>JBAMHV010000014.1:8846477-8859426 GCA_037177535.1 Pseudomugil gertrudae
TCTGTACTGCTTTTGCACTGACACTGGGGATGGCTCAATCTCGTTATACTGTGTATAATGACAATAAAAGGCATTCTGTGTAAATGCTTTGGCATTTTGCACCACAAATGGTTTTCTGGGTCCAACACTTAAGATGTGTAACTCTTTCCAACTGCAAAGCAAATCTCACCCGAAAGAGTCTGGCTGATCTTTTGCAGCATTTTTCCTTTTAACTATATATAAACAGTATTGTATGTCATTCATCAAAAGCAGTTGTGGGTAGAATTTATTGCTTGTGAAAGTTGAAGAATCACTGAAGAGTGAATTTTACACTCCTGACATGAATAATTTAAAAGCCTTGTAACAGTTGTCATGGATCAGATCTGAGACAAACTCACATCAGATTTCAGCTGCACGCTCTGTTTTTTTCATTCCCTTTTTCAAAAGTTATTGTGAGATCAATATTTAATTTTTAGTAAATCCACTGGAGATGAATCAGGCCTGACAGGTGATATGATGACCCTGCTAAATCACACCACAACAGTCAGCGCATTAGGAGAATTGTTCAGGGAGAAAAGTTGATGGTGTGTGGAGTGCTATGAGTGCTTAGTCTTGATGTGCATTTGCTACTCTCTGAGTCAGCCTCATCCTTCCTTGCCTCTTATCTTTTCATTTCACTAACCCCATACCTATCCACAAAGATGTGTTGTTGGCCAAACATCTTTTTTCTCTTGGTCATGACATTAACACTGTTAACTGTTATGCTGGTACTTCTGTTGCACCAGCATTCCACTAAGATATTACAGTAAATTCATGAAGTTTGATTGTACAAGAGGAAAAATCATAAAAAACAAAGCAAAAAAAACCTCATAATCCCACATCAGTAAACATCTGTACAAATTTTCATTGTAATCGTTTCAATAGCGGATCAAAGCTGAGACCTAATAAACAGGGCATCATCTTTGGCTCTAACAGAATGAAAGATGAAGACATATTCTAAGCACCCATAAATGAGACATTGCAACAAACTGCCAGGTTGGTTCTTAACTTGAATATTGTTTGCAGATATTTGTTGTGCCTCCATCTCCCTAAACTTCCTTCCCCTTTCAACTATATCTGTCTAGAAATATACATAAAGTGTCAATGAAAATGATCTGCTCCAGTTTGAAGATTTACTGGTTAGCATGGATGTACTTCCGATAAATCACTTATTTTGTCTTGAAAAAGAACATTCTATCATATTAGACTAAGTATGTCACTTTTGCCAAGCACATCACAGTTTGGGTTGCAGGACGTTCAGCAGCAAACAGAAAAGCTCTGCAGGAAGTGAGCAGCAGAGCAAGAACAATCGACTGTTCCCTGCTCCAACTGAAGGAGATCGCCACCTCATGCTGTCTCAGATGGGTCAATAATATCCTGTCTGGCCCCTATGGACACGCCGTTTTATAAGGGTGTCCGGATGTACTTTGGGAAAAAAGTATTGCACTCAAAATTACCTACAATGCGTCTTGATAAGTGGTGAGCATCAATGGCCACTAGACGGGTTAATATAGACCACAATGCATTGTGGGCCGAAGCTTACAAGGGCGGCTGTAACATTAATATTAAAAAAGGTTAACAAAAAAACTGTAGAACATTAGTTTTTAATTCATTTTTATTAAGTAGATATGATGCTAATAAAGGATGAAATATAACATTAGGAAATAAAATATTTTTCAGACAAACTTGGCTCGTATTAACAACAGCGTGAAAGTAGTGAGCTTCTTGTCCAAATCGCCAAAGGAATAAGGGCACTATATATAGTGTGCTATATAGTGTAGCCCTATGTAGTGAATTTGGGGTTAGGACATAGGGTGCACGTTCGCACACAGCCCATGAATGTGGATACAAGTTCACTCTAGTCAATAAATGCTAATGATTACATCATAGATAATAGCAAGACTGTGTCCTTTCCCTTTAAGGTACTTGGTAAAACTCTCATTTAATTGCCTTTCCGTTATTTTCTGTTTCATAAAAAGTTGAAACAGAAGTATTCTCACTTTTTCCACCGCTTTCCTATTTGTCCTTTACCTTTTTCACCCCAGAGTAGCCCCCAACCCTGTGGAGAAATGGTGTTGTTTCAGGGGCAACCTAATTAGCCTGCTCTTATAGCTCAGAGTCAGTGCCTGATGAACTGAGAAATTACAATTACACCATCAAGTTAACAGAAGTGTCAAACAGCTATTTAATTCTCCTTACCAATCACTTGCATCACATTACCAAATTTTGGGTCAATTCAGCATCTTGATTGGATTGAAAGTCATCTACAGTCCTTTTTCATATTACTGTATAATACTGAAAATATGAACACAGGCCTTAAAATTATGGCTGCGTACAGATTTTCCTATCTGCAGGAATGAGGTAAAGTAATCAGAAAAAAATGTATGTTTCTCTATATTGTAAAGTACTTATTCAGAAAAAATTTCAAATTGGTCAATTAGTGAAATAAAAGAAAGATAAATAATGATTAAAAAAAGAGTTGTGGAATAAAAAAAATCCTTTAATAAAAATGGTTGGAAAAACATTAGAAATCCACATATATCATGTCATTGCTGCAAAGAAGTCAGATCCAAATAAAATGGATCCAACAGCTTATCACGGCCTGCACAGTGGTTTACTCATTTGAATCTGGTGTGTTGGAGCAGGGAAACACTGAAAACGTTCAGGTGAGGCCTAAGGTTCCCCACTTCTGTTTTAGAGGGGAAAACATATAAGGCCATAGAAAAAGCCAAATACTGAACCTCTAACTAATGAGCGAATAAGTTGTACGGAGACTATAAAGCATAAAAACACAGCATGGAGCTCTTTCAGGAAGGGAAAGTGAGTCTGTCAGGCATTTTAATTAATAATTTAATTAATTAATTTAACTCTCCAGCAAGTCTAGAAAAATGACTCCTGCTAGTGTGTATATAATCTTGCAAAGAGACAAATGATAACACTGACATAAGTGCAGCTCAGCTTACGTCTTAGTGGATTTCACTAGAAGCTCAGTTCATGCAGCACAGATTGATCCTTATTCTTTGAGTGTATTTATTTCTTGCAGTTGGTATTTTTTTATCTGTTTTGTTGGTTCAGTCTAAAAAATCAATATCTGGTTTCTTCATTTTTTTTCTCCCCAAAGTAATTTTTAAAATGGTTTGTTTAAACAGATTCATATGCTGCTATTAAATTATTTTGTTTAAAAAGCTGGACTGTCTGGCAGTCAGCGGACTTGTTCAGTCAGGCCAATGTTTCCCCTACTTTTCCTCTCTATCTCTGTCACTTTATCAGTGCTCTGTGGTTGTGGAGCTCTCCCATATAATCCATAAATAAAGCTCATAAAGATATTTTTCAGGTCCCAAAGGAACGATAATGGAAAGAGGAAAAAAAAAAAGAAATTTGGCAGCACTTACCTCAAAGTAGTCTATGAGGAAAACCAAACAAAGAGCATCAGCAGCATGCATGATCAAAAAAGTGAAAGTGTGAGCTTGTCAAACAACAAAGGCCACTTTATAACTACGAGCCCTTGCAACATCAGTTTACAATGATCCGCTGCTGGAAAAACAACTTCAGTGATCATCCCAATTTAATGATTTCTTTTTAATATTTAATTTATAACAAATGCAGAGCCTGAGAAAACACAGCAGGCTGTACATGCATTTATCTGATCAGTATGTGGAGTCCATAAGAAGAGTTCACAGTTAGTTAAAGGGGAATTAGTTTGTTGCACAACAGGGACCACTGGTACGAGAACCAAGTTCCACATTCACTTTGAGTCATGGCCATCGAAGCACAGAGAAAAAAACCTACAACGCTCATACTGCAGACAAAATGGGTCAGATCAAGTGAATCCAGGTCAGCAGTGCAGCAGATTGACTGGACCACTTTACAGATGACTGGGTAATAGAAGTGTTTACTAAAGTAGTCATTCAGGGTGGCAAATCGAGAGTCCACATCAATAACAGCACAAATTCACAAGCAATTACTCCTGGATGTCCAACTCCACGTATGTCACAGCAGGTGTGCATCATCTCAGACAGGTTCCTCTCAATTTGACCGAACAACACACTTGTCCCACTGCTTTCTCCATCTCACACAAATTTCCAAAACAAATCGCAAACACGATAACACAGAGAAGCCACTTACTTCTGCTAAGGAGCTGCAAATTGCGAACCTCTTCTCTGACCTGCAGCTGGAGGACTTGTTGGAGGACCTCCTGCCTCAGCGTCTCCTGGACAATTCCCATCCTCTCCAACTTCTCCCCATTTAAACGCAGCAAAGCCCGTCCTGCCAGGACAAAGCGTGAATGGGTTTAGTTTCGCCAGTGATTATAAATGAGTGGTCATCTTTAGACATTAAACTCAAAGTGCAGAAACTGGATTTAATCTCTAAACAATGACTTCAGCAGATAACCATAAACGTGTGTTTGATAAAAAATGCTAATGTAGCTGTAAGAATAAGACATCTTAATCTAATTAAGGTCCAAAAGCATGTCACCTGAATATACAACATAGGAATCCACTGATGCCACTTTTTTTTTTAAACAAAGTACAAACACGAGTACTTTTGAGTATTTGCCAACAACTATTACACCCTGTTGCAGTTCACTGGTAATGAACGTGGACCGCAATGTCAGATGTGACCATTGTGTGGGTTATTATCCGATTATATCAAATTTGTCATTCGGCGGCCATCTTCTTTATGTAAGGCTTTAGAACTGTCAATCACGTCTTAGATAAGGATAAAGTGGTTTTTAATGAATTATGTTCATGGGTGTGAATAGCACCTACATATCCAGAAACCAGCGCATCTCACCAAGACCATGCAAAAATTCAGATTTTTAAAAAAGCACCCAGTCACTTTGCTTTATCACACTTGACTATAAAAATTCTAATTGTAAGGCTTGAAAACTATCAGAAAATACCAGAATATGAGTATGATTACCGGTACATACATAAGTTTGGGACTGATACCGGATACTGGTGAATGACATCATCTAAGGGAGTGCATATGGCTTGTGTAGAAGAAATATTTGCGCGGTAGACATTTATGACCACAATGCACAGTGAGCTTACAGATTTATAGTCTAATTTACATAAATGCTTCAGGTGTTGATTTTCTGCTTAGCACTTCAGCCACACAAACAGGCAGTAAACAGGCTGGCACAGGGAGGATCACGCAAACTGCCCGTTTTCAACAATAAAGTTTTATTACTTCAGCAATTAACCCTTACATTTAACATACCATTAGCTACAGTAAACAGTCTTTATAACCAAGCTGCACCAACACACACAGGGTATGGAGAAGTTGTATGCAGGGAAGTGCAGACACACTAAGTATTATGCCCAGGAGAGCCCCAGTGTGTCCTTCACTGGTGCAGAAAGAGGAGGAATCCATCATACCTGGAGCAGCTCTGTACGATGCCTAAAGCATAATTAGACTCATTACTCATGCAGTTCCCTCTTTGTATTATTCCGTTGGGTTCCATTTCCTAAATCTAAACATTTGCACATCTTCTGTCTCTGTCTGCTTCTGTCTCAAGCAGTGCATTAGATTGTTTGGCAGAAGACAAGTCCTGCAACTCATTAATATATCTATTAGAGCATGTAATTCCGACACTATAATCTCTCACATACATTAAACCCTGTTTACTGCACTGATATTTACCCCGAGCAGCTAGTAAATTAGGATGTGCTCTTTATGCAAGAGGAGAGGAGAAAGAGGGTTTAAACCAAGGAAGGGAAGATAAAGGACAATTAAGTCAATTACAGTACCATAGCATGCTTTCTGGCCATTTGGACCACAAATATAAGCAAACCTCTTCCGTAGCCAGTATTAACAACCAAACTTTATAAGGCATCACAGCTTTGTGTGTTTGACACTACAGATCTGTTGGAGACAACCCTAGTCTAAGATGTGCATACCCTTCATGCAAACTGAAGCAAATGATGTAACACAATAAAACACCGAAGATATTTGAGATGTTTTATCATCATTTTCTGCAACACACTCTTGTACTGAAAATAACTTCTTCCCATCAGTTTTTTTTCCGGGACTTCTGGATAGTTACACCATATTTTTAGCTGTACGACTCCAGTGAGTCATCGGCTGACTGATCCACTCTCACAAATCAAAGTGCAGCTGTCTGGTCCAATTGGACTCTTTTTTTAATGTAGCAGTTGTACACTGTCAGTACGTGTCTGCGTGTTTTAAGTATTCTCTGGAGGGAAACGGAAACAAGATTGTATATTGGTTGTGATGATCCCAGGGGAAGATTTTTAGCTGAAAACATTTTGTTTAAATTGAATAATTTAGTGTACATACAACTGAACAAAAAAGCAACAATTATGATTCCTTTTTTGTATCCCAGCTCCTTTTAGATGTGATTTAAAGATCCCACTGCCACTGGGCAAGGTAAATAACAACATTAATATCAACCAGTCTTTGCTTTACAGCCAGATGGACTGGAACAATACACACAATAGTTACCTCTGATGGGATAGAGCTCCACACCCTGAGAGAGAAAAGCCATAACAAACCAGTTAGCTTTTAAAACAGTTGAATGATTAGTGTCTATGTGTGTGTGTCCTGCATATGCCTTTGTATGCACACGTGTTTAAAGGCAGATTATTTGCTTCTCCTTAGAGTCCAGGTGCCCAAATAAGTATTTTGTGTTTATCGTGAAAACACAACAATATTTTTATATTTGTATTTCTGGGAGTGTGCACACTTCAACCTCTTCACCCCCATCACCACAAAAGCCTTCTTGAATGTGCTGGCCAACAGCCGAACCAGTGTCCTAGAAAAACACCCTGCCCTTGCTCTGCGAGTGTGTGTGCGTGTGTGTACAAATGAGACAAAGCAGATGAATGGAGCTCAAATCAATTCCCCTTAGACGGACTTAATGCAGCTCCTAATAATTGCCTGCAGACAGTGAAAGTATGCTGTCAAAGGGAGAAAAGAGACACAAAACAAAAGCGGTTCCAATGGAGATCATTTCTCTCAATTTGGCTTCAAAATAAATTGCTTATTAACAATGTCTATGGGCAAATGGGAAACAGTTCTGCTTTGGCTTGGACAATAATGACTCTTAAAGAAGCCTGAAAAGCAATCCGAAAGAGAGGAAGGTAAACTCTTCCTTATAAAAAAGCAATCTTTGGTTTAAGTCTTTAATATTAGACTCAGTTAGTTCATGTTTTTCCTGCAGGCTATCACAAATGAATACGTTTCTGCAGGTTTGTATGCACAGAATCTCTAGAACTCACATGCAACTTTTTAGCCACATTTACTTTAGGTTACCGATAGTTTTTAGTCTATAGACTAAAAGGTTTACCTGCATCCCATTTATACTATCTTTCATTCAAATCTGATACATCCGGATAATGAAAACAGATTCTGACAGTAAAGTTTAAATATAGTAGCCTGCATGAACTCATGTCTGTTAGGTAAACTGTACATCTGAGGTGGTTTGGCTGGCTTTGTGATCAGATCTGTAAATGCAACCTGTGTGACTCGCAGTCATGGTATGAGAAAGTAACAGATCCTGAGCTGAGGACAGCAGGAATAAAAGTATTGGCTTCAGACTGTGTGACCATGTTTTTTTTTACTTTGTGGACAAATAGTGACCAAAAAATAATAATAGCCCTGAATAAGAATCATGTGCTTGGTTTCAGGACTAAAATTGCACAAAGATGGAAATATGCACAAAGACTATTTTTTTATATTTAAAAAAACAGTCCAACTAAATATGTCCTCATTGAGTGCTTTGTTCATGAACAGACAATATTTACACTGCAGAATATGTGTGGTCCGGTGGATGTGAGCTGTAATAATGTCTGATGGAAAAAAAACATGGAACCTCAACCAGTTAAAGCAGATGGATGCTTTTCTTTAACTGGGTTCTACCAGTTTTCCACACATTTTTCTTTCCCGTTTCCTCTTTTTTTTTCCTCTCCACAGTCGCCAGTGGGAACGTGGGACTGAAACGAAGTGGAGTACAATCCCTTTTATATGAATTGTCTTGCATGAACACTGAACTTTGAATGTAAAGTGATATGATTTTGTTGTGAATTGGGAAAATACAAAAAAAGCTGAATTAAGTTTTTTTTTTAAAGAAACTAACATATTGGTTACAAAAGTGCTTGCTTTCAAGCTAATTGCTTGTCTTGAGCTTCTGTCATTGTTACATAATTTAAAGAAGCTGCAGGTTGCGATCCACTCATCTCCTTGTGCTACCTCACAAACATTTCTGTGACTTCATAAAGAATTTTTTTTAAATTGACACACAGACCTGCTTGTATGTTTTTTTTTGTTTGTTTTTTCATGTGACTTGTAGAGGTGTGTTTTACCTAATGTGTCATATATAAAAGTATAAACAACCAGGTTATACGGCTTTAGATGGGCTAACTGGTGTTAATTAAAGGTGGAGTTATAGTTGTCTTTTACCCTTTTCAGTCATTATGAGTACCGGTACATATGTAGATGTAACATGTATCTAATATTTAAAGACTTCCCAAAAACAGCTGCAGCTCATCCATGATGCCACTGGGAGAGTTTAATCAGAACTATTGACTGGAATATTGATTTTTTATATTTATTTAGTTATTGTATCATATTATTAACTCTTCATATATGTCATATCCTGGGCTCTGTGCTTGGGTGTCATGATAGTCTGGCGATGTGTGTGCCAGTAAGGGACAGAGGTCTTATAACGCCTAACTTTAGTTATATAATGTGAGATGCCTCTGGATTTGCTGAAAACTCTTTAAGCGGCTGTGTGCCTTTTGTTTACTTTTGTCAGTCTGATCAGAAATCCTGTCTTTCAAACTTTTACTTTTCAAGAGAAATTTATACAAACAGATCTGTACACATCAAACCAGTTTTAAACCTTTACACTGGTTTCCAGTCAGTTGTAAAGCAGATTTGAAAACCTTACTCTAGTTTTTAAATCCCAAAATGGTTTAGTCCCAGAATCTGTGATATATTCAGAGAATATAAAGCCTCGAAACACATATTGTGTTTGTGTCATGTGACCTTGAATATGAGCCAATTTTGCACCAGAACATCTAATCTGTACACTCTGTACACACTAGTTCTCTTCCTAAAGACAAGATCTTTCCCAGTTATTTTAATGCACAATGACAGTCCATATCTGCACAGATTCACAATATAAATTAACATTAAAATACCAATGTTATGAAATACAAAGAATAAGGAAAAAACACCATTTAATGCTGTTTGTGCTTGTTTTCTACATTTTGTGCTTGTTTTTATTTCTACAGTACATCTTGCATCAGTGTTAAATTGCTTAACTAAGGTATATATGCATGCTCTGATAAATGTGAGACACGTGTACCTTCTTAGTTCACATTCTTTATTTAGAAAAACCAGTAAGTAAAGAAAAAGGTGCACATACACATCATTTATGCATCTGGCCCCAGGTGTGCATGCACTACATGCCATCAGAAATCATTATTCTAAGAACTAATCTAGATTCAGATGAGTTTTTTTTAAGCATGGCAAAAACGTGCCGCTCTACTCGAGTCACATAAATGTCATTACTCTCCCATAGAAGTGGACAAATTCAGAACTCAAACCTGCTTTTAGAAAGAAGATAAAAATAAATGGAGGCTGCCTTATCCTGGTATTAACTCTTGGCCTGATGTTTGCAAAAATACAACAATTATTTGCACAAACAAGCTCAAGTTTATTCTTGTGATTATATATTCTCCATACATAACTTTGCGTTGCACACACACTAACAATGTACGTATTGCAGAGGTTTTTTTTAACTAAAAAACAAAAATCCACATTCATGTCTGTGAACACAGAAACATGCACACACATGAAATGTAAAAGCAGAGACACTGCAGAAGTTACACTATTGTCCTTAGGCAGCTTGTTACACTGACAAACATAGAGATGCATTTATTTCTGGGTCACTGAACTAACATGACACACACACACACACACACACACACACACACAATCCATTGTTTAAATGTAGGTGAAATCCAACAATCTTTGAAAAGGACAGCCAATCTAAATGTAAAAATATTCTGGATGTAATTCTTTGTTACCGGTGTATAAGGACACAAAAAAATCATATTAAACCAATGTTAGTACAAGAAGAGCCAGGAGCTAATAACTGTAGGTAAATAGAGTTCAGCTGGACATGAGCAAGTAAATTAGATCTGAGCCTTTTTCTCTGTCTCCCTCTTTGAGAATACATAAATAAGGATGATCACATCAGAGCTACTTTTGCTTTGACAGTGCGGCATTGTTAACCCTGAAGCCAGTGTGTAAATACAGCATGTGTTTCTAAGTGCTTATGTGTGTATGTGTGCAAGCAAATGTAACAGAGTGGTGGCTGACCCTACGGCAAAAAAATAGCAATCTGTTCTCTGAGAGATGCGAAAAAAGAAACCACTCGACCGTCTGGTCTGTCAAAGCTGGGAAAACGTGCGAATAAATGTGTCTCCACATTTGTATGCAGTCGTGTCTGTTGGTGCTGTGTTTGTGTCTACAAGCTCGTGTGCAGCCTTGCTAACAAATGCCCATGCACAACTGTCGTGTGAACAATGGTAGACCACTCCAGCTTTGCCTTTCCAAAAATAAACTGCACTCTTTATCTTACATGAGTGGCTTTTAAATTTCATGTGCAGGAATTTGAGGTTTTTTAGTGAAGAGACAAACCCACAAATGTAATTAGTGTTTTTGTAAATGTTTGTGTGTTTTTAGCATTTTTAGGCAATAGTTTGAAATGTTCCAAACCAAATGAACAAGTTGTTTTTGAAAAGAACAGAAGTGAATTACCAGAGTGAAACTGATTTTATTTAAAATAATAATAATAATAAATAATGAAAGGAAACAAAGATCAAATACCAGTTACAGTAGCAACACCTGACAAGTGACATTGGAAGAATAACAAACCCACCCAAAGAAACATATTAAAGAATTTAGCGTCCAGAACATAAGCCAAAAGGAAGTGTACTAAAAAGCAATGTAAACAGGGAAAAATGTGGAAAGGACTTGATGTAGAAAAAAAATTTATGAAAAATGTAAAAGAAATTGTTTGTTTACTGTTTAGTATTGTAAACAAGTTTAATAAATAAGGTAAACAATAAAAGCAAGAAGAGCATGAAGAGAGCTGTCCTTGTTGAATTTACTGTTAAAGGATAGAAACCACAAGTATTCATGAAACTAACATTAATGGAGTAAAAATGACCTTGGAAGAGGTTATATATCATATAAGCACAAGATCTGCTTTTTATATGAACTGTACTCACGAAACCATGATTAAAGACTTTCCTCAAAATATTCAATGATCTGAATTTAAGGTATCCAAGAAGAAAATTGACTTCTTTTACTGCCATGTTTCTGCTTATTATATTCTATGACATGAAATGAAGCCTTTCAACATTTTCTAGTTGAACAGATTATCACCAAATAATGTCATCCTGATCTGATTGCAAATTCATTCTGACTGAGCTGGCTGAAGTGTTAACATGAAGCATTTTTATTCTATGCTATTACTCTTATTATTAGTGACAAAAGTTTGATTTATCATCTATAAAAATGACTAACTGCAATTACATAATCGTGCACACGGTGGAAATACTAGTGTTGTTTAGAGCTAGCTTGCGCTAACAGCTAAACATTAAACAGCAAATGATTCAAACTATTTCATTCATTTATCCATAGATGGTACCGCGTATTCTAGTGAAGGGTTGCAGGTAGCTGGAGCCTATCCCAGCAATCACCCGGCAGGAGGCGAGGTACACCCTGAACATATTGCCAGTCCATCGAAGGGTCAACACAGAGAGACAAACAACCAGTCACATTCACTCCTAAGGAAAATTTCAATTGACCAATCAACCTAACATGCATGTCTTTAGATGGTGGGAGGAAACTGGAGTACCCGGACAGAACCAATGCTAACATGAGGAAAACAAATTCCACACAGAAAGGCAACTTTTCTGTTATTTCTTAATAATATGCATTACTCACTGAAACGGCTTATAAATCATTTAGTCGATGTTTCACAATATTGGATTATTCAACTATTTTAAATTAATAAACTGTAATGAGAAAAACTAAAGTACAGGATAATGAAACAATGAAAGATTCATTAGGTAGTTTCAGTGATGCTAAATAACTTATGGTGCAAAGTACCTGTGATGGCGTGATGAGAGAAGGCCTCTACATAGGTCAGGTAGTTGTGAGGACAGTGCTTCTTAAGCCACTTGCAGACATCCTGCTGAGTCCACAGCACCACAGGTTTGGACAGACTGGACAGCGTAGGACTGGTGTGATAAACAGTGAAGGCTTCTCCCGGACGCAGCTGAAAGACAAAAGTAGACTTTTAATTGCTTGGTTTTGTTGAGTGTGCTCATCTCACTTGACAAGGTAATAATGATGATAACAATAAAAGAACAGAAGCTTGCATATCTGCGTCTTTGTATTTTCATTTTATACATAAAATTAATCAGAGGCATGACTTTTTTATTGCTTCTTTCAGACCAACACTTTGTAATCACTCTATACTTAATGTGCAGCATGCAGGATTTTTCCATTAATATGAAATCAGCTGAGATTATAGATTCCCATGCTATAGTTTGCAACAAAAATCCCTTTTGGTAGGCGAGTTAAACCACAATTAAAAAATGAGCTGAGTGCAAACACCCTCGTGTAACAGAGGAGCAATAAATGCCTATATGCAAGACTGCAGTTTGTTTTGTCTCATACGAACATTCAAATGTATTCCCGACTTAGGTGCTTAAAGTTAGTCAGAGTTTTGATTTGCTCTAGCCTGCAGAAAAAAAAAGAAAGAGAAACAACACAACAAGCCAAAGTGCAAATTTAGATCATTAGTGCAGGGTTCTTGCACCATTTGATAAGTAAAATTTAATGCTTTTTAAGACCTTTTTAAGACTTCATGAAATATTATTTC
>JBAMHV010000014.1:8861885-8875135 GCA_037177535.1 Pseudomugil gertrudae
TATAGAACTAACATGAGGGGAAGAATTGACTTCAGGAGAACTGCATTAACATAACAAAAGAAGAATAGAAAAAAATATTGAAACGATGAGATTTAAAAAAATAAATAAAGTCAAAATTACAGGCATCACACTGACGTGTTGCATCATAGAACGAGCAGATAACAGACTTTTTTCACACTGGTATAGAAACTGCGCTACTAAAGGGATTTCACTCTTGTGGTGGAAAGCAGTGGTAAACAAAACCTTGTGGGAAATATGTGGTTGGGAGCTAACAAAATGCAATAGCCTGAGATGCTGATAAGACACAAGAAAAACAAAGAAAGCAGTATTTCACTAAGACATGGCCGCAGTAACATATCAGAGTCTCGGGTGTCTGTACGCCACTTCCAGACACTACAAGCAGATCAAGACATTAAAGAGAGAGGGGAAAGTAACGGTAGAAAGATTGTAGTGCTTGTCAACAACATATGGTGTCATCCCTGATATCTAACTAAGAAGGACATGTTTTGTAACTGATTCAGCTCAGTACAACATTCAGTGTTATCTCTGCTTGCCTCCCATCAAGCAGACATCACACCCTCCATGAGCCAACTGCTTTCCTGTCACACCTCTACTCTGTCATCCTGCAGCTCAATCATGATCTCATCTCCCCTCACATCAGGATACACTCTTCCTCTGCCTCCCTTCAGCATCTCCATCTTCAGCAGTCAGGTGAAGAAGCAAATGGAGAAACTGAACTGGAACAAGGTTGCGGGTCCAGATGGTCTCAGCCCCAGGGTTCTGAAGACCTGCACAGAAAAACTATGGTTGATTCATCGGCACCTCCTCAACATTAGCCTGACTCAGGAGAAGCTCCCTGTGCTGTGGAAGACATCTTCCTTTTTTGAGTACTTGGGGGGGAAAAAACACCTCAGTCTGATTATGATAATGGAGTTAGCATTAAGCGGCCAATCTTCTACCTGTCTCAGAGTCCACTCTGTGCAAGCCAAATCGGGCAGTGCAGCCAGCTTAACGCGGCGCGATTTCTCGGGTGCTTTGAATGGAATTCTGCTGTCAATTGTGTTTCCAGCTTGAAAGTTGGCGTTTTCTAGCAACTAGCGTTTGGTGACAGCATAGCAGCCAATGCTCAGAATGGCTGTGTAATGGGTAACACAGTGCTTGGTCACTGAGTGGTTAGCTCATTCTGTGAAAAGTGATGCTAGTCTGTTAGCCAAAACTACTGTCTGACAAGTTGTTTCTGGCAGCAAGTAAGAGGTGTCCTCAGGCCCCCCTGCCCTGCATGTCTTACGCATGTTCTTATCCAACACACCTGACTCAATTTCCAGAACCTGTCAATGACATTCTTTGCAGCTTGTTAACAAGCCATTCATTGAATTCAGGTGTGCTAAAGAAGGGTTGCCTCTAAAACATGCAGAGCAGGGGGGCCTGAGGACCGGAATTGAGAAACACTGGACTAAAGGAAGGTCTACATCATGTATTTATAGTGAGAAAAAGTCTTGGAAACAAATGCCACTTCTTTTTGCCAGTCAATTCTAGCAGCTTCTAAGGACAGACTATGGGGCAATGTCCAAAACAAATGTAGAAAAATAACTCTTGGCTGCTTCAGATCTGCTTGTAAGTACTAATAAATCACCTTATGAATTTCACTGCTGCAGTAATTAGTTTTTAAATATTTTACAAACATACAGTTTGCAAACATCCATCTACCTGTACAGTCTATAAACAACAAAAAACTAAATAAATGACTAAGAGAGATAGATATCGAAGGTGAGTGGAAACAAAAAGGGGCATAAAAGGAGACAGAAGATGGCCAGCTCGGGAGTTAGCTACTCTTTGTGTGAATAATGGCCTTCATCATCAAGAAGCCAGACAGTAGGGAAATGGAATGATAGCTCCCAATCATCCTTCTGTCTTTCTTTACCCCCTCCCTTACTCTTCTCGCTCCATTTGTTGGCCATCCATCAGACTGTATCTCCTCTGGCCAGTTTTATCTCGTCCCCCACTCACCCTTTACTACTTCCTCACTCCTCCTGAGACCTATTTCTGTCCAGCTGGAGGAGGTGCCTCATTTGTTACATACAGAAGAAAAAGGGAGGGAGGATGGATAAGCAAGGTGGGGGATGTATGTGGAGCGGAAGTCTATAAGGAATTAAGAACATGGATTGGGGGGCAACTGAAGGGATGCAGAAATATGAAAGATATTCTGCCCTTATATAAGTTGTATTAAGCTAAGCATATTTCAGGGAGTTTCCTATTACTTTTAATATGGTTCATTATGATGTTAAATAATACAGAAGACTGTTTTATTTTAAATTAAACATATCTTCTGTTTCACAACATAAGATGAGAGTACTTATTCCAAAGTAAAAGCTCAGTTCTCGCTGAAAACAGTGAATTGGTACAAATAAATAAACAACTCAAACCTGACTACCAGCACTTTTGAAGTCTTTTTACAGCAAAAAAAAACAGATTAAATCAGTAAGATAAATCTAGAAAAATAAGTCGTATTATAACAAACAGCAAGAACTCTAAGAAGCTGAAGTCACACGATGAAGAATTCCCCCTGCACACAAATGTGTCAATGGAAATATCTCTACAGACACACACACGTACTGCCTTGAAGAAGTGTATTTATCGGCTTTTTCAGAATGCTTTGCCTTTTCTGTGCTGTCACTGAGAAAGAGAGAATATTGGAAATGTTCAGAAAGGTGCCAGTATCGTCACAGCAGCTCAGTTTCACATGGGCAATAACTGTGACTTCTATCACCAGGATAGTCAAATACACTTGGTTTCACTGTATTTATTCATCCCAATTAGATTTTAGATATAGAAGATAAAAATACATTTGTGGGAGCGGATTTGTTGGACAATAAATTGTCATGGTAATAATAACAATAATGTGATGCTGACAAAATTCTGTTAACCTGTTATGTAAATGTGCTGCAACCAGTCTCGCAGCAGATTTACATAATGGCTCTTTGGGACTTTTCATCTTGATGTCAATCTTCTTTCATCTAATGACTTTCTGACTTGTTCAGATAAACAGTTTGTAGTGAGGAAGTAGCCAGTATGTAAGAAATGAAAGTTCATTCATAACTACTGTAAAAACAGCAAGAAGATCAGGTTGTTGCTAAAACCAAACCTAACAATATAAAGGTCTTGTTACCTGTTTATAAGAATTTGTGAGTAGTTGTTAAAGAAAACATTTGTGTCTGTTCCCGATGCCTTTAACATCTGTGCTGTTGCAAAGCGGATTATGTTTTATCAAAACATCCCAGGAAAAGGTCTTCCAGTTTATTACGGTCTTGGTGAGTTAAACTGCTGAACTATTCGCTTTAGTGTATCATTTAATTTATGACTGTGTGTGTGGAAATTGACAAAGACAATAATGAATAATACAAAAGAATTTTTTTTCAGCTGTCTGAATTTCTGCAAGACAAGTTCTATTCATTTCCTCATCTTCCTCTTCCTCCTCCTCTTCCTCTTCTTTTCTGCATTTCTCTATTGATCACTCTGTTTGTACTCTGAAAAAGCTTATTTGTCCTTTACTGCTTACTTTGTTCTTTTCTACTCTCCACTCGGTCCTCATAAATTTAATTGTCTCACTGACTGGCATTCCCAAACCCCACCACCGCACCCCCTCTCCAACCCTCCATCCTTTCTCCTTTATTTTTCTCACCTTTGAATCCTTCCTTTGACTCCTGTGCACTGAGATATATTTTGCTTGGTGTATGTGCTTGTGAAAGTGTGTGTGAGGATGCTCCTTCTGTGTCTGCAGCTGAATCTGGGATTAGCTTAAAATCAGGGGAGCATGGGGGATATCAAGGATTCACTCTTTGTGACCAATAACACCCCTCTTCCGATGACTGCCTGTTATACCCCGCGTGAGATTGATCAATGAAGCTATGCCAATTAGCTGTAAAAATGTGCATGTGCGTGAATGGATAAATCAATGTTTTATGGCATGCATATCATGTATCCTATCTCACACCTTTCATTCCTTTTGACAGGCTACAACTCTTCCCATCTTTTCCCACACTGTTTTACACATCTAACTCTTGCTCTGCTGTCATCATTGAATCTTCAGTCTGTCTCTCCAATCCCAAAGTCCTCGACACATTTTGACACAAGGTCCTTTATATTTCTTCATACCTCTTTCTCACTTCTCATTGCATCTCATCCCTTATTTCTCTTTTTGCAGTGACCCCTTCACTCTCTCTTCTTTGACAGTTTCTATTTAATCATTTAGCACCATGATATCTTCTACAGCCCAGTCTAGCCATGTGCATTTGTGCAAGTTTGTCACTGTGATTCAAAAAGGTCTCAGATGGTTTCGTGTGTGTCTAGCTGTCTGTTCCTCTACAAGTGACTTTGTGGAAGTGTGTGAACTGTCAACCTCTGTCAACATTGTGCAGCTCTCCCTTTCACTGTCCCCAGGACTCTTAAATGTGTAAAACCCCTTGCACACATGCAAATATGAGCAGCCTCACAGTGGGTGGACAAAGAGCCAGATGGGATTTTCACAAAGCTCTCTTTTTATCATGAGTCAAATATGTGTCTTAGACAGAGCAACACATCAATGAGTGGCAGGAAAGCAAAAACTCAGACTGTTTCATTGCCCTGCAGGTTGGTATTTCTCCCCCTAAGTTTTTTTTTAAGCAGCTGCCACTGCATCATTTTCTTACTAGTATAGCACTTACCGATATCATGATGTATTTATAGCCTTTTGCAGTTAAAATACTAAAGACACATTTAGACCCAACCACTGAAAGGGAATCTACAGTGCTATTTTTCTAGTTTCTGTATCATAATTTAAAATTTAAATACATCTGAAAAGAATTTTATGTTGTAGCAGTAAAAAAAAAACTTAGTGAGGTGAAATATCAAAAACAGCATTGTTTTCTTTTAAACCAAAATCAAACCTTTTAAAAGCCACTTGTGAAGATGTAATCAACTTTTCCAGAAGCCAGCAAATCCCACTGAGTACCATCAAATCCATCATTACAAAATGGGAAGAATGAAGCACAAAAACAAACCTCTAATAAAAAGATAAAGAATAAAGAGACCAAAAGTAACCCTGGAGGGGATTTAAAGGTGTCTCCCTTTTATTAAGATGAGACTACAACCAAACTTAGTGCCCTTCAACTCTAATCACCTCAAGAATACCACAGTGAATTGTAGGGGTTGAGGCATCATGCTGCGGCTGGTTTTTCATCAGTAAAGAGCAGGAAATGAGTCAGAACTAAAGGGATGGTATGTGGTGCTATATGAACAGGGGGGAATTCTTTGTTAGTCTTTCAGAGATTTGAGACTTGCACAGAGGTTCACATTCGAACAAGAAAATAACCTAAAGCAGCACTCAGCTAGCTGAAGTGGAAATGTTTAAACATTTGTCCATCTTCAGCTTCATCTTACTATCATGTGTAAGCAAGAGCCTGAGATACTAAAACTCCTCTGCTTGAGACAGTAATTCATTCCCATCCTTGGAGGAGCCCTCTACCTTTTTCCTGTTGCAAACCATGGTCTTAGAATCAATATGGGCTTACTCTCTGCTAAGAAAAAATCCAGGTTGGGTCTAGTGTGGACCTAGTAGCAGGTAAAGACAGAGGGCAATTCCTGGTCTTACAAACTGGCTTTGGGGATTTGTGTATAATGTATAATGCTACTTTTAAAAGCCAGTAACAGACCAAGTCAGATTTAAAGAATTAATAACTTGACTAGAGGCTCTAAGTCACAGCACACATAAATATTAAAACCCATTGAAAAAGAAAAAAGTTAAGAGGAAGAACAAGCTCAGTCATGAATAACATTCATGTTGAATTTTGTGAGCTGGTAGACAGGTAGTATACAGGACTGAAGTGCAAGGAGCTGTAATTCAATGGCTGGTGAACACAGGTAAAATGTTACATTCCCAGATGTTCCTTCTCTGTTCTTGGTTTAAATCATATCTATGTAAATATCCATTTTACTTCCAACAACTTCTCAACTACTTTGTTTATACATTTGTACGTTACAGAGACCAGTATCACACCTGTGGTGTCCATCTTGTACCTTATTTTATAAATAGAAAGTGTCTCCAATCATGCGCCAAAAAAGCTTCTTCTCTAGTTGGGAAAACTGGGAGAATTACCAACAGTATGACTGGCAGGAAGTGGACACTTTTCCACCTGAGCTACAATCCAGCTGATAATAAGGATGGGGGTAATATGAAACAAGTTACAGGAAAAATGTATATATATATATATATATATATATATATATATATATATATATATATATACACACACACACACATACATAATATAAACATTCTTTATTACAGTTATTTACTGAATTCTTCTGAATTCTTCTAGGAACTGTAAAGCCTTAAAGCCTTATCATGACGTCCATAGGCAGCTCTACAGGGTAAAAAATCCATACTGCATCCAGCTGGGACAAAAATGTACTTATAATATACCCCAGTGTATTCGGGAACTCACACTATCTTTCTAGCTCCTGCTTCAGATTAGGAACTCTGGACATGTGACATGACTGGTTTGGTTAGGAATTTGTTTTAACCATGTTTTAAAAGGTAATGTTAGCTTCTGAAAAAGCACACAAAAAAGGTGTGGCGCTAAAGCTTATTGCCTACAGTACCTGCACCGAGTCTTAACAAAAATAAAATATAACGTTTATACAAACCACGACTTCATGTTCTATACTTTACATGTTAATGTTTATAATAGTAGCAAGTGTCCTGCAGGTCAAATTAGTCACAACACAGGATGTCAATAGAGTTCACTTCTATAATGGGGGTCCTATTAACAAATATAAAGGTGTAATTCTGAGCAGCAATACCAATTAATTAAAAGCTTTTACATGTTATATTTGTTTTAAAATAATATTGTAGAATTTTGTTCATTTGTGCATTTACTCCCTTTGTTTCTCTGCTTTATATTATAGACAGCCCAGAAGATCATACAATGGGCTTTGTAAAGAGGAGGGAGTAATAATTATGCAAGGGTCATTTGCCCACCCACGAAGGCATTATAGTACACAGCAGAAACCTTAACTTTCTTTAACAAGCTCTGTTCTGTTTTTGAAAGCAGAAGCATGGAGGCTGCAGTTACTTACTAAATTGTGTCTATTGTTGTTCAACCTATTCCCCGGCCTCATCAAAAGGTTTGACCAGAGCTGTGTGGCAGACAGCAAAATGAGCCCTCTATTCACCCCATCTGGCTACCTAAACAACAGCCAATTCAAGGACGATACAGAAGGTGCACCAACTATGCAATAGCTCATTATTTGGGGAAAAAATGTCCTCCAAGCAAATCATTCTATAGGCCCAGGTTTAATAAGGCGGCTGTGGCGCATGTTGGGGCGGCTGTGGAGCATTTAGTAGAGTGGATTATTTCCTAACCAGCCAGTTAGTGGTTCAAATCCCGGCTCTGGCATCCACATGTCGAAGTGTCCTTGAGCAAGTCACTGAACCCCCAGTTGCTCCCGGTGCTGTGTCACCGGTGTGTGAATGTGTGAATGTTTGTGTGAGCGAATGGGTGAATGTGTCGAATAGTGTCGAAGCACTTTGAGTGCATTGATGTGTAGAAAAGCGCTATACAAGTACAAGACCATTTACCATTTAATAATCCAACAACAGAAATAAGTAAACAACATCTATTTGAGCTGATTAACAATGCTGCACGGAATGCAAATCGTAAATGTGGGATATTGCTTTGTGTTAATTACAGAGAAATCACTGATGTGACTTTACACTCTGTGTAAACCAATAAGACTTGATTATTTGGGACATCTTTGAAAACAACAGAAACATCTGAGGATGAATGAACACTTGCATCTCTGCCATCACAGTCTCTTGTATCCTCAGACTTGGACTTTGCATACCAGTGCATAATACGTTATATCAGCATCATTAAACCTATAAGGAAGATTCCCCAGCTTCTGCCTTATGTTGATAAACTGGGCTCTGTTACACTTAACTGGCTTCCTCATTGCAACTGGTGCGTGCACGGCTAGTGTAATGGCAAATAATCTACTCATCAGTAACGAGAAGACTTGATACACAAGCAACAATCCACACAACATGCACATATGAGCATCCACAAATTCCAATATTCAAAACGATAGATGCATGGATGGACTAAAAAATTGTGTGAATTCAACGACACACTCGCATCAGAGAGAGCTGAAATGCTCCGTCATTTGTTGAATAATGCATTACGAAGCTTGTTACCACGAGAAAGTGATAAGCCTTACTTCTCATGGTATAGAGGAGGTTTAATTATCCACTCTTTGTGTAATCACATGGAAACAGCTTCTCATTCGTCTTTTATTAAGCCTTTTATAGCTTTTATAGCTGAGAGGACATTCTTTTATTAATTATTTAGCAAATTTTGCAGTGCAAATGTACAGTCTACTAGATACAAGCTTTCCTAAAAGAAAGGGGGGGATACGAAACAAATGACCTCCACAGGGCTATGTGGTAAGAGCAGATCTGATCTGTGGAGTAGAAGATGGAATAAAGCTGTTGTGTTATATGTTGTTTTAGGTCAATCACCTAATCAGCCTTATAATGGTTTCTTCTTCCTCTTTATTTAATTTGAGCTGCACAGATGTGATTCCATATTATACCAATTAAAATGTGGATGTAAACAGTGTTCTGTCTCCTTATCTTAAACAGTAGAGACAGTCAGCTACCAAACATTGTATACAAATGAGTTTTACATTCAGTGTTTAAACCACTCAGTCACATTTAGGCTGTTTCTATCTTTGGGGGGAAAATACATCTATTAAATAAATTACATTTTGAGACACACATTGAAATAACTACATATTACTGATTTTATGTTATATTCAGTATGTGTTCACTTGGACAGTTCAAGCATTGTTACATCACAAGCCATAACATAATAGCACCAGTAACATTTCCCAATTATATAACCAGGAATATAACTCTTCCGTGACATCTACCAGCAAAGAGAAATGTGCGATTAGTCAGCAATATGCATGAGAAAATGCAATTACTTCTGACATTTGAATGCTAGAAATGTTGCCCTTCCACTGCATCACCTCCATCACTCATTTTTTATATACTTGAATAATTTCACAAGATTTAAATTATACCAAAACCCATTAGCCAGGTATACAGAAAAATGACACCTGGATATAAAAAAATGTGTATCAGTTTAAGCTTGTTGCACAAATAGAGCAACAAAATTAAGATTTAATTTGTTTTGCCTATTGTTTACATGAAATTTTACTGCACCCCACCTCCTCCAGTGCAGAACCGTGATGTTCGCTCCCTTATATGGCATGAATGTTGGATGAAATGTGAACTGATTGCGTGTTCTAGTGTTAATTATGTGATTACTAATTAAGTGACTGCAATTTTACAAACGGAAAGAGAATCCTAAGTTTCCAGATTTCAAGATGGATTTCCCCAGTATCACCTGTAGTGGTACTGGGCTTGTCTTCATAAACCAAAATTTCTAATGTACTTTGTATCCTCTAAGTTGAATTGAAAAGAGCAAAAGACTGTTGTTATTAATAATTGTGCAGTTAGTTTTAGATGCTATGATTGTGGGTGAAGGTTATTTTGGAAGTGTCCATTTTTTCTGAGTTGGTGCAGAAGGAATAGCAATCTAAGTTGTGCTGTTCAGGCTGTCATTAAAAGCTCAGATGTCGGGCAAATATGGACAAAAAGCTGGAATTGAACCATATTTGTCTGCAGGGAATGTAGCATGGGAAAATAAGGTTTCTTGCTTTTTTTGTCTGTTTCTTTGGAAGAACACCAACAATTAACGCTTATAAAATGGCTTGGATGACGTTAAATATTAAAATGATGAGAATGAGAAATAATAACATTAAATATCCTTAAGTTTAGCATTTCGGGCCGACTGCTCAGGCAAGTGTACATAGCAAAATGTAGATAAGATCTAGATAAGATGTGATCTGTAAAATGTTAACAGGATACAATTAAGTTAAAGTACAATAATGTAATGATAAAATTTTTACCCCATATTACACGATTTTTTGTTTCAACAAATTATGAAAACATCTTTAGCAATTTCTACACGAGTTAAAAGTAAACTGTCAGTACTAATTGGCTGAGCTGACCTGAAGCCATAGTTACTAATAAATCCAGATGCTTCTGTTGTAGCGATTTCATACATATGCTTCTCATATTTAATTAGTTCATATGCGAGTTTCATCCTCTGACATATTCAGCATAATGTCAGAAAAAGAAATCTAAATTCAGCTGCAATTACTGTGATTTTTTTTTTTTTTTGCTTTCTCTTATTTAAAAACGTCATTTCATATATGTATTTCTTTTCATATGCAAATCACATTTGAAGTCTTTCTTGTGCACTGAACACACTCCCCTGCCCAGCAGCCTCTGCTCCCTGTGAAGATGTCTGCATACCTGGATGCCTTCTGTGCCTGGCTGCTGCAGCAGTTTAACAGTGCGTGTGTGCGCCGTCTTTTGGCTTCGGCCATCGTGCCAGGTCAAGTTGCTGCCTCCGGCGCGACGCGGCAGCTGGTAGCTCAGCTCCTCAGCAGACACCGTGTGCTCCAGGGAGGCACGGCAAAAACTGAAGCTGGACGCCGCTGTGAGGGGAAAAGAGGGTTAGGAGTGAGAACTGGAAACTAGTAGGAAGGCAAAATAAACATTTTCAAACATGTCTATTTGTTTGTCTTTAAAGGTTTTCTAATAATATGAGCACCACAACACAAATTATGTGTGTATATATAACTATATATTTAAATATCTTGAGAGTGTTTAGATTCCACATCATAAATATTTTTCTTCCATTCACTATCCTTCCTGTTCCTTTTTTTCTCTCAGAACTGAGAGGACTGAAGCAAACATGGTCAGTGCAGGGTCATGGTGCAGATGTGTGAAAGCCACAAGTCATCTTCTGCAGCTCTAATTAAGCTGAGTGGGATGGTTAACTTTATTTAAAAAAAGGACAAGTAAATATGGTGTGATGGTCAAAACAAAAAAAAGAGTAGAAGGCAGAGGTGAAAGAGGTTAGTTAAGGTAAACAGAAGAAAAGTCTACTTTTGGTAACGGGTCAAATAGACGTGGATAAAGGCTTTTTGCTGTAATATGAATTTTTTTAAAAAACTGAATACACTAATGTGATATTATGTCAAAGCATTTAAATAACTTTCTACACCGGGGGCATTTCACACATCATATAAAGCGTTTCACAAGTCATTTTACAACACTGAATCACACCTGAAACGGCCATGGCTCGGGCAAAGGTTCAAAGGAATAAATGGCGTGCATAAAAATAAGACTTGATATGTTATTTCATACCTGACTGGATAGACAAGAAACCCATTTATTAGGGGTTAATGGAAACCGTTCAGCAACCGAGAGCTGATATTTAGTAAGGTGGCCATACATTAACCTTTTCTACATGTTTCCTATATGTGTGCATGACTTATATATACAGTTATCAAAACACAGTGATATACAACATCCAACCAAAGCTGAACACATCTTAAGATGTACTATATAGGTTAAATACAACACCCAGTTTAAAATCTGGAAATGGTTTTATCTCTCCATGATAACTGGAGCTATTGAGAGAAACGATGTTGGTGATAATAGATCTAAAAATGGAACAAAGTGTGTGTGTGTGTGTGTGTGTGTGTGTGTGTGTGTGTGTGTGCGCACTTCTGAAGAGGTCACTGATGCATTCCCATGTCAACGTGCAGAGATGGAGAAGTGCGGTTCCATTAAGTCTCCGTTGGTGGGTCATAAATCACAGTAAACATGTGGGTGTGTGTGTGGGTGTGTGTGTGTCACTTATATGATACACGTCTGAGTTTCGCCTTCAGTATTTAGTGATAACTAGATTTACAGGACTTTAAGAACTATTTAGTTGATTTGAACTGTTAAATAAATAAAAGGTTAAATGTATTTTTATTTAACATTTTTAGCAGTTTAGACTTTTTTTATTTAAAAAGCAGTTCAGACATTTAAACATGTGATGTTTACCCAGTAAGCTGAAAGTAAAACCATTCATAGCACAGTCTGCAGACCACATGGGTTTGTGAGAAAGGTGTAGTCCTCCTCATCCTCTGTGTCTTCCTCAGGTTCATCAGTACTACAGCTCCCTGCCTGAGGACAAGGTGCCCTATGTGAACAGCCCAGGAGAGAAATACCGCATCAAACAGCTGCTCCATCAGCTCCCGCCCCATGACAATGAGGTGAGAGTCCGAAGCCCTCCCCCCTGCCTCCATCCATCTATCCTCCCCTCCCCTTCCTCCTTCAGGGCAGAGCCGAGATAAGGAGCCAACAAGAGGAAAGACACGAGCAGAAAAATGGATTCTGTCTTCCTAATGGGCGAGAATGAGATCATGGGGTGATTGCAGCTGCTTATTAAGATGTGTTACATTAATAAATCATTATAATTCTTCCTGACATGTTGGTTTTATCATCAGGACAAAGGGCATTCCCTCAGTAAGCATTAGTAGCACCGTCCTTTACAAACGAGTAGGACGTCCCACGCGTCATCGATGGGACGATGTTCCACGAGACGGTGCATCACATCAGGATGTTTACAGGACGACAGACAGATAAAAACTCTGATGTTTGCAGGTTCGCTACTGCAACAGTCTGGATGACGAGGAGAAGCGAGAACTGAAGCTCTTCAGTAACCAGAGGAAGCGGGAAAACCTGGGCCGGGGCAACGTCCGTCCCTTCCCCGTGACGATGACGGGCGCCATCTGCGAGCAGGTAGCTGACTCTGTTAAATGATTCGCTTGTAAATGTTACACCTGCACGGTGGGGGAGGTGGCCGTAACACGAGCGACGCGGCCAGCAGCGCGTCACGTTGGCCGGTGGAATGAAAGCGATGAATCGTGTGGCTGACGCTGAGCGACCTGCTGGGATTTAAAGGTGCGATGATCTATGAGATCTGACTTCTGATGACACACGAAGGGCAGAGATGCAGCATTTATCTCAGCTTTTCCTACAATGCCGTGACCTTTCCGGTCTCACCTGCAGCTCTTCAAAGTCTCCTGGTGTCGAGTCAAAGAGGTTTATTCATCACATGCACAGTTATACACAGCATAATAGTACAGTTAAATGTGTTTTCTGTACCTGCATCCTTTAAAATCTAAATATTTATTAAATAAAATAAAAATAAAACAGAATAAAAGGATGTTGAGTTTTAAATAAGATAATAAAAATAGCAGCATACTTGTGTATATTTACATACATATTTACATGTGCAAAT
>JBAMHV010000014.1:8875235-8892594 GCA_037177535.1 Pseudomugil gertrudae
CCGCCACGTTAGTTTTTATAAATCAGAAACTTTCCGTAGAAATCCACTTACGCCGCTTTTTGTGCGTAAGCAAGCTTCATAAATGAGCACCCTGGTCATTAACATTCGCACTGAGGGGTCAATCCTGTAACTAAGTTTCTGATTAGCACTTATTTCCTGGAGAACTAGTTCATTTTAATATATGTGAGCATGTTAGGTGGATGTTAAGTCCATGCAGCCAAAATAGATCATTTTATATTTCATCATTACCGTTTTCAAACTGAAACAAAAGAAAATGAAAGCCGTTTCCACTATTGTTGCTCCAAGTTGCTACAGTAACACGTCTTTATTGAAAATCAGCGTGTAAAAGTCAGATGCTAGCATGATTTTATATTTTACTGGTATAAACACAGCTTAAACTGTAATAAGACTTCAGTTAGTGAAACATGTCTTCCCTTAACTAACAAAAACAAAAATACTTGTTTTAGAACAGAAATCTGAGTCCTGTTGTGACAGCTGAGGGATGTGTGAAACATCTGGTTAAAGCTGAGAGGAAAGAGGAGAGAAAAACAACATTTCCAAACTTTGAATTCTGCTCGAGTGAATAGTGATAAACGCAGCTCACATAGCCATGATGAAGAAAAAGGAGGAAAAAAAACCTGTCAGAAACTACTGAAGTGTAACCTCTTCTGCTCCTCTTCCTCCTTAAACCACTATTGCTTTCTTTACCCTTTTCTATTTCACTCCTCTTTCCTCATTTCTGTATTTTTAATGCAGAATATTCCTTGTTTGCCATCTTTTTTTTTTCTCCCACATTCCTGGAGTATTTCTCTGTCTCTATCATGTTGCTGTGTTTGTGGGGTCGTTGGGATCAAGTCTGATGTAATTACTACCAGTCAAACTGAGGGAGTGTAGGTACGAAGGAGGTACACGGCAAACCCTAAAGACCTGCCAGTCTTACAAGAAAAAGTGTGCAACCAAGAGCGAGATAGAGAACACAGAGCTCTAATACAGCCCTACATTCATTCAATCCAAGCAAGACTTTATGAAGAACTCAGAAGGGAAATACGCAAAAAAGAAATAACTTTATTTTACTAGTCAAGACTTTCCTGCTAATACAGAGCCCTCACGTTAAAGACATAACTATGGGACCATGAGATGCCTTTTTTTGGGTTAGGTACAGGTGTATTAGATTATCCAGAAACTATCCAAACTCTGTAACAAAAGCATTTTTTTCCATTTAAAATAAGCAAAGAATTCAGATTACAGCTGGGATCTTCAATAAGTTCCTCTTAATAAAGCAAAATTGCCCAGACTATCATTCTGCTTGCTTTAATGCTGGACAGGAGAAAAAATCTTTAAAGACATAACTTTTACATGAAGAACTGCTGGATCATGACTTCCCTCTTCAGTTGCATTCTAAATCTGTTCCACATTGCTGCACCCCTACACATTTAGCAGTCATAAAATAAAGACAAAGCGGTCATTCTGCAATTTTTAACGGACTCGGTTGGCTTGACCTCTCAGCACAAGACATCAAATAGAATTTAAGATCGGCCAAAGACGATTAAATATCCATACGCTCCAAATAATGTCTCTTTAGAAATAGCATTGCAGCATAAACTGGGTTTCTTTCAAAGACATTAGGAAAATAACATTAGGATAATGACTCATGTAGAGATTACTGTCTTTTGCAGTCATACTGAGGGATTATTTTTAATCTTTTTTTGTCTGTCTCAACATGCATTTGATGAGCCTGGACAAATGCCAAGTCTCCCTTGTCCTATTTGTGACTATCTGGTGTTGTATTATCTCTTGTTGCCCTTGCCGGTGACTTTTTTTTTATCACCTCCAGGCGAGGGAGGTGTAAGAAGAGGAGAAATGATGAAAGTAGATGGTGTGAAGTGGAATGAAAGTAGGAAAGTCTGAAATGTATCATATATGGTAGTTTCACTGAGGTAATATAATGAAAATAATTAAAAATAAAAGATCTCCAATGTTAATTGCATGTATTTTTTCTGAGCTTAGGAATTTAGATTATTTAGCTTTGAAAAAAGAAAGGACAAAGTTAACTTTTGGCGATAAAGGTCCAAAAATTGAAGGAAAGTGCCACACAGATGTTTTTATGTAAGTATGGGTGTGTCTCTCTGTGTGTGTAGTTTGTAGGTAGGTCAATCTGACCTAACCTAGTGAAGTGTAACCTCATATCACCTCCTCTTGACTGAGCAGCTTATCTGCTGTGCAGAGGGGCTGCTAAATCTCAGAGGTATTCCCTTTTGAAAAGGTAATTAAGCTGTTGGCTACGGCACCCCAGAAGGTCGTTCCAAGCCAAATCCCACAGTAGATTAACATGGCATCACCAAACATTACTCAGTTGACTCCAAAAGTGTCTAAATTAGTCCTTGTAGATTCTTTTAGCACTTTGGATTTGTTGTAGAAGTTTGATCTTTTTGCTGAACCTCAGCATCAACTTGCCAGTTCATGTCTTTTCTCCCTCACTTCTAGGATGAGGCAAGTGGTATATGCTCATGTCGAGCATCACAGAGAAGGTGCCATGGTGCACTGCAGTGCATGATATTGGCATCAGCTCTCTCTAGTACCTTATTCAGAAAAGAAATTCTATTTGCAGTTCAAGTTTATATATATATATGTGTGTGTGTGTGTGTGTGATATTGGAAAGAAAAAAAGAATACCGGTCACTCTCATTCCTCTGTAATCTTCACGGGATTGAAACTTCATCTTGCAGTGATTTCATGCCTGTGTAACACATTAAACCTAGAGAGCTAAGTACAGCTGAGAACCGGCAAATGCCAAGTCCAGTGGTCCATTTACCACTGATCCCAATTTGTTGGGCCTACGTTATGTTTGGCTTCAAACTCAGGAACGAGCCATGAAATTACTCCATTTGAAAAAGCAGAAGGGGAAAAAGAATCTGGTTGCAGCTTTAAAAATAAATATAAACTTAGGACCTCGGGGTGGGATGGAAGAGAGAGGGGGCGGGGTACCCCATGATGCATTGCAGTCTATTATCCACTCTGACATGAGACATTGTTGCAGAGACTGAGGCTGAGGTTTACCTTTCACAAACGATCAGTGTCATGGGAGCACACAAATGGGGAAATGGTAGTAAACAATCCACAGCTTTGACTCGTGGCCCGGAGCAGGGAAATGGCAGTTAATGTGAACATCCCACTGCCTATGTTAGCAAATGTTAGCATTCTCTCATGAGTAACAGTCTCAGCATGCTAACTCACATATTCACACATACGTAGATTCCCTGCTTGCACTTTTATAGGCCAGTGAACCTGGATGAAGCTGCAGAGAAGCAGCCGTGTGGCTGGATGCTGAAATCTGGATTCAAACTGCAGGGCAGCTTTACGTCTCAAAACATGCAGCGTAGCTCAGGACACAGGTGGAGTTGGCATTTCTGTCATGACTCTGCAAGAGAGACTTTGCATTACGCTTAGAGCACGTGCCAAGGCTGGTATGATGAATGCTAGACTGACCTTGGTTTTTCTCTCAGCTGGCCTTGCTGTTAGAGGAAAACATTGGAAGGCCCACTGCTTCCACAGCGACCGACAGAACTATTGATTATCTATCAATATTTAAGAGAATTGCAGTTCACTTCAGATAGATGGAAAGCACACAGACAGTCCCGTAACCGCTCCCCACCACTTACCATCGGCTGTCATATCAATTCCTATTAAAGAAAAATCCATTCCATATATCATAGAAAAGGAAAAGTAAGAATGGCAACCGGGAAGAAAGAGGATGCAGAGAGCTAACATGACGGCCTTTAAGAGAATGAAAGAATCAGTCATAAAAAAATCAACATGAAAAATGGAAAACAAACAGCATGAATGTCAATTACATCAGAAGAACATGCCTGAAAGAGACGGGGGCCACACATATCTGTTGTTTTCTCTGCTTCACAGTTGAGCCCTCATATGATGACACAAGAGGACAGATTAGATCACAGTGGCTATCAATAATCCAGAGTGAATGTCAGTGGGGGAGGGAGGGAGAGGAAGGACACAGAGGAGGATATGAGGTTGAGTAATAGGATGTGAGATGTGATAAGACTTAATAAAACTGGGGAAAGACATAATCACTGATTACCTATGCATGCCTGTAGATAACTCAGTTAACTGTCGATCTGTTTTGTGTAGTATTCCAGATTTGTGTTGTGCAAAATTTATGCAACAAGGCAAATACGTTCAAATCAGGGCATATGGAAACATGCATTTTTTCTCATTGCATAATTTGATGTTATATCATAATAAACCTTCATCATTGAAAAACATTAAAAGTAAATCCAGTCCAGTCATTTTTGTAGAAAAACATGGCCAAAATAATAAAGCATCTGAAGTCGGATTACATGAGCTCTCATCCTGTCGTAATCTTACAGAGATTACAGCAAATGCTCTTCTCATTATTTTAACAAATATACAGTATACTGATTATGCCACCATAAATAAACAACCACATGCAGGAAGAAATGTGTGATTTTTGTGAGCATGATTAAAAAAAAAAAGCAAACCACAACAACAGAAAAAACCCATGTTGCTAAATGTTGCTAATTCCCACTATCGGACTTGTGTGGGTCAGAAATGGATGAAAAAGATACGTGAAAAAAAAAACAGCATTTACAGGAGAATCATGCTAATTAAAATCCCAACCAGTGCATGAGAAAAACTAACGTTTTACCTCCAACGTTAAGGTGTTTTTAAACAACTTTAAACACTTCCAGGACCAAAGTCAGTGCTTGGTAGGAAGGGCCCTCAAAAATCCCTGTTATGCATCACCCTCCATGTGATGCTTCTAGACCAGGTCTCTGAGTATAAATATTCAGGAATCTGACTGGCCAGCACTCTGCCCTTTTCAAACTACATTAAGACCGAAGTTAAATAAAAAATAAATAGAACACATTCCTCTTTCACAACTCCTGCTTCACAAACTGGTTCAAATGACCATCTTCCCCATGTTTGACTGCAGTGATGTCATTTACAGATCAGCATGTAAGACCTTGTTACCAAAGCTTGATGTTCTCCATCTATTTTGTCACCTGCTTTGTAACAAACTTTCTTTTCTCAAAACACCACACTCCTCTCCCTCTTTTCATTAGTCATTATTGCGCACTAACCACAAAATTTCCTGGTTCGTGTTAATGTACAATCATCAGCTTTTGCACAAGCCATCCCCTGCATACAACACTTGCATTGCAAACCTGACTTTGTTGCTATATAACAGAGCTATCACTTCCTGTTGACTGTCTTGGTGTGCATATTTTACTCTCTGTGTCTTTGTAAATATACTGTTAATTACTTTACTTCATCTGGTATTTATATTGCCCTTGTTTTACATTAATTTTATAGGCTTTAGTTTTGCTTAAAAAGCCTTGTTTTTTGCCAGGCAACAGCTGTAAATAAGATTATGTTCTTAGTCTTTCTTGCCTGGTTAAATAAAAGGTTAGATAAAATATCAAAGAGGTAGACAGTAATTACTGAAAGCAAAAACACCTTTTAGTTTGCAAGAAGTTGAAATTTATAAAGTAAAACACCCATAAGTTGAATGCGATAGTACCCTGACACTGCTTAGTTCCACACATTGAACAGTAACACAGGCTCCATTAGGCAGCAACATGCATAATAAATGCACAGTCGTCACAGCAGATCAGGAAAAGGACTGATTTTCCAATGAGGACTCACGTGCCATAGCTTCAAGGGCACATACTATGCATCTATATACACATGCTCTTTTTCATCACAGATATGGAATGATTATCTAACAAGTCGCTGTAACAGGAAAGGTAACCTGTCTGTGTGCAGCCACTGTACTGATATCATCCACATCACATGCAAATCTTTGACAAATGCATCCACATTAGTCTGCTTGAAGCATCCAGATGAATTAAAGGAAATGAGGCAAAGCATGAAATGGGGAGAATCCCATGAAAAGGTCAAGCAGGCAGCACACAACTTAATATAGATGTAAAGCAGGGGTACGGAGTCCAATTAAGCAGACAAAGCAGTGTTTAACAAACCAACTCACAAGACTGAAAAATGGCATGCATGGATTAGGATCACATGGGTTGCTCGGTACAATTTTTTTCAGAAATACCAACACTGATCAGTAAAAGCAGTAGTGCCTATTGGCAAAAGGAGTAAATAAATAAATTAATTAAATGACATGAATAGCATCAAGTCTAATCCTTTATGTCTCAATAGAGCTCGGCTGGTGTAATCTGTTGTGTGTGGTCAACCGATTGTCATTGATGTCAAGATGTTCTCTGAGTATACTTGTTTATATAAAACACATTGTAGTAATAGAAAAGATGGACTTTGTTGCAAACATGAATGTGTTTTGCAAGTAACAAGGTGTCTACAAGCATTTTCTGAGCTGTGAAGAACCGGTTCATTTCAGTATGAAGGTAACATGATCTATCTATAGTTAAGCTCATAATCTGAAATACAAATTTGTCAGATGTGACAAAAACATTTGAGGGTTTAATTTGACTAAAAGTATGAATGTAACACTGGAATACTCAAATACACTTAAATACAGTGTAGTTATATATAATGATGGATGTGAAGATCACAGATAACATATGAAGCTACTACTCCAGATGATTTATGGTGATTATTACTTTCTACAAAGAGTTCAAATATCCTATCACAATTTTTGCTTTCCTAACCTCCCAATATAATTGACATTTTATTCTGGATTAACCTCACTAAATCTTGCAAAATAATTATTAGGTTTCCAAGTCTGAGTAAAAAAATGTTTTTACAATGAACAGAGCAGATGCACAAAAAAGCACACGTGCCACAGTTTTATAGTCTAATATAAAACTTACAAAACAAAAATAATACAAAAAGAAAAATCATTGTTTCAATTGCATGTCTGCTATGTGCAAGTTGTCTTCCTCAAATATTCACAATTAGCTTCTGGTGGCGCGTAGCCCCCTGGACCTCTTAACCTTTTTTCATCCACCAGCTGCCACTGATTTAAACTGCTTTAAATTCATATACCAGTGAAATCCACATGCAAGGATCATAAAGGTTTGGCTAAATCCAATCTGGACCCCCATCTGCTACAGTCTGATGACTTTGGCTTCAGGGCAAAAGAACTCTGATCCAGCCAGCAGATACATGGATTATAGATAATGGATGTCCAAGTCGGCACAACAAGAGAATTTAGATATTTGCCCAAAAAAAGATAATTAAAATATCTAAATGAGTGTCAGGCAATAGTTGTAATTTTAAAACCAAATTCTTTTAAAACATTTCCCTTTTTCTCTTTAATTAACCTTTCACTTATATAGACCAACACCTTCTCAAAAGTGCCCAAATAATATATAAATTGTAGATTTAGTAAAAAGCATTTGCCTCTAATGAAAAAATCTGCATTTTAATTAGCAGATTTCTTTTTAAGTGAAATAAAAAGCACCTCTCTAGCTTTGCAGAATCATTTGCATCCTATGAATTTGCTCTTTCTTGTTAGTGACAATGTGCAACTGTCAGCAGTGTGTGTCTCATAACAGCTATTTTAGCTGTCAAATAAAAATAACTAAGTAATCAGCCATCAACTCTTACAGCATTCTGGGATCTAAATTGTCTATTATTCTGACTGTTCCCCTTCTTAGTCTGCTGGAACTAACCAGTCAATGAAAAAAATGAATGAAAAAGCTTCTCATCTCAAATAGGATTATAATAACATTTGAATATTAAAGATGAGTGTACGGCAGTTCCCCTGAGCAGTAAAACATTCAGCCTGAGTGGATCATCTGCTGTTTGGATGCAAAGTACGAAACCCTCAAATATAGAGCCAGCAAGATGCGAGTAATTTAACAGATAATCACAAAAAACAAAGTGTGAATTCATTTCAAGATCAAAATATTATTTTTTCATTTCAAGTGTAATTTGAGTTGATCATTTAGGGCCGAAAGTAATGAGCCAGATGGTCTGCAAATGAACTCTGAAGTGTCTTTTGTAAAATCATTATATATTTTTTTTAATCTTAAATCATAGAAACAGAAAAAATATGGCTTAATTGTTAATACAATCCTTGTTTTAAAGATGGTCTGGCAAGGATCCAACACATTCTAGTCATTGACTGACAATAAATCACTGTCATTTCCAACTTTGCTCATATAAACAACCCAGCCTGCTGAGACGTGAGTTAACTGCGTTTATTGTGGATGTCGCATGTGGTCTGTAAGTCAATGAAGTGCACTCAGCCTGTAGCCCGCCAAGGCGAAAAGACCAGGGGGGCTTCGGTATTCAATGCATTATTGAGTGTCCTGACACCACAACAGCCATGCAACTTGCCTACAGTGTTAGTTTATATATGTCAGCGCTCATAGACCTCTGTAACATAAGAGACAAGCACCATTGGAGCAGTGAAGCATTGCAAAAATAACTGGTCGATGAAATCTACACGCACACAGAAACACACACATTTGCATTATTGAACACAGAGGCGTTTACTAAATTAAAGGGAGTAAAAACCATCACGAGAGTTAGTTGGTGACCTGCTGTGGGCTGTCACTGCTTGTGCACAATGAAACCAGGATGTGAGGCTGAAAGAGGATAAAGGACATTTTAAAAAAATAGGGGAAAATAGGCTTATAGAACAAGTGGCAAGCTGGTGGGGGGAAAGATAAAAAGTTAATGCTTCTCAGAATGGTAGAGGTAAATAGAGAGAAAAGAGAAAAGCACAGTGGGGAGAAAAGGTAAACGTGCCAATGAATTTTAAGTAAGACAGACAAGAGGAGACAGAAATTTTCACAATGAGAGTTCATTTGTAGATCTGTGAGCAAATATGACATAGTAACTGCAGCAGAAGTGGTGGGACTACTACTGTCAGCAGAGAAAATATAACTGAACTTTGAGGATGGATGGATGGATGGATGGATGGATGGATGGATAGCTTCAGCAAGCAGCAGATGATGTTAGGCCAACAAATGACAGATATGACTGTCACTTAAACATTTTCTTGATAAAGATCCAGTTTCTCCTGTTCATGAAGGCCATCTCAATGCACTTTCCATTCATTCTGTCTCCATACTGCACAGCGACAGTGCCATACTGCCTATGAAATAAAATCTACACACATGATCTACACACTGCAACACTGAACTCATCTGTCACCATAACTTGGCAACATACTCCCCGAGAGGTGTGCGCTCAGCTGCTTAAACAGACCATGTGAAGGCTGAATTAATTAACTGTGGGGATTGCACCACTTCAGCTCTGTTGCCTGAGAACGCATCATGGGGTTCAACACTCTACAACATCAAACAAATGTCCCGTTGTGCCATATCTACTCACTATATGGGTGTTATTTGCGTAGATCATTACAAGATTAATACAGTGGTGTAAAACTACAGTCATCACTCACCACAAGTTAAATCATTACCACCAAATCAACCACAAAAATATTTTAATAGAAATATAGGAAGCTTGAATGTGAACTTACATGTTGGCAGGAAACGATTATTTATTTTAGAGGCTTTAAAGGGCTGCGAGAATCTACTACCTATTTTCTCTGTGGTCTCCAATACTGTATTTCAGTACAAGTACCTACTAAATTAAAGTCTTTACATTGACATAGTAAGTGTGTAACATTGCCTCTTATTGTGGAAAGACACTTAAAAAGTTGTATTACAAATCTTAAGCTAGATAACGAGACAAATAACTAAAAATTAGCTAGCAATACTTATATATAGTTATTGTATGTTCTTAAGATTCAAATTCTCCCGACTTTAATCAACCATTTAAAAAGGTTCAACACTCCTTATCAACGGTTACATGAACATGGTATCCTTCTACATGCTAGGTTGTGTAAATGAATAATAAATGTAAAATAAATTAACCTACACTATCTTCATGCAGGAAAAACAGTCATAAAACATTAGTTTTCTATGAAAATGCTCAGTCGTATCTATTTGGGGTTCAGACACTAAGAATAATGCAAGCTCAATTCAGAGATGGAGCTCTGTTCAGTCAATAGTTTGTACATTACTCTGGTGCACATTTGGAGCAAAAAAAGTGCACAATTCTGTATTTTCCCTACATTTCAATCACATTTATGATGGGATAAAAAAAAGTGCAATTTTTTGACGCTACTAATTTGGCTTCACTTTTCTGACCTGGAGGCTATTGACAATTACTTTTACCATTTTTTTAAATCGGTTTCTAGCTGATCACTTGGATTCTAATCCTCCATCCATCCATCCATCCATCCATCCATCCATCCATACATATATACATACATACATACATTATCTGTACCACTTAAGGCTTGCAGGTAGCTGGAGTAATTTAAACTTTCAGAGTTTGCATTGCCCTGGAAAAAATTTAACAAAACGGTAATGAGGGCACATAATTCTGCAGCCAATGAAACGCTGAGCAAATAATTTTTTAATTTTATCTGAACTAATGCTAAATAGTGGTGATGGTTGATCATGTTGCTTTACATAACCAATTACAATATAATAGGCTTTTCTGAATTAAAGCTGACTACAGAAGCAAACTATAGCTAAAACAACAGGTTTCATTGGGACTGAATGCTGCTTCCAGAGCTAAAACTTAAACAGCCCATTCTGGAGACACGTCATCCTTACATTAACTTGTCTTTGAAAATGACCCAACAACACTAGCAGTCAATCTACAGCAGGTGGTTTCAGGGAGATTGTGAGCAGGAGGTGTGTGAGGCTTGTCACGGGTTTACTCAAGCAGGAAGACGAATCAGCTCACACCTGGGGGCACCTGTCTATACGCTTCTTACATCCACTTTTTGCAATCCCACTTGTCTCAGTGAGTCACTACAACTTGCTGTGTTTACTGAAGTTCTGTCTGTCCCATTTTAATTGCCATGTTATCAGAACCATTCCTGCACTGCTGCTGCACCCAGTCCTTTTGGTCAGATTGATATGACTATTACCACTACTCTACACATACTATAGTTGTGGCTCTCTCACATGGTTCTCTGAGGCAGCACTCGAGGTAACTAAGACAGGCACTGGTACAAAGTGGACAGTTTACGATAAAACAGAAGGAGAATCAAAGCTTTTAGTTGCCACTATGCACACACACACACACACATCACTACACATTAAGTCTCATTATGTGCGACTTATCAAGGCCAAAAGATCCCAAGGGGACCTTTTTCCCTTCCTACTTAATCCTTTATCTAAACAAACACACTCGTATGCTATACTTATATTTTTTAAAGATGTTCTTATCTTACTCACCCTAACAGGCACAGTCCTACAGCTCATGTATTTTTTCTTTCTTTTCCAAAGTAAGAGTGAAGCCGGCATCATGTTTATACAGTAGATACAAACTTAAATTCAGTTTGTGAACAGGAGCTTTGCTCAAAAGCTGGACTCAGGGGGAAAACTGCTCCTCGTCACCAACTTCAGTCTGCGAGAAGTGATGTGCAAAATGTTTAAATGATATTTTAATTAATCCAAAATGCTAATGGTGATGATGGTGAAAGAGATGACTGGGTTTTACATTGTGCAGCATTTTAAAACTAAATATATGTTTTAAAAACTTGTTTTTCCTCATTAAGTTATTAAGCTAGTGAATATTTAAGGCAAATTGTGATGACATTTGTGATGACATGCTGCTATAATGCCCTAGCACAGACTTTCTCAAAATGCAAAGTGTAACTAAAGATGTTGATGCTGCATACCTTTTTTCTAGACCTGCATATTGGCCAGCAGCAATGGTTCCACGTAGATGTCAGTGTAACCCATTCCACGTACACACATGCAACTTCTTACCCCCATAGATGCCTGGTGTCAATGTAAAAATAATGTTTAGACAGTATTATAATGTTTACTTCTCAGCCTAATGTTCTGACCACTGAATATTTGACTCGGTCATCCAAAGCCACCACAGTAAACCTCTTACAAAGTAATTTGGGAATTGCATATTGGATGCCAGATGCTCGTTCACTTCCAGGTGTCTGTTCATGACCCCTACTGTTGACTTCTAATGAAGCAAGAAGTTTCGTGGAGAATCCTTTGGGTTTCTCTCCGAGACTCACTAATTAATCTGCCTCTGTAAATATATGTGTGTGTGTGTGTGTATACATTCTAGTTGACCCTGACCCTGATACTTCTAATAGAGTTACAGTAATTTCAGTAATTCTGCCTTAACATAGCAGTGGCACACCAAATCTAGCTCCACTCCGGTGAACCAGCTCCCTATTATCACCCAACCACTAAGACATCACAGATAATCATACTCATATTGAAACACACACTTAAAAACACACTTTAATTATGCCACAGATATACCATATTAACAAATAGGGAATTAAGAGTGCACGCTTCAACATCCCCCCTGGTTCCCCCCCCCTTGCTTTCAAGCAGTCCTGGTTACTCTACATCTGGTTGTAATAATGTACCACCAACTTATAGCAACTTATCACTTTTACTTAAAAAAATTGTAATACTTTCACTATCAGATTATTGCACCTCAAGCTCATCAGAAGTAATATCCTTCGGTACAGCCACCGAGCTTCTTTAAACTCACTCAATGATCTTTAAATCAGTTTAAAAAGCTTAAAGAGCTGTCCCATCTCTTGTGATCCAGTTTGGACACTTACTCCATCTACTAAAAGAATCAACTTTCTTGGAAATTTCTCCATGACTTGAAGCAATTTCATTCCCAAATGAAAATCCGTTTTTGTCCTGCAGCTGGTGACACAGTCTGAAAGTGGAAATCAGTATGTGTGCACTGTGTAAGCAGTATGTGTGTTTGCTCCTGAAAAGATCCAAAGCCTGCAGTGCACCAGTGACCTGAAATGTAGGGCAAGACCAAATACGGGGATGACAGCGAAACACCCCCCCACTAACTCTGACAGACAGGCCTGTAACCCTGGCTGCATCCCGAGACAATAGTTTGTTCTTGATTCCTCCACAGTGTCTGTCATTCCTGTTTTAAGCATCAGCAATTTCTGATGCATAGTCCCTTAAATGTATCAGGACATGACCAAAGCGGACGATCAGAGGAGGCAGAATGAGAGGAGATAAATGTTTTCAGAGAGATTCTATCAATTTGACGGCTGTTAGCTCCCAAAAGCAACAATAAAGTGCAGCAAAAAAAAAGTTACAAATGTCTCCCAGTGCTTGTGCAGTGTCAGAAGCAACATTAGAGTCCATGTATCATTCTCAGATAACCTCCTTCCTTTCTAATCATACAGCTCTTAGACAATCACACCCAACAGCCCCTTTGTAACAGTCAGGAGACAAACCCATTATAATCTACAAATATGGTACGACAAAAAAATCACAGTGGTTTCAACTAAATTCAGTTAAAGGACGCAAACACACAAAAGAGCATTATTGTCCACAATGTGGGGTTATGGCCAGTACACTCACTGTTTGATCCAAAGGAAGTGAACACAAAACATTAAAGAATGTGCTGAAATAAGAATAACAAGTTAATTAGAAAACAGGTAACCAAAGGAGACGTTAACTCCTTACAGTCACTTAAAACCAGGAACAGGTGTGTTGTTCCAAAACAGGAGCAGATTAGTTTTTGCTTCCCTGCAGATGTTGTATAAGAGACTGACTTTGACATCACTGGACCAATCTCTTTTTGAGAATGAATCATTTAATAGGAAGTCAAGAAGCAGTTCATGCACATATTAGCTGAATATGATCTTTTTTTTTTCCAGCTTCCGGGACATTCTCTGGATGTCTCTAGCATTAGAGACAGCTTGCATTACCTAAATTGTATGACTTCAAAAACAAAAACTTGCATGTCAATTTTCAACTGCTTACATATATTTATTCACGCTCTCAGAGGACATGCATCTCTGCAATATTTATTTTCTACGGTGTAAAGCGATTTTTGATAGTACCATATGGCTTTGACATCAGTGGGAGTTTCCCCTGAGATTAGTCAGCGCTGAAGGAAAAAGGGAAAAGTTTCTGAAGTGAAAATGTCACATGTTCAATGAGCATGCAAAGAACTGTGGGGCTGGCGTAATAGAGGAGGGACTTTTTTAATGCATCTCTGGAGATACAACACAGAAGATGACAGGAGATAACAGACGAGCAGAAACACTGGGGAAAAAAATACAAACAGACAAGATTAAAAAAGGAACTAAATACATTTTCAGAAGGAAAACAACAACCTGTTTGTAATAAAGGTTGCTATTTGTATGTATGTGTATCTTCATGTCACATGACTGCAAAGTCCTTGTGTCTTTACTGACAAAAAACAACACTGAAGCCAAGAAGCAGGACTTTCACCAAGGAGACTGAGGTTTATGTAATATAATTCATTTATTTACTCATTAATTAAAATTTTTAAAAACAATTCTAAATTATTTTCACGTTTTACTTTTCCTTTACATTTTTCTTTAATTTTCAGGCACGTTTGGCCAGATTTCACAAAACAAAAACAAATAGATTAGGTTTTGGAATTATTACAGTTTTGACCTAAAGAGATCAATTCATAACCACAACCACAATTTTCCTACTTCCACTAAGAAAAGTCTAGAATATTACATGCATGCACTTTATTAATGGATCTATGTAAACAAAATATGAACTAATACATTTTGGTATATATTTAAGTACACTTGGATACAAATCACTAACTTTGTTTCAAGTGAGCAGCATGTGCATAATAACAACAAACATTTCCTGTTCTATAGAACTGATTAGGTGTGGAGAAAGTTAGCTGTATAGAGGTTACAGGGAGCCACAGCGCATAGAGATGCATTTAAACAATTCTTCCTCAACACCCCTGCTCGGCTGCAGCGCTGGCACGCTGACATTTGGCTGCCCATTGGCATGGTAAATTGAGGGCCCATTCTAGCAGCGCTGTGACAGTCAGAGGAAGCCATTGACTCTGCCAGAGCTGTATACAATATTCAGAGTTACTAACACACAGTGAGGAAGGGAGAAAGCAGGGCAATAGGATATCAGATGAGGGAACAAGAGAAGAGGATGCAACAGAAGGTGAGTCATATGGAGACCAAACGGTAAAAATCTATAAAAATATATGACAGTGACAAAGAAATGAAACAGCTAAATGCCTTATAAGAAGAGAAGACAGAAAGGAAAATTGATTTCTATTTTTGGAAGTGATAAGACAAATAAGTTTAAAACGTCATTTCAAAGTCACACAAACACATACATAGTTTTATCCATATAACCTCACATATAATTTCAGATGAAACCTGCCACAGATTGCGCTACCAGATTGCTTTTAGGAATATAATTGCTTTTTGAGTGGATGAACATGACTTGTGCTGCTGACTGGGTGAGGATACATGCCTTGTTAGAGTGTAGCTAGATCCTTCAGACATTTGGTTTAATGGACTATCTGCACTACAGGGTTCACTGATCCCCAGCACTAGGTAGGAGGAGTTGGCAAACCTATTACAAAAAGTGAAAAGCTCCAAGCTTCTGTTATCACACGAGGCTACACTTAATTAGGCTGTTTGTTTAGCTAAATTTAATGGGAAGGCTAGCGAGTAGGGGAAAGGCTTGATTGCTCTCCTTGAATCTGCGGGCTGAAAGACATCTGGCCAAGGACGCAATGGAGAACACAAGTTAGCACATCTAATTTTCTCTGGACAGATGGTGATGGATGGAAACAACACACAAGATTGTAAATTCCTTCAGTAATTAATTCCCTTTCAAATATGAAGTCCTCTAAAATTCCCACAAATGCATAATCTGAATGCCTGAAACACACTGATTGAATCTATTATGCATGAAAGAAGGAAAAGGGGGAGCAAGAGACAGTGATCGAGGTTGTATGTTGAGTCAGTAAGTAAAAACTGTGTAAAACATGAGAGAAACAACCCCTGTAGGAAATTTTCCCTAATTAGTGCAATCCTTCAGAAAAATGACATCTCGTTTGTCTGTCCAAACACTCTTTTAGCTCTTCTCCCTTCATCCCACTCAGTATGTAGAAGGCTAATTAAAGGAAAGAAATTGGACATGGACCTTTGCACACTCTAACTAAAGAAAAGGAGAGAGTGAGGAATGAATGGAGTGAGGAAGAGTCAGAGTCAGCACAAGGACACTGGACCAGGCAGATGAGGCCTTGTCATTTGAGAAAGTATGACAGATTTGTCAAAGGGTAGGATCAGTGAGGCCACAGGGCAGACTCAATGAGACAGGTGAAGTGTGACGCCTCAGGACATAATCCAAACGCCACTTCACTCTATTCCTGCTAATCCACCGCTGATTTATTCTGAAGCCGACTTGTCCTCTTTTACCACTTCATCAATCTCTGAAAGGTTTGTAGTAGCAGAGATCAATGCTTCATCCATTCAAGCCCTATGCTTCTGGTCAGGGGTCAAAACAGCCATTTCTAAGATCAATACACATTTAAAATGGTTGAGAACAATAATTCACTGATATTCATTGAGTTTGGGTTAAGTTTTCTCAGCCTGAGATTCAGAATTAAACTCTTACACAAAAAGTGGGTATTTAAAAAGATATAGATTAATGACTCATGACTAGTTCATGGGTCTTGTTTATTCTCTTGTGTTTTTTATGTGAAAAAAAGGTTAATGCAATTTCAGAAAGGTGAGATTTTACAGCAAATATTTTGTTATGTAGTTTGCTTCACTCTCTTCGAATTCAGTGAAAACCCAACAATATAAGAGTGATGCAATAATGGGAGCTGATGAAACATGTGCTTGGGATGACAAAGGAGCACTGAAAGCAGCAGATATAGCCAACATGTCTTTACTGGCTCCATGAGGCAACTGATGAAAACAATTAGGAAGGATGGTGAAGCTCAGGAGGAAGAAGCAGTTTGAGTTTTATAGATGTCAATCATCTACCCACATGCCAACAGCCGCCTCTGAGTTCCTTATTTTTGACCAATTTTGTATTTCCAGGAGCAACAGCACATATGATGTTGCCAAGATAGTGATGATAGGTTCCAACCAGTAAGCTTCACTTTAGCTCTTCAGAAACCTACTGGGAGGCTCCGCCCATCTCTTATACAATCTATGGTCCACACTCCTTACCAACCAATCCATCCATCCATTTTCTACCACCTATCCGGAGTTGGGTCGCAGAGGCAGCAGCCTAAAGAGGGAATCCCAGACTTCATTTGACCCAGCCACATTTGCCAGCTCATTTGGAGGGATCCCGAAGCGTTCCCAGACCAGCCAAAGATATAATCTCTTCAGCTTGTCCTGTGTCTCCCTGGGGTGTCCCTATGTCCGGAACACCTAACCAAGGAGGCGTTCAGGAAACATCTTAACCAGATGTCTGAGCCGCCTCATCTGGCTACACTCCCTGCCAGTTAAAGGAGAACTTCGCTTTTTTTTAACCTGGGGTCTGTTGTCATCTTTCCTTCCATACATGTGAGTGATGTAG
>JBAMHV010000014.1:8914455-8941878 GCA_037177535.1 Pseudomugil gertrudae
TATTACACAACCCAAAAATTAAACAAGCATCAACCACGTAGAGAAATTATTAAAATAATGCTCTGTATTTTAGGCTTTGGCGCCCTCTTTTGGCTTCTGTTGAAGAGGAAAAATTCAAATCTTCTTGAAAGTTAGATTTTACAAAGATTTTCGAATAAGCTATTTTTATCACGCAGCTAGCCGTGTAAAATGAGCATCTTATGTTTCACACAAACAATCTGAAGTAAACGAAAGTCTGGGTAAGGCTAAAACAAAGCACAGCCTGGCCTGCGGGGGGCGCTGTTACAAACGTAAACAGTTATTTTACAGAGTCATTTGCTGGAAACGGAAGTTCGACTGTTGTTCATCCGTCAGTAAGCATCTCGTCGTGGAAGCAACGATGGCTGCCACTGTAGCAAAACCGCCTAAAATTGTCTCCAAAACATCTGCCGGAAGCACCGGGGCAGCAGGAGCTAGTGGTGCGCCCCCAATAATGCCCCTTGCTTCTCCGCTTATGGGGAAAAAGAAGAAGCCGTTTCTGGGGATGCCCGCTCCCCTGGGTTACGTCCCTGGGCTGGGCAGAGGGTGAGTAACCAAATGCTAACTTAACTAGCTAGCAAAACGATGCAGAGTATTATCTCATGTGTATCTAGTGTTGCTGCTTTTTAAGGAAACGTATTTACTTGTAGTTTAGATAACGATATTGTAATTAAATAAATAAACTAAGCAATACAAGCTTTTTTTGTATAACGTAACTAAACGACAGGTGGTTCAAAGTGCTTTAAAGAAACATTGCGTTATTAGTTACTAAGTATAAATTAAAATAAAAAAATACGAGAAGGAAATAAAACTGATGGAACAGGATTAAAATTAAGTTTCATAAACAAAATTGACAAACTACAAATAGCAACTTAAAAAGCATTAGATATAATGATATAATTTTGACTTTTGCCAAATCTACCATTTTAAAACCATATATCAAAAGATGATTGCAGATGCAGTTTTAAAATAGCTGATGCACTAAACAAATGCCCTGATATGGTGATGGAGATTTGTTTTATTTTGGTTACAAAATCCTTTGCATAAAACATGTCTACTGGTCATTATATAATGGCTTTTAAAAAGTTAGCAAAAAGCTGAATAATAGGTTGATTATCCCACATTAAGGGGTCTGTTTATACAGGGAGAGAAATACTGCATACTACTGGTTATATGAACAATTCTTGCTAGGTAGTGGCCCATTTAATGATATAAGCAAAACTGAGAAAGGGTTTACAAAAAAAAAATGAGAATAGAGTTGTAAAATTACACCACTTGCCACAAAGAACCAAATGTGAGAAACTTTTGCAGGTTATTTTCTAATCAGACACATTTATGTACTCCCACAGTGCTACTGGTTTCACCACCCGGTCTGATATTGGTCCTGCTCGCGATGCCAATGATCCAGTAGACGATCGACACGCACCCCCGGGAAAAAGGACAGTTGGGGACCAAATGAAAAAAAATCAAGATGACGATGATGAAGATCTGAATGACACCAACTATGATGAGGTTTCTTTGACAAGATTGTTTCCATTTGTACTTGTTTTAGAAATCTAAAAGCTTAAGTTGATTAACAGTAGTTGTTATTTATGACAAGCTACTTGTATGTGTCTGTGTTTTCCCTGTAGTTTAATGGTTATGCAGGGAGTTTGTTCTCCAGTGGACCCTATGAGAAAGATGATGAAGAAGCAGATGCTATATATGCAGCGCTAGACAAAAGGATGGATGAGAGACGCAAAGAAAGAAGGTTAAAAGTTTTTTCCCCAATTGATGAAATGAGTACAAATGACTGTTCTCTTACTCATATTATGCACTGTGTTTTTATGTTCAACAAAACTTGGATTCCTATGTTTTATCTGTATCTGAAACTGATGACTATCGGTGGATTTTCAGGGAACTGAGAGAAAAGGAAGAAATTGAGAAATATCGTATGGAACGACCCAAAATCCAGCAGCAGTTTTCAGATCTAAAGGTATCAAATTATCACACAACTGTCTTTCATTTTCCTCCTTCATCACATTAAATAAAACTTTGTAATCAGTCCCTGTAAAAGGTGTGATGCTAGGAGGAAAAGAGTAACCAATTACACAATGCAATGACATATTAGACATACTTAATAGAAAGGAGTAATTTAAAAAGTGTTTTTTCGGAAAGGTATGATGATGATTTGTTAAAAAAAAAGTAAATAAAATGTATGCTTATGTAGTATGTACAGAAAATGATTTGAGCTTTCAAGTATTTAGAGGATTCATTTAACTTTTTCAGATAAGTGTTCTATTATAATTCAGAACTTTCTCTAATACCTTTTTATTATCATTATTTTGCAGAGGAAGTTGGCAGAGGTGTCAGAGGAGGAGTGGCTTAGCATCCCTGAAGTTGGAGATGCTAGGAACAAACGACAAAGGAATCCCCGCTATGAGAAACTCACCCCCGTCCCCGATACCTTCTTTTCCAAACATCTGCAGAGCGGAGAGAACCACACTTCTGTTGACCCTTTACAAGGGGTCAGTACTTATGCACATCTAGCAAAATGCATATCACTGAAGAGCATGCTGTAGTTCCAGTCTGCCCCAGCAGGTGCCAGGAGCTGTCAATAGAAAGAAGCAAGTCTTAGCAAACCTATGCAACTTCGTAGTTCATATAGTGTGTCCTGCTCATGGTTTTAGCGCGCAACAATGTAATATCTTTATAACAGACATCTGCTGGTGCTGACGGTGATCATTTGAGATCTACTTTAAATGACTCTCAATTTCAATTATCAAATACGTCTGATTGGTCATTTAGGTCCGTACAAACTAAATGAAAATGCCTTTTTATAAAAGAAAAGACTGGAGATTTAGCTTTTGCTTAATGAAACTCTTATTTTTAAGCATATTACTTGCACATTTTAAGGAGTAAACCTTGTCCTTATTGTTCACATCTTTGCTTGTGCATAGTGTTAAACTATATCAATTGCTGACCACAATCTGAAAATTGACAGTGGTGAGAAAAATGTCATATGATCTAAGCCTATGTCATAATCTGTTTAAACATGCTGCAACAAAATTCTCAGCAAGTAATCTTTATCTCCATTATCATTATTTCCTGTTAACACTAGCTGGGAGGCCTGAACACACCTTACCCAGGAAGTATGACCCCTGGTCTGATGACACCGGGAACAGGAGAACTGGATATGAGGAAAATTGGTCAGGCTAGAAACACACTTATGGATATGAGACTCAGTCAGGTAACCTTTTGTATAATTCCAAGCTGTTTTTGTTCAACTTTTCTCTCTTGTTTATATATCAGGGATTTAATTGTTCTCTTTGCCTTTCTGTCTTTTCAGGTGTCTGACTCAGTAAGCGGTCAGACAGTTGTTGATCCAAAGGGTTACCTTACAGATCTTAACTCCATGATCCCCACGTATGGAGGGGACATCAGGTAGAGACACGTTTGCTATATGAGAGGTTTGTAGAGTATCAATATGACATGAGTTGTTGTTGTGTTTGATAATTCATGCATGTTCAGTGACATCAAGAAGGCTCGTCTGCTGCTGAAATCAGTGAGGGAGACAAATCCCCACCATCCACCTGCCTGGATTGCTTCTGCAAGGTTGGAGGAGGTGACTGGAAAACTGCAGGTGGCCAGAAACCTGATCATGAAAGGAACAGAGATGTGTCCTAAGGTAAAGGAAGATTTTTAGAAGACCACCTGTTCTGGCCACAGAAGGATTGTTAGGGTGTTCAAATAATTTCATAACAATTCATTCAATTAAATTGCTACTAAAATACTTGTTTGGTTTAGAAAATGTAGGTATTTAATAAAATGTCATGATATTATTATTGTTATTGGACTCATTTTCCTTTGTGGTGGGATGGGCATCTGTATTTTAACCAGAGTGAAGATGTGTGGTTGGAGGCGGCCAGGCTCCAACCAGGTGACACTGCTAAAGCCGTGGTAGCCCAGGCTGTTCGTCACCTGCCACAGTCCGTTCGCATCTACATCAGAGCTGCAGAGCTGGAGACAGATGTCAGAGCGAAGAAACGGGTCCTCAGGAAGGGTAAGCCTGTTATATACTGTAACAAAAGGGGTTTACACTGAATGTTCTTGTTCTCTTCCTCTTGTCTATATTCATGGTCAAAGTTTGAGATGGTTGAGACATGTTGCTGTTATGTTGTTATAAGCAGAAGTTTATTTGCCTGGAATATATGTTTCCTGCCAAAAGGAAGACACTAATTTCTTCAGGGCCAAAATTCAAGGCCAGTCTCAATCTGTTCATTGTCTCATAAAAGCACTTGCACACAGCTTGATGGTTCCTTTCTACTTACATTGCAGAAAAGATTTCATCAGGGTTACATTTGGCAGCTGTGTGTTTGGCTCCTTGTCAAGGGCAGGCACTTCATTTAACCAGGGTGTCAATGCCCCTACACATGTACACACAGGCAAATATACACCAATATTCCCAGCAGCATACTCCACTGACAGAGATGGATTGAATTGGCGCTTCCTTTGAGGAAAAGCTCTCTCCGCCTCTACATGTTCAAATGCCTTTACTCAAGTTTACTTCATTACACACTTTCTCTTTCCATCAAATATATTATAAAGTTTTACTTTTAATCTTTTACTAAAACAGTTTTTGCTAAAGTTTTTGTCAGTGTTAACTTCATGTTTGAATGAACAATCTAGTGCTTTTCTGTATAAATGAAGTAATAACTTACCCGTTTAGGCATAAATACGGTACTCTGAGGTCACATTGACAGACAAATGAACAGTTATGGGGGGTGTTGTCATGGTAAATTGTTTTCACTGGAATCCTTCACATTGCATAGATAAATAATATCTGTTAGAATTTTCCCCCTACCATTGTTTTGAGCAGCACTCAACCATTATGCTCTTGCTAAGAGAAAATCTGACAAACTGACATCCTCTAAAGCTTTTTGGGTTGAGCTGCAGCCTCAGTACCTCGACTCTGACAAATGAGATAGACTTTAAATACAAATCATGTGAAAGGTTGTTTTTCTAGTTTGTATTGTACAATATTATTTCAAGTTTAGTAAAAACCCTTTTGACTAAGAAGGAAATGGCTCTTTTTTCTGTTTTATACACCAAAATTAGTTCACAAAGTCAGAAGTAGAAGTACACTTTGTTGTGCTGGTAGGATATCTTCCAACAACTTCTCTTAGAGACAACCCTGCAGACAGCCAAATGGGATGGTACTAAGCTGCCCAGCGAGCTGACTTTGTGTAAGAAGTTGCTAACATTTGTTGATTTTGACCCACAAGTCACAGTAGAGACTGGTAAACCCATTCCACTGAATTTCTATCTGGTGTTTGCAGCTGCTCTCTGTGCTCTGAACCTCTAAATGAAACGGTGCACTGTGTTCCTGCGTTTAGAGTTGTGCTGTCTCTTGCATCTCAGGATGTAGCGTAATGTTCTTTCACGTGTCATGTTTATGTTTAGCTCCCAGTCTAAGCTTAAGTAGACAAATATTAGCAACTACTGAATCATTTAGAGTAACTTCCATATGAAGATAAAATCCAAATATTATTGTGTGTCTTATGGGGTGTTTCATAAAAGGAGTAGATAGCCTAAGAATAATTTACCACAGTAAATAAACAGGGCTATAAGCAATATTTTCATCTGCTCTTGTGATCTTTTGGTGAAATTTAGGAAATTGTGATTTTTTTTTTAATACCATGATAACTTACCTTTACAACAGAAAATTTTAGCTTTCATAACTGCATCATATCTTGTTTAGTATCCTGTGTAATCCTACAGGAGTGGTGCTTGTATTTTGGTAAGAAAGTGACCATAGTCAGGATCATTCTACTTTCACTTTATTTAGATTGATGAGAAAAGTTTTAACATTTGGTTTCGTGGTTGTTTTTATTAGCTGGTTCTAGCATAACGTGAACCTAATCATTAACTTTGCAGTATGCAGTAAAAACAGGACTTGACAGTCCTGTTGTTGTTGTCCATGTAGCCTTAGAAAATGTGTCCAAGTCAGTTCGTCTGTGGAAGACGGCTGTTGAACTGGAGGAGCCAGAAGATGCTAGGATCATGCTTAGCAGAGCTGTGGAGTGTTGCCCTACGAGTGTGGAGGTATGTTACAAGTACAGTGTTATTTATGTATGTAAACTTTACATATTTCATATTGGTTTTTGCTTCCTGTAGCTGTGGCTGGCACTAGCCCGTTTGGAAACGTATGAAAATGCCCGTCGGGTTTTAAACAAAGCTCGTGAGAATATCCCAACTGATCGCCACATCTGGATCACTGCTGCTAAGTTAGAGGAGGCCAATGGCAACACTCAGATGGTGGATAAGATCATTGACAGAGCCATTACTTCTCTGCGAGCCAATGGTGTGGAGATAAACAGAGAGCAGTGGATACAGGTTTGTTGTGGTGGTTTTTTATTATCCTGTAATTTTTTTATGACTGATCTAAACTTTGCAATGTGAATAATTGCATCATCGTGTTTTTAGAAAAGTAACATTTTGTTAAACACTTGTTAAAGATAAAAAAGAATACATTTACTCCATAAACAACAAAAATCTTGTATCTGATGGATGATTACAGTTTAATTTTTAGATGGTGTATATTCATTTAGGTATAAACAGAAAGCTCAGTCATGAGCTTTTTTTCCCCCTCAGATTAATTTCTTTAATAAACAAAATAAGATTTTAATTATACAATAAAAATATTTATAACAGTCAATCACAAGATTTTCCTAAATTTTTACAACTCAGATTATCATATAAGAGTAACTTAAAAATTGTGTTAAGACTACCTTTAACCCTGGATGTGGAAGAGCTACAGACTTTCTATCTCGTGTTTGCAAGCATGCCAGTAAATGTTGGTAAAGAACCTCATGGGATGTAGCCTAGTTATTTAGCAATCAGAGGCTTTAAAAGAAAATCTGTTGGCTCCTTTGGGTTTTTCTTCCTCTGGCAACGTATGTATGTAAAGCTTTTATGGCAGGATTAGGAAGCTCTCAAATAGAAATGACAGAAAAACTATTCCTCTACAGGTAATGCTGGTACTTTTTAATGTAGAATACTAAAGCACTTTGAGCTGTCCTGTACATGAAAGGTGCTATATAAATAAACTTGCCTTGCTTAATGCATTATTCTGAAACAGAGCAAATATTTTAAGTTAAAAATCATTGTTCCTGAGCCTGTTCTTTGCCTACTGAAAAACGTAGGGCTAGACTATTTGGAGAAGACCCATAAGCAATAAATTATGTAGATATCCATCAGTTATCCAGATTCTTTTGGGGACTCTGCTTTCGGTGGTAGAGCACATTTTCTCTGACGTCAGATATGTAAACCTTTCCGTGTGAATTTCTGCATTTTTCCACTGAATTTGCTTGTCTACCAGTACAGCCAGCAGTTCATGCCGTGAATATTTTGAATTCTTAATCTTCACCTAAACCTAAACACTTCTACTTGCCCTGCAGGATGCAGAAGAGTGTGACAAAGCAGGCAGTGTAGCTACCTGTCAGGCTGTGATAAGGGCCGTCATTGGGATTGGCATAGAGGAGGAGGACCGCAAACACACCTGGATGGAAGACTCTGACAGTGTGAGTTTGAATTTTGATTGCATGCTTTTGCACAACTTTTCCCACACAGGACACATTCAGATCCTGAGGCTTAGAATTGTTTATTTGCATCCTCTATTTCTGCCTGACTGAAACTTGTTTATTTTGTGCTGCAGTGTGTGGCCCATGGAGCGCTGGAGTGTGCCAGGGCCATCTATGCCCATTCCCTGCAGGTGTTTCCCAGTAAGAAAAGTGTCTGGCTCAGAGCAGCCTACTTTGAGAAGAACCATGGTACCAGGTGATCAGCTGTTGTCTGAAGATAACCAGTCCTTCAATTCAGATGTTTTCAGCTACTTTTTTTTTTTTTTTTTTTTTACCTTGCCTTGTTTTATCTCTCTTGAATTCTTGTAATTATTTTAAACTGGCACATTATTTTCATTCACCACCCCTGTTGTAACTCCCAGAGAGTCTTTGGAAGCCCTCCTACAGAGAGCAGTGGCTCATTGTCCCAAAGCAGAGGTTCTGTGGCTGATGGGCGCGAAGTCCAAGTGGCTGGCTGAGGATGTGCCAGCGGCTCGAAGTATCCTTGCTCTGGCCTTCCAGGTAACGATGAACTTGTGCAAACATTGACTTGTAAACATATCAGTAGTTTATTTATACTTGCATCTAACTATTCCTCCACATGTTCTCTGTCTTTCCCATTATTGCTTATTCAAGGCTAATCCCAACAGTGAAGAGATCTGGCTTGCTGCTGTCAAACTGGAGTCTGAGAATAATGAGTATGAAAGAGCCCGTCGACTGCTGGCCAAAGCTCGCAGTAGTGCACCAACAGCCAGGGTGAGTGAGTAGGGTGTGGGTATGAAAGTGAGATAATGTGACAATGTGACTACTTCAAACTCTCAGGTTAGTCTTTACAAAACCAGTGAGGCATCCTTTTTAGCTCAAACAGCCATTTTTTTGTACTTTAAAACTCTCATCTAGATGGGATTCAAGTTTTTAAATTTTGATATGGTGAAACTGATAAAAGCAAATCATGCATCTATATAACTTTGAACACAGTTCTAGTGTATGAACAGTCACATGCTGTCATTGCCCTTCTATCAGCTTCTGTACCTTTACATTTGGCTTTTCTTTAAGCAGTGCGAGTTTTAACATAGCTCTTCTGACCCATATTTAAGGGGTTGATTTGATCATCAGGTTTTATTCTTTTCTGTTACAAAGCCAGTGTTTTAATAGTAAGTCAGTAGTTCATCGTCTTTGAAGTGCTGTCTACAAACATTATTTTCTGTTCAGGTTTAGGCTTGTAAGGTTTCAACACCTCAAAAACAGCCAACACCAGTTAAACTGGCAGATGTACTTCCTATCTGTTTATCTGGTGACCTGTCTATTTTGCCTTTTATATTTAAATGGTATGGTGACAGACATGACTAAAATGAGCCTAATTTACTATGAGGTGTACTGATTGCCTGTCAGATAAGACAAAATTGTGCTGTTAATGAAGCAGTTGAGCGTTTAGGATATGCTTTAGCAAGCTGGTATGTGTTATTTCTGTAAACGGGAAAAGTATTGGCATTGCCATTGCACTAGAATATGTCCAATTATTTTCCTATCATCCAAGTTTGAAATATCTTTATCAAAAGTATAACAAGGCCAGCACAACAGATACTCGGTATCAAATTCTGCTTTAGTACTACTATTATTAACTATTGTAACATTATTATTATTATTTTGTTATTTCCCTTCCCCCCCTTAACAGCACTCAGTCCCACCTATTGATCCTGCAAGACTACATTTATTTTAATAAATTATCAAGCGTTCTAACACAAGTATAAAGTTATTTATCTGTGTATTTTCTTTTTAAAAAGAGAGGAAAACAAAAACTAAGGACATTCTGGTGGGTGGGATGACCTTGATCAGAGGCCAACCCGATTTGTAGTGTGTGTGTGTGTGTGTGTGTGTGTGTTTTTTGCACCTTCTATTGCAATAATGATAAAAACCAAAAAGATAGTATGGATTCTGTTCATAAATGCTTCCTGTTTGTTTGTTTATAATCTCTTTAGGTATTTATGAAATCAGTGAAGCTAGAGTGGGTTTTAGAAAACATAGATGCCGCCCAGGAGCTGTGCACTGAGGCGCTGAAACACTATGAAGACTTCCCAAAGCTTTGGATGATGCGAGGCCAGATCGAGGAGCAGTGTGAAAATATGGACAAGGCCAGAGAGGCCTATAACCAAGGGGTGAGGCTGGGAAAAGGCTTCTAGCTTCATTTATATAACTTCATTTTTAAGCCTCATTTGTTTCTAAGTTTTCAATCAAGATAAGTGCCTTCTCTCGTGACATTGTGGTTGTTTATCTTCTGTTGTCTGTAGTTAAAAAAATGTCCCCATTCGGTTCCCCTGTGGTTACTGTTGTCCCGTCTTGAAGAGAGAGTTGGGCAGCTGACCAGAGCCAGAGCCATTTTGGAGAAGGCCCGACTCAAGAACCCGCAGAGCCCTGAGCTGTGGTGAGAAAATACAACAGTGAAAATATGTTGCGCCAACATGAAGTGCATATGAGTTTTGATGTAAAGATCAGGCAGTGTGTGTGTGTGTGTGTGTTTTTTCCTGTGTATCCAAGCCATGAAAGTGTTTCCTGTTTGATCAACAGAAAATGTTAGAATTATAATTAGTATTCTTTTCTGGTCACATTTTGTGGTGCAACTTGTGTTACTAATAAAAATAATGAGATAGTCTGTTTAAATCATATGAATGTGCCAACCAGGTTGGAATCTGTCAGACTGGAGTACCGAGCTGGACTGAAGAACATAGCTAATACACTAATGGCCAAAGCCCTGCAGGAGTGCCCAAATTCTGGTAAGTAGTGCTGCATTTGTGTGAACTTGTTTTTCTCTTCTCCCTTTTATATTCTGTTGACATGATTGGCATATTTTTCAGTAGTCATTCCATCTCACTTCCTTATTACAAACATCATTGTTTCCTTTTTCCAAAGGCATCTTGTGGGCTGAGGCTGTGTTCCTGGAAGCCAGGCCCCAGAGGAAGACTAAGAGTGTGGATGCTTTGAAGAAGTGTGAACATGACCCCCATGTCCTACTTGCTGTAGCAAAGTATGACTGAATCTTTTGATTGCTTCTTACTTTTATTTTATTAGTTAACGTTTCCTTATTGTGACAATATGTATTACAAAACAATATTTCAGCTCAGGTGTCACATCATATTAAATAAGTGGTATATTAAACCTCTTTTTTGGTTTGCAATCAACCCAGGTTGTTCTGGAGCGAGCGTAAAATCACCAAAGCCAGAGAATGGTTCCTCAGAACAGTCAAAATTGAGCCAGATCTTGGAGATGCGTGGGCTCTCTTCTACAAGTTTGAATTGCAGCATGGTACACAGGTATGTATTTGATGTCTTGACTTGTGCTACACTATCAGTGGTAACAGCTACATCAGAGCTAAAAATCCCCTGCTTTGCATCATTTACATTTGCTTTCCCTTATTTACCAAATATGTAGTGTTGTATCTCCCAGAGGCAGTGTCATAGCTTGGTCATGCCGTCGGTGTTTAACCTTACTGCTCTGCATCCACCAGGAACAGCAGGAAGAAGTGCTAAAGCGCTGTGAGAATGCAGAGCCCCGCCATGGGGAGCTTTGGTGTGCTGAGTCCAAACACGTCCTGAACTGGCAGAAGAAGATCGGAGAGATCTTGATGCAGGTAGCCAGCAAGATCAAGAACACTTTCTGAAACTTGGACTGAAAGTGCGTGGAAGACTCTGGAAGTCGAACAGGGAAACTGCTTGTTGTTAGTGGGACTTGCCCATCCATCTCAAAAACAAACACTTAGGTTTTGATGTTTTCTTACGTTAAGATTTGCATCTTTTGTTCTTACAAACAAACAATTATGGCTTAATGTTGATGTAAAATGTAGATCTTGGGACATAGCGCTTCAATAAAACTCAAAATGTCCAGATTCTTTACCAGAGGAGAATATGCAGCAACAATAAATCTGACCATTTAAATCTTTTGTGTAAAGGTTTCTGAGTTTTTGTTCAAGGTTTGCTGTAAAGTCTTGTGGGGCTATTGACCCCTAGATGGGGCAAATTTTTGTTTTGAGCTCAAAAAGTCATTTTATGTTGTGTTTTAAAGTATTTTTCCTGTGAAGTAAACAACCTCCTAGTTTCAGAAAGACACTCATTTTTTTCCTTTCTTTCATACAATCATTTAATTTGTTCAAAGTTCATAAATATTCTGCTTTTTATAATGATGTCATGGCAAAAAATCATGCTCAAGAGATTCTCTCTGTTAATATGAGGCGTGTTTAGCTTATTCCCAAAACCTGTCTTTTCCTGTCTCCAGTCAATGCACATGCTCAGAAAGCAACTTTACCATAACGCTGCCCACAGCAGGTCAAAGAGTCTTCAATGATTATATTATCTGTATTTTAAAGATGAAATAACTCTGTAATGTGGGACACTTTCAGGAAAGAAAGATTTAAATTTATGAGAAGTATGAAAAAAAACGACTTGCATCAACTTGACATTTTTGTATTTTCTGAATTCAATGTATTCTGTTACATTGTGAAAGATAAAATGATCTGGATTTCTGATGGGATTTGATTGTGTATCAAGTCTTGGTCAGGAACTATTTCTCCTTGTTTATTTTATTTTTTTAACAGTTTATCTGAGTATTAAAAACTACAATACAATTTTTTGCACCATGAACTATTTTGTTTAAAGTGATGCCATTTAAAAATAAATAAGTGAATGATTAAAATGTCAAAGTTAACGTCAGGCCACAGTTATTGGGAAGAGTTCCCAGACCTTTGAGTTCAACCAGTCCTCATCATTATAAACTTCAAGCACCAGTTCAGAGGTTTTCTGTGATCTTTTGCAAAGCGTAAAAGTCTCATCCCACTTGAAATACCCGGGGAGAATATACCCTTTAAAGCGTTTAGCAGTGCTTTAAACAAATGCTTGGATACATTACACTTCCTTTGGTATCCCCTGTGCCAAGTTAAACCGAAAGGATGATGGAAAGCGAGTGATTACCTAAGTTCCTTGGGCTTGATCGGACTGGAGTTTGGTGAAATTGTAAGCCGATCTCCAGTAATCCATGACGGAAAGGAAATCGGAGCAGCTCTCACGCTGTTTATGGTGGAAACGACAGAGCATCACGTCGGACGTCTCGCCGCCGCAGCAATAACCTCTGCTCCAGAGGAAGTACTAAAGTATTAAAGAAAGGGGGAGAAAAAGCTTTTTTACAATGAGCACTGTCGGATCAGGACTAATCCATTGGATCTTCCAGTCACTGATAGAGATGGGTTTACTTCTCTGAAGATCCTGCTGAAAGACATGATAAATGGTAAGTGCGGCGGTGCGTATTTACGCAGCAGATTAGCTGACATGGAGAAAGTTTCACCACTCATGTTTATGACTGTATGTTCTGTATTTTCACACTCTTCTCTTTCATGCAGTGTCTGCTCCGTAATGTCCTGGTGGTGCTCTTGTTGGCCAACTCTTACGGTAAACGTATGTGTAATTATAAAGAAATACTGGGATCCTACAGAGAAGTCATCTTTGTTGAGCTCCAGTATCTGGTATGACCACGACGTCACGCATAAAACTGTGTAGCCTGCTGCACGAAGTACTTTACCAAAGATATTCATTTTCCTTTCATTGTTGTACGTTATAACCCATTTTCCATCCTGTTGCAGCTGAGATCAAACATAATGGGGGGTAATTACTGAATATTTGGTGATAGCCTGCCCTCCAGTGTTTGATGTGCAAGCAAGGCTTTTATCTTTTTCTTAAATGATAAACGCATATAATGTCTTACAGAAGTCCATATTTGCCTTCAAATCTTTGCAGAATTTGACTGGTTCAGTTAATACCTTCAAGGAGAGAAACCCTTGTCTCTCGGGAAAGGTAGGTGGATTCACACTCCATGCACATCAAATAATGGCTCTATATGAAAAATGCAACACCAAAACCAAAAACTAAGAAGAAAAAAACTTTTTGAAAATAATACATAAATAGGAAAAACACAAGAAGCAAATCTTAGTAAACAAACAAATTGAGAAAAAAAAAATACAACCTCTTTGTAACCACATGATGGAAATAACCCATAACTAACCTACTGAAGTGTTAAAATAAGAAAAGATAAAAAAAAAATGGCATTTTAGAACTTTTTTGTGATTAGTAAATTGGTTAAGTGTTTTTTAAAATGCCTTGTTTACTAAACTGTTTTTACTTTTTTGCTGTTTTCAGTTTAATGAGATGCTTTGCTGTTTTTATCCCTCTTTATACCTTTAATGATTTATCCAATGTCACCGTCAGGTACTCTGAGCACCATGGACAAATTATTATGTTCACTGCTGTCTCACTGTTTATGAAGAGCTCACAAATGCAGAGGAACGTTTTCAGAAAGAAATTATGGGAACTGACTTGTGTAGATTCAAGTGGACTATTTAAAATGTTTCTTCTTCTTCACTCTCTGGGCTGTTGTCGGATGGCAGGCACATCGTATCCTTGTGTCCATCTATGGTATGACAAAGCAAATACTGTGTTTAAGGAGTGGCAAACAGTCTGACATGGAGAAGCCAGTTGAAAACATGGAGCTGCTCATTATTCAAAACTGTAGTCCTGGTTATATGGTAAGAAAGGGGAATTTAATGAGTAACATATCTACCACCACACATAAAGAAATACAATAATAACAATTCTATTTTTATTTTTCCTCCTTGTTGCATACTTTCAGGCAAAGAAAGCCTCTTGTTCGACAGTCCAGAAAATACAAGGAAAGAAAAGAAAGAGGTTTAGAATTGCCAAAGTAATCAGAATGCTGATCACTTGTTGGGAAAAACTTCAGAGCGTCTGTATGCTTGGCAAGTAAAAAATGTCTCATGTAGATCCTAGAAACATGTGCTACCTTCTCATGAAGATTCAGTTGAATTTCTACGATTTTCACTGCACCATGACATGACTGATGTCACACTTTGCTCAGATAGCTGCTTCTTAATGCACTGCAGTGAATGTTTACTCATAAGTTCTCAGTATGCTGTGAATTAAAAACAGCCAGCCTTTGCATGCTTCCCTTTATTATTTGGAATACAGTTTCATAGTAACCACAGATAAGCTAAAATAAAAAGTATCCATATTGCATTCAAATACATTCAGAATATGCACATTGTCAAGGCCCTCCTGTTGTAACAACCATCATATTTTGTATTTGTAAACCATGTAAACATAGCCATATATTATGTTATTCTGTTTTGCTGTGAAAATGATGCCTTATAATAAAATGATAAATATAACATCTGTCTGTCTTTCCCTTTCTCTCTATCTCTACTTTAACACTCCCAATGTGGTGGCAGAATTTTATTTTCACAGAATGGATCTTGCTCTTAGATTTCATTACATTATTTATGTGATCAGTATCACCTTCTGGATCCAAGAATTTTAGAAAATGTTTTCTTTTTATGCTTGTAATTGCAAGATAGAGCCACTTTCAGTATGGCTACATGAAACTTTACAATAAATGGTTAGAGTATTTCACCCAAAAAGTACAGTTTTACAAGAAATCAAATCTGAATCTTAGCAAAATTCTGTATACTATTATCCAAAACAGGAAAAATGGGAGATTCACATATGAGAAATATTATTTTTGTTGTCTTTTGTTGTCACTGCAAGACAACAAAAAATAATATTTAAACATGCAAAAACAGCCCAATATAGCAAGACATATACGCAACATCATATGTCTATGCGCAAGGCGGAACATGAGGCGGAACCTTTCTAATTGGGCTCAGTTTCTACACGGAGCAGAAATAACGTTACTGCGTCCAACAAACGATTTCGCAGCGTTCTGAAAAATAAGCTATCGTACAGAAGGTACTGTAAAGCATATTTGTTTACATACATACATAAATGTATTTTTAAAACATGATACAGTGTTATTTAAATGTTTTTTTTATTAATGTAAACTTTTTTCGGCATGTTTTTCAGAAACGGACAAACCGCATCCTTCCGTACCGTCTAGCATTATAGCATTCTGAATATTTGTGAGGAAACATATTCTTGTCGATATGGAGATGAAAAAGTCACTCAGCAGGTGAAAAAAAAGCTAAAGGTTTGTGTTAAGTGACTTTGCTGGAGCAGGTATGGCTAGTAGCAGTAATATAAATATGGATCCAGATGTTGCTCGCAGGCTGTTTGAGGAAGGAGCTACCCTGGTGCTGCTCGGTGTTCCGCGAGGTACAGAGCTCGGAATAGACTGCAAGAGTTGGCAAGTTGGTCCTCGTTTTCGGGGGGTGAAGATGATCCCGCCAGGACTGCACTTTCTCAATTACAGCTCTATTAACTCGCCTAGCTGTGGAGGAGAAATTGGTCCCAAACAAGGCCTTTTTATTAATCTCAAACCCAAAGAGATTTTGCTGGCTAATTGGGATCCCAAGGAAGAAGATCTCGATTTCTCAGCTTCCAAGAATGAAGAGGAAGTGAATCGGATCCGGGAAACCTTGCAAGAGTTAGATCCATACTTGGGACCTTATCCCTACGAGGTGATGAGGAAATGGGTTTCTCTCACAGACCGTCTCAGTGAGGAACTGGCTCTTAATCTACAGCCTCTTTCAGGTCGAATATGCGCCTTCAGTGATGTTATTCCAGAAATTCAGTTCAGATACACCAAAGACAGGGCAGAGCAGCCCAGGAATGACACAGCTTGTCAGAGCATGAAAGAAGGACTGGACAGGCTTCCTAAGATGAAACAAAGGGAGGGGACTGAGTTGCGTTTCTCTAATATCCCCAAGAAAAACTACCCGCCTGGGGCTACACCAGCTGAGATTACACAGTGTAGCATGGACCTGAGTTATGCTCTGGAAACTGTGCTGGAGAAAAACTATAATCAGCAGCCTCTAAACCTACTTGGTATGTGTTAAGTTTAAATATGTGGTTGATAAACCTAACACAATGTCACATTATATATGAAAGAAATAATACCAACACTAATCTCTTACAGGTGAGCTGCAGTTTGCCTTTGTGTGTTTTTTGATCGGAAATGTGTATGAGGGGTTTGAGCATTGGAAGTGCCTCCTGGCTCTGCTGTGCCGCTCCGAGGAGGCCATGAGGAAGCGTAAGGAGCTCTACCTGGGACTCATTGCTGTGCTTTACCACCAGCTTGGAGAAATCCCCCCTGACTTCTTTGTTGACATTGTTTCACAAAACAACTTCCTTACCACCACACTTCAGGTATAGTAGATGCTATGCAACATACTTTCATTAACAATTAAGTGCACTGAAAAGCAAACAACTGTTTATCAGTAAAAGCTTTATTATGATGCACAAATTGATTATGTTGGAAATAAAAGTGGAAACATAATTATTACCACAGCTCAATCAAAGAACAAAAAATGAAAATATAAGTGAGGTGTTCATTTCCAGAGTATATATTAGACTTTTTTTACATTGTAGGGCAAACACATGCATTTACATTATTGACAGTGACTTTGTTCCATTAAACTATTTATTTGAAATTGATGGATCATTTGCACCACCAAGAACTATAGGTTATATCGTCAACAATTTCTTAGGAACGGTAGTACGTATCTGCAGGGTAAATCATGAGGTCAGGGCTTTTTAACTCAAAGGCCGCAACTCTACAGGTTTTCAATGTATCCCTGCTTCATCACAGCTCATCTAATTTAGATGAATCTAACAGCCAGTAAGATGTCTTTGTTGCTAAGAAATCTCTATTTTATACACAAAAATTATGATGATGCCATATCCGGTTAAACCTTTGACAAATTAGATGGCTTAAATGTAGGCCTGTCACGATAACAAAGTTTGCCTTGCAATTAATAGTCTCAGACATGATTGGAGGCAGGATAATATTGCACAAAGCCACTGATGTCATTTTGAAACTGTTTTCACCTAATATAATAAAAATGCTATTATATGGCATATATGCCATTAAATGTAGTTTTTCAAAGATCAATAAACATTCAGTGCTGAAGAGCATTTAGCTTGATGTGCAGACTAGTTTATGCTCATCCAGGGTTTCAGGTTTTAGGGTAATGTCTTTGCTTTCAAGTACAATGAACCTGATGCGCCGAGAGCAAGTCATCCCCATTAATGCTCGTGAAAATAAAATAGCCTTTTTGATTATTTGATTATAGAAAAATGATTGCATCCTGCAATCTTATTGCGCTCACTTTTTCTTCTTGTGCAATTAATTGACTTATTGCTGATTGGACAGGCCTACCTAAATATACAGTGATGTTCATTTAGGAGCAACCAAAGATCAGCAAGTGGTAAGAAAGATGTCTGAAAAGAACCAACATAAGTGGCCCTCATTGCTTGAATAAAGCAAAATAAATGTTTATGACACAGGGTGGTGCCATAAATGAACTACGTATGAGTTGGTTTTGTGAGATTGTAGCATAAATATATTTAACAGAAAGTAGGAAAAAGTGTAAATATGTGAATAGTTGCTGTTTGGTGTTTGTTTCAATTACCGGTAAATATTTTTCCTGGAAAAATGTGTGCTTCATTTACCAACATGGGAATTAAAGATCCAGTAAAACCCCTGGATTTTCATACGCAATCTTACAATGGAGGCTGAGCTGAAAACATAACGTTGACATTGACTATACTTACAAGGGTTGTGGCTCTACAAGTTTTTTTTATTACAATATTACTTATTTGTTCATATGGTTTGGCTAACAATGATTGATTGTCAATAGGCTTACCATTTTTTAAACAAATTTTATGGTAATAATCTAAACCTAACATTAACAATTGTTTATTTTATTTAACTATTATGACCATTATTATTTTATTTTGAATTTTTTAGGGTGGGGGTGAATAATTAAATGACTTCTATGAACATTTCCTTTACAAATCTCCACATTGTTTTATTATGTTGCAGGACTTTTTCCAGTTTGCTACAGGACCAGGTATAGATGGCACCCTACGTAAGAGAGCAGAGAAGTTCAAAGCACACCTGACCAAGAAGTTTCGCTGGGATTTTGATGCAGACCTAGAAGACTGTGCACCTGTGGTGGTGGAGCTTCCTGAAGGTGTGACAGTGGACTGAAACGGCTCAGATCCTTTAGGTTCTGAGGTTTGACAAAACTTGAACCACTACATTCGTTTTTCAACAGATTGTGTCGGGGCGGTTTTACATCTAACATTCATAGCCACAGTTCGTACCCTGTTAAGAAGAAAGCAAACATATTGTTAAATCACCTGTAGTCTTGAAGGCTGAATAGAGATGCTCAGTAGAAGAAAGCAGTTAGGACCTATGGTGGTAATTTCAGTCTCATTGAATGAGTTCAAATTAAATATAACATTGTAATAACTGGATAGTTAAAGTTGAAAATATGAAAAATTTGAATTTTTTTAACCATGTAATTAAACAAGTAAACTTTAAGGTTTACTGAAAACAAAGATAATATTCAAAGTGTAAATGGTGTGATAATAAAAATGCTTTTGCTCTTTGTAGACTCTGTTTTTATTTATCTTTTTGTAAGTCAGTAAGTTTTTGAGTTAAAATCTTCTTTTATTAAAAAGAAAAAGCAAACAATCAAACTAACAATCTAGCTCTAAGTTCCTGTCAGCGTCACTGTTAACGCACATGTCGGTGGCTGCAAGGGAATGGCTGTGCTTTTCTCCTCCACTAGATGGCGCACATGTTTTTAAAATATATTTAATTACTACGTGATGCCCTTGATGTGTTCCTGTGGAACAACACTAGATGGCTGTTTCCATGCTGGGAGGGGTTACATCCCTACTGGGCATTGGATACTTAGCCAAAGCCTGTGAAGGTCATCTGTGCTTTTTTTTCCTGATCCAAACAAAAGGTTTGTGGTATGCTCTTAACAGCTAACATGATTATGTTCAGGTAACGTCTGTGTGTATTCCTCTAACGACAAGATAGATGGCACAGAAGTGGTGTTTTCTTGTTAGTCCACCAGTTTATCCATCTCTGTCCATCTTCAGCTTTTTACTTCCTAGCTGAGCTATTTTCCTTTGACATTAAACTCCAGGAGCCGATCTATAGCTGTAAAGCTGCTGTGAAAAGGACAAAAGCCATCTAATGCAGCTATGTGAGCTAATAGACTCTCGATCTGTTAATGGAGACCAAAAGGCCAATAAAAAAATCAATTCTCACAGAAAACGAGTGGTGGTGCAAAATAGATGGTAGAGCAAGGCTTTGTGATGAAAACTTTTCCCTTGAAAAGCTACATACATTTAAAAAGAGATCAAATCTGTCTTTGTGGTCTACTGTACGCCCACTTTGAGCCCTGGATTGCTTGATATTTTCCTTTGATTACATTTGGATGGAGAAACTGTTTTGGAACACAAGGTGGAAACATCAGCAGAACACAGAAGGAATTGAATGCCAAAGACTTGCAGAGACATTTTCCTCTCTGCGGAGGAAATAATGAACATTGTTGGTGAAGACGGTCACATAAATGACTCTGTTGGGGTGTCCTAAGCATTCCAGTATCTTGGTTCACTCCATTACTCCAGGAACACAAGTCAGCAGACGACTCATGAGGCAAACTGCTTATTTTGTTTCTTTGTAGTGGTTTCACCCCTTCACCTTCAGCGGACAGTTTCATGTCCAGTATGGCAACCATTTTCCTGCTAATCTCTCATATTGGTTGTTTTGCTATGACCCCTTCTGGGAAGCGAAGCACTCTGGGAAACACATTGCATTGATTGTGCAGAACCTCAAAGCCTCACAGGCCCCATCGGTCACGGTGGAGCTTTCTCTTTTACTAGATGTGAGCTTACCATTTCCATGGAGCTTGCTTGCTGCTCTCACTCCAGTGTAAACACAGGTGCCTTTTCTTTTGGTTTTTGTTTCTTCAGCTGCACACCCACCTGCTACCATCCCCCTGATACAGCAGGATTAGATTAGGCTGGCTTTAATATTAATTATTGACTGAAAACATCAGGTGTTTGATTCTGTGTGGAATCAATTATTCATGTCGTGATGTCTGATCACCCGGCTACTTAGTTAATGGCTAAACCAGACAAATTATAGTGCCTAATATGATGGAAATTTAGAGATACATTCAGGGATGTTTCAGCATTAACATAATTATTTGACAGCTCATTGTCTGACCCAGTCGGATGTTGGTGGTGCTGCTTTATCAGACCAACTTGGTTGGTCCTGGTCAGGTAGCCACTTTTTTAAAAGACATTTTAAATATTGTTTATTGATTCACTCTTTTATAAACAGTTTTTTTGGGGGAGATGGGGGTGTTCAATGTTGTCCCTCTGGTAGATGTTGCTACTGTAAATGTCAAGGTGGGTGGCAAGCATCAAAGACAATACCCATTTAAATGCAAAGATTACGTTTTTCCCAGCAGTGACCAGGATGAGTGGAAGTACTCACTTTTTCTTCCAGCAGTGATGGCTGACTTGTGTAAACATACAAATGCATGTTCATTCATCTATTTGAATTTTTTCCATTGTCCTGTTTATTAATCTGAAAAGCATGAATTATGAAAGAGTGTATTAATCATAGTTTAATATTGCATACTGGCTGTCCACACCAGTGAAGTCTGTTTCTTTTTATGACATGTAATGTGCAGCTAAATGTGGTGTTGTTATTCACAGCTGGAGTTTCAGTAAGTGTTTGCATTCTAAGATTATATTTTTATGGAAAAGTGTTAGTCCAGAAAAAAAGGTGCTTTCACATAATATTGGGGTTACTGCACAAACAAAAATGTGTTTTCAAACCCTTGGCAGCACACGTTTGTTGCGTTTCAGATGTAGCAATGAAAGTAAAGAATTCCAGCTGAAAGTTAAATGATTTGCTCTCATAAAGCAACTATGATGTCAGAGAAAGCTTTCACTCCAGCATCTGTGCTGTGGATTTTGTTCCCCGTTGTCCCTGCTGTTTCCAGCTGCTACTTTCTCCCACATTTTCATTGTGAACTTCAGAGTCACTCTCATAAATAAGTGTGCGCTGAGGTCCAAGGTGGGATTCCTCTGTAATACCCCTCTTGCTGCAAGTACCAATGGGGCTTCACGTTTGACTCGCATGACCCAAATGTGAGTCAGGCACGTGTTCATTTTCCCAGGATGCCTGAATGAGTTTGTGGTGTGTGCGCGTGCACATCTTGAGCTGTGGTTGCCCAGACATATGGACGGGGCGGAGATGGACGAGGTTAAAAATCCCTCCTGGAAATTTTAGAGAGTTTGTATGTCTGTGTTTGACTGTGTGAACAATATGTTCTGTTATGGTGATCTGCTGAAGTGATTAGAGGTAAGAGCTAAAAACAAGTCGGTAGAGCTTTGGGGTCTGGTCGGCATGCATTTGTGCCTCTCTGATGCTGCGCTATAAGGACACAACAGCTGGGTAATAAATTCTCCAGCCCAAGTGACTAAATTTGTAGAGGTGAAACAAGTACAAGCTTTGATTAGCACCCACTGATACTGCCAAGCAACTGAGGCAAAGAGTCCCTTCAATGTCACATCTCACTGTTGTTACATACATAAAAGTGTCTGCCACTGGGGGGCTTAACTAAACATTGGGTGGTCATTTTGAATCAAGTGAAGTTTAGATAAACTACATTAAAGACCTCTCCTGGTTATTATTCCCAATGCTCAACCCATCAGATATCTTTCACTCCCCCCCACCTGCTCATCGGATGACTTGTCTCGGACCTTCATTTAAAGCAAGCCGGTGTTTTCTTTGGCTGTGACACCCTGACCATGAACTCTGGCTGACATTGTCACAGCAGAAAAGATTTGAAGACTCCCAATAAGAGATCTGAGGTCTAAGCAGAGCCCTCCTGGTAGCCCCACACCCAGGGGACGACATGCTGAATGGTTGGGGTTTGGACAGGAAGGGCAAGGAGAAATCCTGCAACGGGATTGGTCCCTTAAAATGATGAATACATTAACAACTCTCTGCTTTCTACTTGTTATTAAAATCATTCAGTTTTTCTTCTTTTTCTTCTGCTTTGTCTCAGTTTTCTGTGCTTTCTTTATGTCTTGTTTCCTTTCGCCTCCTGCACTCTGCATGTGAATAATTCAGTGATTTCTGATGTATTATTCAGACCTTCCTCTCTCACACACACATACTGTTTTGTCTGCTTTGATTTTCTTTTTACTCTTTTAAGTAAAAACAGAACATCCTTCATGTGGTTAGGAGTGGGATTCTCCCTCTGCCAATCTGCTCACCTGCACACCAGGTATGAAAAAAGCAAGTTGTGTGGTTCCTCTGTGAAGGCAAAGTGACATTTTCATTCATTCACAACTATTCATTCATTATTTGTTCCGCTTATTCTAATGAAAAGTTGCTAGCATCAATCCCAGTAAGTATTGGGCGAGATGGGGTACATCCTGGGCAGGTCGCCAGTCCATCACAGGGCCTACAGCAGTTTTTTTCTCCAAAACACAATTTTTTATTAGATTTTTTGTCATTTTTGTTAAACTTTTTGTTGCCCTGTAACTCTGATAGTTGAGTGGGTGGGCTTTTATGTCTGTAAAAGACAAAATGTTGGATCTGGGAAAGAAAAAGCAAAACCCATGAAAAAAATAGCTGCTTTTCCATTGTGTTTGCTGAACTTTCTAACTTTAAGAACTTTGTAAATAAACAGGTAACGGAAAATGCTGAACTAATTCCTATTACAGTTCGGAACACTGTTTATTCTAATGTTTTAAGGCAGAAAATTTCACTCTGTTTGAGTCCTCCATCCTTCTGCTTCTTGCCCTGGTGTGACACCCCACCCCCCCACCCCACCCTCTATATATTTCCCATCCCTCTGCTTCCCGCTTTCTGTCTATGTATTATATCTGTATTGTGTATTGTATCTAGTCGAGTTGTAGGAGCATCATCATGATGAGGAGGACGAGGATGATGAGGAGAATGAGAAGCTATGCAAAAAGAATTGGATCTGATCTGTCACATTCCTCTCTGTTCCCCCCAAATCCCTCATAATCAATGGCAGATCCAAAAGAAACATCAACTCACATTAGGAGGTTTATTGAAGATATGACTCTTAAATTTGTATGTCCTTTAAAGTCTTTCCATCTGTTCTTCCAGCTCTAACTTATCTTCAGTGCTACTAGCCAGAATCCTAGAGCCATCTCAGCTCATTGTTCCTAATCTGAGTTTTGACTGTCTCCTGTCCAATCCAGCTGCTGTCACCACTACTATCAAGTCACTGTAATTTAAAAGGCTGCTGTCAGTGTGTGAGTGCATGCGTGTACGTTCCATGTTGTGGCTAGGCTGACTGGAGCCAGGTAGCCACGTGTTTGGCTCCCATTTTGGGGGGGCTGTTATTTCATCTATGTAAAACCACAAGCAATAAACAGGCATATTAGGAACACACTGCAAGATCTGACACAAAGCCAAAGACTTGGCAGCGATTTCCTGGGAAGGCATTAAATATACCCAAGATTGGGACATTTGGCCAAGAAGTTCAGGATTTGGCAGATATGACCAAAGTGGTTTGAGTTTATTCCAAATGTAAATGGAACTACAAAAACCAAAAAGATGGCTCCGGATCTGAAATATGTGATCCAATGACATCGATAAGTCACAGAAGAGAAGAAGGCATGTCTTTGGATGAGGGGTGGCTGGATCTGGAGAACTAAACATATAAGACATAACTGAAAGAATAAAAAAAAAAAAGTGGTAATTTGAGTCAAGCAGCAACCCAGCAACATACTAGGTGTGGTATTATTGTGGTAAGTTACATAATTGAAAAGATTAAGTTACTCAACCCAAGTCGCAAACATCTTGCAGAAGCTGCTGATCTGCTATGATGTCATTAAAGCTTACTGCCACAAACACTTGAGCAAACATCTCCCTCTTTGTGCTGCAAACCCAGAGGGAGTATCACTCGCATGTTTCCACACTCCTCACTCTTTCTCTGCATTCCCCGTCTCTTGCTCCTGTGTTGCTGTCTTTGTCCCTTCTTTGTTGCCTTGTCTAGTGTTTCTGTTTACTTCTCCAACCCATGCCATCTGGCGAGATAGTAAACAGATATCGGCTCTGGTCCTGGTCCTGCCCAGTTCTATGTTTCAACTTTGAACTTTCTTGATGTCCACATCACCTCTGATCCACACAGCTGAGAGATAAAAGTCTAGCTTTGACTCTCTCTCTCTGCAGATCTATGATCTAGCTCCCATTACGCCAATGATGATGTTTGCATATGATTATATTTCCCATGTAATGATGTTGACAGCTGCCACTCTAAGTAGGAGTTACAAGGAGAGAGATTGTGGCAGTGAGGTATTAATGTTGTCTTGATCTCCTGTATGTCACAAGTCTTTTCTCAGTTCATTTGCTTTTCTAATTCATTCACTTATGTCTTTGCTCCATCCACTTATAGTTTCAGTTAAAAGCTCATCAGACTACAACGATATAAAACTTACTGATGATATTTGAAACCTTGAGCAAATAGGACACATTGTATGTGTGGTCAAATGTTCATATGTGACTGTTTGGGGTGAGACTGGACTGGGAAATTCGGAAAAAGTCTAAAGCAGCATCTTCAGATGTCATGGTTTACAAGACAGATCCAACTGTGAAGAAGTGGCAGAACTGGGCTTGACAGTATTGTGTATTAATTTGGTGTATTTTAAATGTGCACATGCAGATGCGTGCTTGATGAGATGTAAAGACACTAAAACCATTACCAGGACTATACAAATGCATATGTTGCCCTGCTCTGTTGGAAAAAGTGAAGTTTCTGTTGTTTCTTGTGAGAAAATGTAGATGTAAAATAAAGGTTTTGTCCATAGGAGCTCAAGTATCTTGGGGTCTTGTTCTTGAGTCATGGAAGGATGAAGCGTGAGATTGACAGGCAGATTGGTGTGACCTCTGTAGTAATGTGGACTGTGCTGGTTATGGTGAAGAAGGAGCTATGCTGGAAGGCAAAGCTCTCGATTTACCAGTCAATCTATGTTCCTACCCTCACCTATGGTCATGAGATGTGGGTGGTGACCGAAAGAACAAGCTCACAAGTACAGGCAACCAAAATTAGTTTCCCCCACAGGGTGGCTGATCTGTCCTTTAGACATAAGGTGAGAAACTCAAACATCTCCGAGGGGCTCAGAGTAGAACGGCTGCTCCTTCACATTGAGATGAGGTGGCTCGGGCATCTGGTTAGGATGCCTCCTGAACGCCTCCCTGGTGAGGTGTTTTGATTAATACTGCAGGAGGAGACCCTGGGGGAGACCCAGGACATTCTGGAGGATTGTATATCTTGGCTGGCCTGGGGAAACCTCAGGATCCCTGAGATCCTGGCAAATGTAGCCGGGAGTGGGAAGTCTGGGCTATATGTATGGATGTAGTCTGCAGTACACCTCACAATATTATGCTCCCATTACAAAGTCTGCCCTTCCTGCACCCCAAACACCAGGCCTTCTAGGGTTCATAGACAGATAAACAAAGGCTTTCTCACACAGAAGCCACCTATGGAGGGCATGGGCATCAGTTTGTGTAGGTAACTAGTTGAACAATTTAATAGAAATCTTTCTCCCCATAAATCTGCAAAGATTAGTTTTATACATGGACATTTCTAACAACATGAAAGGCACAACACCACAATTGAGTCATTGTGATTTCATCTCATACAAATCTCAGAAACACTAAACTGTTGCACTCACCGAGGTTGGATATTTATTTTCTAAACAAATAGAAAAAAATGAATACACTTAGTATGAATACACACTAATCCAAACCAGAAGCAAGTTTGTTCTCATGTACAATGTGGATTAATTTAGTCTTGATATTTCTGTGATTTACAGACTTCTGTCATAAAAAGATAAGTTAATAGGCTATAATTTATGAGACAAAAACGATAATTAGTGGTTTCTCACAACCACCGGTAGGAACAGTATGTGTCTACGAGCTCTTTAAAAACGTTGCAATAACACTAGAAGATTAACTATCTTTACTATAATGCTGCTTTTGAACACATTTGTGTAAATCATTTGAATGCTCTTGCACTCCAATAAGGCACTTTTCTGTCTACATAAAGTGTGTGTGCTTAGATCTTTCTATGCACATGTATTTGCTTCTTTCAGTTTTCCCTCTCCTTTTCTTCTGACAGTGTTGTCAGTTTCATGAAAGCAATTAAATGATTGGCAAATCAGTGGCCGTCACACCCATCCAATTTGGGGTCCTGCTTTTCACACAGTTATTTCACACGCCCGGGAGAGACCTTCAGTATGGTATAAGCACACATTGTAAATGTGTTTGTATTAATGACAAAGTGGAAACGAGCTAAACTTTTTATGAGTTAAGGGGGTTGGTGACTGATTTGTGTGCTGTAGGGATTTATATTATTATACACACCATACCCAAAGTGATGAAGCCCCTTTTTCTTTTTGGGATGGACTAGTTGCATAACTTTCAGGACCCATCAGAATTCTACCCTAATCCAGTTTTGAAATGATTTTAGTTGTAGCCTTAGGTTGAGAGATTTTGCCATCTTTCTAAGTGGACAAAATCCATGTTTAGTTAATTATCTGTAATTACAAATGTACACATTTTTTTTTTTGTAATGACAAACAGCCTGGCAAACCAAAGCTTGCTTTTCTCTCTGTGAAAGCGTACACATACACTCATGCGTGTCCAGCTGTCTCATGATTTGTGATTACTGCAGTAAGTATCCTTCATATCCTGTCCATGAATAAGAAGACATTAGTTAGTTCTGGGGATTTCAGGATGTGAAAGGATGTAGAGCTAAATCCATTCGGTCACTGCTTCCAAAATCATCCTCAAGTGAGGCAAAGCAACCAACCCTTCAAATCAAGTCAACATTAGAAACATTAAACACTTCTACTGTCACGTCAGAGAGCACGCAGGAGAAGGATGCAGGTGCGAACAGTGACCTTTTATTATATAAACTCAAAGCGTC
>JBAMHV010000014.1:8944319-8960262 GCA_037177535.1 Pseudomugil gertrudae
ACTTTGGGGAGAGTCAAATACCCTTGATTCCCCATCCACGGAGACACGAAACCGGGCCGGGTACAGCAGGCCGTAGCGGACTCCCTCTTGCTTCCGAAGGATGGCTTTAACGTCGTTGAAAGCCGCACGGCGTCTGGTCAGGTCAGCGCTGTAATCCGGGAAAATGAGGAGCTGTAATCTTATGTGTTTTTAACTTTAAATTAATTTAAAAAATGTAATAAAAACTCTTTTCAGAGTTCCAGCTTTTAATAAATCACCCTCAGACTCTTTGAGATTGAATGATGGCCAAAAAGCTGCATAAAATTCTTGACACTTAAAATTTACCTGTATTGTGGAAATAGTCTTCAAAAATACAGCTCGGGTTTTAAATGAGAAATTTAAGAGAATTTAAGATTTCTCTGTAGAGATATTTCGCTTTAAAAGACTTTGAGACGTGCTGCGCTGCAAAACTTTTAAAAAAAGCAACATAAAACAACACGAAAGGCAAAAAACCCTGATGATACACGATAATGCAAACTTGTATTTGCTTCTTTGCTAGTAAGCTAAAAAATATGTTGTAATGTTATTCAAATATCGCAATGCTTTGTTTACACATTGGCACCATAGCTGTTGTCACTGTTCTGCTGTAGAACACACAAAAACAGTTTAAACATCGTTTATTTCCGCACACCAACTGCCTTGCACTTTCATTGGGAAGTGATGCTTATTGTTATGAGATTGACAGTACTGGCTTGCACATACATACTTACCAAATCTATTTGAGTGCTTCTCTAAATATGATTGATATAAACTCAAATGCTCTGCTGCCTGAACAGAAAAGAAGCCTCAAACACACACACACACATACACAGCAGCATGTGACTGGACCTCCAGCTTTTGCTTCTCCTCTGTTCTGAACCTGTGCCAGAGGCTGTGAAATGAGATTATTATGTGTGAAATGATAAGGCATCTCTCGTTTTTCTGTGATTCTGACAGGAAAAATTATGGTTAAAATCATGGTGCTGAGAAATAGCTGAAGGCAAAAGCTGCATCTCTTGAGGATACAAGCTAGGCTAAGTTTTTGTTCATATCATTACATTACAACTTTGTTTGTGTCCTATAGCCTGAATGTGAGATGGAAGTGATCGGAGACTTGGCCATCTCCTCCAGCTTGAGGTATTTTTGTAAATGATTTGGGGCTGAAAAACACATGTTTTAAGTGCGGTGTTCAACGGCGTTCCATTGCATAAAGCTTTTAGCAGTATCTGCCTGGCATTCCCTGCATACTTGTCCTCTCAAATAATGGGAGCACATGCTCAGGTCAAAGAGCCACAACGGGGGAACGGATGTATGTGTATTAACAATAATCTCCAATGACAATCCAATTTTACTGTTATTGCAGATTAATCTTTCCCAGGCAGTGAAAGAAGGAGATGTCTGGGAGCATAGGGAGGGTGTCTATATGAGGAGGTGTAGGTAAGAATATTTTGTTTTGATTTGGGTTCTCTTTAGGAAGAAGTTTTAACTTTGGTTAGCTGTGACCTATAAGCTCCTGATATGATCATGAGGCGAGCTCAGTAGAGACTGACCTTCTCTGACAGTGTAATTAGCGTTAACAATAACGCACAATTTCTTACAGTTGAATAAGCTTGAACTCATCCAATAAAGCATGCAATGCACCAAGTGGCTCAGTGAAGCGCCTAGTTTGGGGAATGATACACATTCTTTGATGTTTTAATTAAAGGTATCTCTTTTTTCTCAGGTCACTGCCTACTTGATGGTCATATGCACAACAGATAATGATAGCGGTAGGAAGTATGGGCAGCAGAAAGCAGCATTGAGTAACTACATCTTTGCTAAAAGTCATGCCCTTACATGTTTTACAATTCACACTCCTGCCTGTGAGTTTATTCACAAAAGTTGTCCTTTTGTCGCGATAAAATCTCTGCAGAATCTATCTTGTCTTGTTTTTGGCACATACATTGGAATCATAAAAGAAACATCTGGAAACCCTAATATCTAAAATAAGATTAGTGTATGTGTACCTCTTGAAAGAATTCCATATGGGGAGAAAACATAACTTCCATCATGTAGATGTAAAATTATATTGAGATGGTAAAGTTTTTCTTTATCAGCTTAAAGATTGCTGTTTTATTTCTGACTCCCTCTCACCCTCTTATCTCCTTCACCTGTGAAATCTCTGCCTTTTTGGACAATCATACAAAGAGAGAATGTCATTCTGTTTGTCAGTACACAAACGCAAAACAACAAAAATGATAATGTTAATGAGCATCAGGTCAGTTAGTTTGTCACTAGCACTTTGGCTTTATTATTAATACATGTACATCACGCAACAGCGTCTTCTCTCATTCCAGTTCAGAAGACAGTGGTACTGACTACTAATTTTAATGGCAAAAAAACAAAACAAAACAAAACAAAACTTGTCAGCTATCTAACAACTTAAAGAATAACCTCAACGCAGCAAATATGATGTTACAATATTTGATATGTGTCATGGAATAAGATATGGGTTAATGGGAAATGTCACTGCTTGTGATGGACTTCTGGAATAGGGGTTGTATAGAAACAAAACAGATGTTTTAATATAATTGAATTAGAAATTTTTGCTTCAACAACAGATTTATGTCAACAGTCATAATGCTGTTCTGGAATTTGAGTTTCAGTATTATTTGAAAAGTTTTTTTTTTTACCATACTCCATCTCAGGCTTCCATATGCAGTTAATATGAACATCCTTTCTTTGAGCTTACAGCTTTAAATGTACCATTTTATTTTTTTCTATTACAGTAGGTTTTCATTAGGAGCTTTCAGAGCTTCACAGAAAATAAAGAAAAAACAATGCAAAGTTTGTTCCTACCCCAGAAGCACATTGTCAGTATAGCAAACAATTCCATTTTGTTAAGCCAAAACAAAAACAAGTAGTGCCATTAAATGAACTCAAGCCTCCGCAGCAGTGGGCTCATTTCTTATGGGGCCTGAAGAGTCCCAGCTTTTCTGCTATTTAGCATTAAAAGGCTCACTGTCAAAGAATATTACGGTATAATATTATCATAGAGTCATTCCGCTTCATAAATATAATTCCTGCAAAGACTTCTGATTATCTTTCAAAATCTGTTACAACAAACTGTACCATAATATATTGTGTCACTGTCATCCAGCGCTGCAAAGTTCAATGTTTCTTTCGGACCCCATCATGCCATTCCACTGAAGAGTACAATATCGTAGCCTATAGATACAAACAATGAAGCAATCCCATTAACTCTGCACTGACAATCACCTCCACAAAGCCTTTAGTGGGTAATTTGGTCTGTTTATTTCCTGAGACTGACTGTTTTCCAATGTTTACTGTAAAGGAGCAGATTCCAGTTTTATTAACAGAACCATGGTCTCCAGACCACCATGAACCAGCCTCTGATGAGCATTTATTTTGATGCCATGCTCAACTCTTGACCATCATCCAACCGACCTCAATCCCTTCAAGTATTTATTCCATTTCTGAGGACAAATTGCTTGATTGGAATCGTTTTGATTTATTTAAGATATTTTTCCATCTTTGTACATCCAACCCTTAGAAACTGAACTGAAGCATAAAGCAACAGAGAGTATACATGTATCGTAGAATGATGGAATAAAACATCCCTGTCATGTGCTGTTAGGACAGTAGACCTGGTCAAACTGGTTCTTAGGGAAATGACTGTTTTTATCTAAGTACATCAACAGTAACTTATGCTGTCCTCATTCACTCCGGGTATGCAGGTTCACAGATGTGGTCCTATAAACTGGTTTAAACAGGTTTAAAGTGAAAATTAATGGGGTAGAGAGCTTTCATTTGAAAGGAAAATAATTATCTTGCTAATATGCAAAGAGTGTGGCTGTACTTCATGGAAAGAGCATGTGACAATATCATTTATTATGCAGCTGAAGCTTGGTATTTACAATTATAGTGTCAGATCACGTGGTACAACACAATAGTGGTCAAACTAGAAAAGTTTCAACCTACAGCCAAAATACAAACCAAGGATTTACAGCCTTTTCCACCAGAGCATTTTAATTAGAACAGGGGTGTCAGGGGAGGACTAGCCTCTATTACCTCTGATTGGTGAAGCTAAAATTATTTCCATTCCTGCATCAATTAGGTTCAGTGGTAGAGGAAGCATCTGTTTGTGGTTACAGTGCCTAGCTCTGAATTGTACTTATTCTCTGCTTTTCTTTTATTTTAGAGCTGGATGGCTTTTGTTATGATCACAGAGCTTTTACAGCCTGTACTTTGTGTTACAAAGTACTATTCAGTACTGTTAGTATATCTGAACATGCATATGTTCACAACAAAAAACATTAAAGTGACAACCATTTGTTTGTAAAATGGAGGGAAACCCAGCCAGAGCACAGCATGAGATTTTATCAGTTCATGTTGTTGACAGTAGTGTGGGTTAGTTCGTATCCTTTTAACCCTTTACCAGCCTGGTCTTTTGTTTGTTAAAGCAAATATTTGAATATTTTTAATGTAACACATTTTATTGACATTTTGGAAAGAGCCTTCTCTACCAATTGGGTTGGTATTAATGCCAAAAGTAAGTGTGTGTTTTTACTCATTTTCCTTTTAACATATTATTAACCATCATCTCTACTATTTGTTAAAAAAAGTCCTATCATTATCATCCAAAGGACAAGAAAAAAGGCAAAGGCCTTTCTTATTAAGGTAAACTTTAAAAGGATAAATCAAGGAGGTGGAGTTACCGGTACTATTATTGGAATTATGGGTGTGGTTGGAGGATTAATGTCATTAAAACAAACGTTTTAAGCTTTTTATAGAGCTTTTTTAGACTAAAAAAAGATAAATTGTTAAAATGACATTCATGCAATTAAAGAACATCCTCTCTGCTGATGTGCGAACATACTAAAGGTAATTTGATCACTGTCATGGTCTAAAGAAGCAAAAAAGATAGAGATTTAAGCTGAATGTGAAGGATAAAGGTCACTCACTCACGCGTGTACTCACTTTATCAATTAACAGCATCAACAAAAGTAACAATCCAATAAGCTTTTATTATTTAGGTGACAATGAAATCTATTCAATAAGGATAAAGGTTATAGTTAAGCTCACTGTGCAGATGAGAAAAAGGGTTGGATGAGTCTGGGATACTGGGTGCTCTAACTGGAACAAACATGTTTGAAATTCTTGGCAGAAGAGAAAGCTTTCAAATTTATGATCACAATCATGCAACATATTGTCAAGTGTCATCACTTTGGCCCACCACGGTGCTGACTCTGAAACTGGAGCTGCTTTGTTGCTTTCAATACAAAATAACTTTCCTGCTGAGGACAAGATTTGCCAGTTTCAGCTTTTATGGTCTCCGCATAGTTTGTGTGATAACATTTAAACTCTTTTATGCCTGAATTAAGAAGAACTGGGCAGAAAGATCTGATTTTTAAAATCTCAAAAAATGTATTTAACTCTTTCACAAAATAAAAAAAACCCTAATTAATTTTTCCATATATTTACTATTTATTACCATGTAATTGGTCAAAATTATTATAGTGCAATCTTCTGTTTTCTGATATTCACCAGGGTGCAGGAGACCAGTACCAGGTGAACAACAGGGTTTTGAGTAAAGTTTCTACTATTAAAGGATGGAAAATGTCTCAGAGACTGTATGTATCAAATATGATACGTTAGGCCTTAAGGGGTTAATAATGTTGAGTTTTTTCCAAAGCAAATACAAAACAAACAAAATACAGTAACTTAACACCTTTTCTCACAGGCTCTTAATCATTATAAGATGTCACATGTGGTCAACATTTCACAGCATATATCCAGATTAATATGTTAACAATTCCATCACACAACCCCCTCCATCTGGTGATTGTTGGTTTTTACATATGGCAATCATACCAAGTTGCTTAGGCAGTAGCCTATGTGAACATGGTGTTGTTCTATAGCAGTGACAAGAGAACATTTCAGAGATTTTCATTTGTAATGAAGCTTTTACATGTGGCTGCAGAATTTATATAACAATCTGGCCAGGAGTTGCTGTTACATCAGCAGAAACAGGACAGCAATGTCCCTGGATTTGCAAGCACAACCGGAGTCACACTGCACAGCACATGACAGGGCATTACTCAGGCTAAATGGTGCTCGACCACTTTTTAGGATCATCTGGCTGCATGATTGATAAATGGGATTTTTTTCAGTGGGGTCCCATTTCCATTAGCTAAGAGTTCAAAACAACAAATATGAAATTGGGCAGGTATGATTACAACTCACTGGTGCAAAATAAAAATTTGGGAAATGCTTTGTACAGACCATAATGAGGCTGGCTTTTGTTTGACCAGCAGACCAAAAGTATCTCTGTTTATCTATTCAGTTTACCTCTCCTTTACCCCCATAAACAGCCAGCTGTGTCAATACAGTTTTTATGTTTGGCCATCATGGGTAATGTGAATCTCATACTCCTTTGAGACAAACTGTTTGATATCAATGGCCAAAGTGAAATAAAATGTAACTCAAATTAAACTAAACGGGGAAGTTATGGTGATCAAAATGGCCCAGTCCCAAGCTCAACTCACGGACCTGAAACTTCTGTGATGCTTTCCCATGATGCAATAGCAAATTCTCCTGCTGCAACTCTCTATTACTATTCTCCAGGAGTGTTTTTCTCCTTCTTCCACTCTATGCATCTAATCATGCATCAATACTGTCGCAAGAATAAAACATCTACCACCCTTTTACACAGTTTGAAACCTTCGTGAACTCACACTTTCAGAAAGCCTTTATGTGGAAATCTTTAACGATTAGGCCATTGGGTGGAGATTGAGATTTTGCCTTTGTCACCCACACCCTTTCAAGAATTCAGTTTTATGACAGAGTGCATTGGTGACTCTTATTTGTTGCCTAATCATGTCATTGTTATCATTGTTGCTCCTAGGCACCATAAAACAACATCCCACCTTAACAGATGTCAGTTATTTTTTATAGGACTCCACTTATGTACTTTTGGTCTCCCCTTTGGTCTCCACTAAGCTGATTCTATAAGAAAGGGGGCTGATTGCTGGATGCTCTTCCTCTCATTGTACTTTTAGAGACTGGAAACCACAAGTAAACCTGCAGTCCGGAGAGCAAAGTGTTCCGTTTGTAATACCAGTCAAACGTTTGGGCAATACAATACAATACAATAGAGCTTGGTCATGAAGCGTTTTATATATGAAGAGAAGAATTTTAAACTCTTTCCTAAATTTAACAGGAAGCCAATGAAGAGAGGCTAAAATTGGGTCATTATGATTGTTTCTGCTAGTTCTCATCAGAACCTCGCTGCAGCATTTTGGATCAGCTGGAGACTTTTCAGGGCATTTTGGGGCAGCCCATGAATAAGGAAATTCAGTAATCAAATCTTGAAGTAACAAAGACATTGAGTAACTTTTCAGCAATTCTCTGAGACAGAATGTCTCTAATTTTTGCAATATTACGCAGGTGGAAGAAAGCAGTTTAGAAAGCTCTTTTAAGTGTGAGTCAAATGAGAAATCCTGGTCAAGAATAACTCCAAGGTTCCTCACTGTAGTACTAAGCCAAATTAGTGCCATCCAGATTAATTATAGATAGACAATTTTGACATCCAAGGCTTTGTGTTTTCAAGACATCTTTGTAATCTGATCTTTTTGTTAAAAGATGTAGGGAAAATTAGCTAAATAAGAGTGAGATAATTAATGTAAATGTCTCAGCAATAACTTTAATGTTGAATTTTTACACTTAGCATCCTATATCAGTGTGAGTAAATGTAGTTGTAAAGTTGTTTTGTTTAAAAGTACCCTCTAAATGTAAATGTTAATTATGTTGAGCGAGCTAACTGCAACAGATGTAAACTATGTTAAAAGCATGCAAGAGAGAAATGTACCAGACTGCTTATCTTTATTTAGTTGCACAATTAGATGCTACCTTTTTGGGCAAGGTAATGTTTGATCATTTAAAAAGGGATGGCAGATTTTAACTGTAGGGATCAACGAAGAACACCAAAGAAAAGAGGGAAACATGCAAAAGTCTTATAATTAATGGCCCATTTTTTTCTAAAACAACACAAAGAAAATAAAATGAACAGAATTTGAAAAAAATGTAAATAGTATGAATTAGTTCAACATAAAAAAGGTTAAATAAATAATAGAAATAACAGAATGGAAAACACAGAGATAAAAGACCAAACAAATTCCAGAGAGAGGGAAAGAGCAGTGGCTAAACTAACAGTCAACAAGCAGGCCAAAGGTCAAAGTGGCAATAGAAACCTGGTGGTCCAAAACACAGACTGGGAGTCTTTAATGTTTCCAAAAGGTCAGCTCCATTTAGGGAGGAATCTGACTTGTTACTGTGCATCAGTGAATTGCAGAAAATGGGTTTGCATGTATGCAGTTTACATTGAAGAAGAACGTAGTCTGGGGCAGGTGGAAAAAACAGGTCACAAGTTGTTTGTGAGTCAGTGAGCTGTGCGACAGTGAGTCTAACAGCAGCTCCGCAGGAGGATCTCACCCTGTTACTTTAATATTACAACACGGCAGTGTTGAACTTAATGGTCACAAAGAAAGTCCTCTGACCTAGGATACACAAAGGGGAGGGTGAGTAGAAAAACACTGAAGTGGATATTTCCTGGAAGGAAAAGAAACCCATTTGGAATTCTTAAATTCCACGATTCCCAGGCTCCCCACAGTGACTTGGAAACTGCAGTAATAAGATTGGCTCAAAATGACCGGATGGAGCACAGTTCACTTCCTGAGAGGATGTGCATTTATGTAAATAAGGGGATGTGATTTACGTCTAGAAACTGGTGAATGAAGTATTTTCTCCTCACAGTTAGATTACTGTTTTTCAAATTAAAATACTTTACAAAAAGTCTTCAGATTGCTGCTTCTAGTAGGAATGGTTCAGCATCCAACAGTTGGAAAGCTTTACATCGATTTGACTATTTTACCAATAATTTAACCCTTGTTTCTACTAAGGGGTTTGTCTCAGGATGGATGGTTTTGTGCAGTTTAATGCAAAGATCTCTGTTGTGTTTCCCCAGTGTACCCCTACCAGGTTGATGGGGTTTAAACCAGATAGCAATACATTTATCAGTTGCATAATAGTAATATGTCCTAGCAAACATCACCTGCTTTGAGTGATAAAGAATGAGACACAGAAACAAAGAATGGAAATGCAAATATTTAACAGTTTGATTTCTTTCTTCTTGGTATGTGACGTAAACAACAATAACAGTATATTTAATGTTGTTCTTCTTAGTGCTGATTGCTCTGGGTCAGGTTGAATGGGATATTCTGGGATCTTTCCCTAGTTTTACCTTTTATAAAAAACCCACAGGTGGAAACAGGGATTTAAAGTATTTTAATTCTTTCAATGATTGTGTCATAAATAAGCTACACAAGCTAAAATGAATAACAAGAATGTAGCTATGTCACGGCAAAATAAATATTTAACACTGTCATAGTTTCATAAATGACTGTAGGCATTTGTCCCTGTTTCCATTCACTTTGCTTTTTGCATCAATCAGGCTTTGTCAGTGCCACTGACATTAAACTGAGTGGCTAGTTATGACATCATTGCACCCAAAAACCCCACTTCATAATAACAGTAAACATACAAATGCTCTGCTTCAACTTTGTCATTGTCAGTAGTGATTAATATCAGCTGTAAAATTGAGCTGTTTACACTATGAAAACAATGAGTCACAGTACTGGACAACATCTCGCCTCAGTGATTATTTAGAAAGCATGCTTTCACAAAAACCACCATTTCCAGATGATATAACATATTAATGTGGTGTGACTGGAAGAACAAATCAGTGTGGGACAATTAGACGAACACACGTTTGAGAGTCTTTGCACAATTCTATGAGAGAAAATGGGCCATCTCTGACTGTGAATCTTTGCTTTCATTTGGTTCGTGTCACTAATTAGGAAACAGATTAATGGTCATATACACAACTTGTGTCTTGCAGATTAACTGTATTGTTGAATTTGGAGGTACTTCCTGCAAGCAGTCAACTGCAGGAAAGGTATGTGTCTGTATATTTTTTACAGTTTGATTTAAGCTCATGTTACTATTTGCTCAGGGTGCTATCAAGCATATGGAAGCAGTATGTGAATTAAAAAAAAGCTTGTGGTGCTTTGGCAAGACATGAGAGAATGTACAATATTAGGGATGAAATCTGAAGCAGTAAGATAGCTGTAAATTTATTGTGGATTAGCTGTGTGTGAGAGGTCACAGAGTTTGGTAGGGGGTCACTGTTGTGTACAATATATATTTCACACATTAAGAGTCCAGCGTGGATTTTTACAGATGAGATTTGTGTGGCGATATCACATTTCACATAAACAGCAAAAAAAAGTGTAGCAAATTTAGGTTCAGCTTTGTGTTCTATGCACGGTTTAAGCTGTGAAGATGTGTTTTTAAATGTTTTAAAGGTGTGTGAGTGAGTTTGGAAGACTGCATATGAAAGAATAGCCTAATAGTTTTCTTCTGAATCATTACCCCTGAGTAGATTCTGATTTCTAGCAGCGAGGGCGACACCAGAACTCTCTCCAAATGCTGAATGAACTTAAGCAACACCCAATAAGATGAGTAGTATATTTTCTCAGATTTAATAACTAGTTACATTCTTAGCACTTACAACAAACAAACAAACAAACAAACAAAGGAAGAAAGAAAGAAAAAAAGAAAGAAAGAAAGAAAGTAAATAAACAAATAAATAAACAAATAAATAAATAAATCAAAACCACCGTCAACATAACTTATGTTCAGTGACCCACTTCCATAATGAATCTACTTTGGCATTTGCTGTCATTCTGCTATTTCAGGTTGGTGCTTTGAGGCAGGCGTATTTAATAATATCACAGCAAAAAAAGAATAAATAAATAAACAAACAAAAAAAACTAAATTAACAACAAAACTGCCAGAGGGTGAGATCTAAAAAAAAGAAAAAAAGAAAAAGAAAACAACAAACCTACTTAGCAGGTGACTTTCTTTCTTACAAATGTTATTTCTCCATGTGAAAAGGCCACTCCAAAAGGCGCACAGGGTACAGACATGTCCAAATACCACCGTGAACACCGCAGGCTCCAGGTGTCAGGCCATGTTAGTGTCAGCAACCTGCACCAACCACATCTTTCCCCTTGCATTATGTTCAGGCTCTTTACCCGGGCTTCACTGACCTGGGACAGGCTGCACCTGGTTTAACCTGTCCACAGATGTTGGTTCTGTTTGGGTGAAGGATGAGGGGATTAGACTGATTCACTGGCTGAGCCACAATGTTTGATTCTGCAGTCTAGTATCCTGCAGACACTGACTGAGGGAATTAAAGTGATTCTGTTTCTGAAACCAAGTCTTATAGTGAGTCTCATCTCTGGACTTTTGATGACTACTTTATTATTAATGTTTTAAATGCAATAAAATATGCTATTTTTTTATCTGTATTATAAAAATAGTCTTTTTTTATTATTATTTTTTATAATGACTTGACTTGAAATAGCTACAGATAGGTAACTGCAGAAACCTTTCCTTACAGTTACAGACCTCAGCGATTCAGCAAGTCCACATGGCCAGCAAGAGATGTTTGGGATAGATAGTCAGATGCATATTGAAGTAATAATGTATGCACCTGGATGCAAAACATATCACTTCAAATAAAGTCATTAAAAATCTCTGCAAAACTTTGCTGCTTTGAGGTTACTTCATTTCATCAGAATTTACACATTTTTAATGTGCTTCCTCATTTCTTAGTGTATCAAAATAATAATAAAGCATCAGATGCATCACGTGCATCTTCACATGCTTTCTCAAAATGCATAAACTTTCTTGTGGAACATTTGTTTTTAGTCAAAGCATTCAACTACATCTCATACACTCCCTAAACTCTAGGCAAAAAAATGACTTATTGAATTATATGTAGAGTTCCAACAAACATATCTGCTTATTATTATGAAGAATTTGTAAGCAAAAGGCTTACATTTTTTAACCATTGTCATTCAGTTTAATCCTAAGCAGTACTGACCAGTCATGTCTGAGTATCTTTCTTTATAATGTGCTTATGCAGATTTCTTTATGAGGGCAGGAAGGCATTTGCTGAAGTGGGATATCAAAACCATCATCTATTATCCAATAAAGATGTAACTTTTCAGTTGATTTTGTAAATATACTGATCAAGCAACTGCTTTATTGTAGGAGAAGTTTTGGCCCAGACATCTGCTTCTCGAGAAAAATTACTGGTTATAACCTGAGCAGGCCAAGTCTTCAAACAACAGCCGGTGGGTTCCTAGACTGCACAGCACAGGGCGAGGTAGGCTTTTGCTACCTCTGTGGCACAATGGATTTAACTTTCTGCTGTTGTATAACAAAAAAAAAACAAAAAAAAAGAAAGAGTTCACAAGGATTACAAAACACATGTTTCCAGGAATAAAAGGCATAAAGATAAAGCTGCTCTTAATAAAGTTGAATAACTTTTTTTTAAAGTGTTCACTTTGTTTCTTAGTTTGCAAATAAGGACGAGCAAGCACAAACACACCCAACAAAACTAAGTACTGGAGAATAAGACCAAATATAATAATACAATATCAAGTGTAAATTAATATGCTACCGTGTTTTGGATGTTTGGACAAAAGTAAGCAGAGCAAAGTGCAGAAATCTAAACCACATATATATATTAGACTTAGAAAGTCAATTGAAAGTCAACTTAATTTACAATGTTCTTCATTAAATCAGTTGACCTGCACATTTAATGTTTTTATACACACAGTGAACTAAAAAAAACACATTAAACAGCTGCTTTTTCTGTCAGTGACTACTCCTGGATCTATATGCAAAATATTTCTTAGCGTTTGCATTACCACCCTTCATATACCTGATCGTTATTCTGTGGATGAGTTTAGAGCTGAGGACAGGTCAGACTTATACACAGAGTAGATCTGCTGATCTCGTGGACTCTGACGAGTTCCAGATGCCCTTCTCTGCTCTCTCATGAGTCCAATGCATCCCAGATGTCTCATGCTGACTGGCTGGGCAAACTCACAGCTGGCTGGGAACACAGGATGAAAGAGAGAGTAGAAATAGAAAAATAGAGGAGAATGAAGGACCGAAGGTGAAACGCCAAACCTGGAGACGTCTGCTGGTCTGCCACACTTCAGAGACTTTATGGTTTATCTGTTAAAATACAAAAAGAAAGTATATGATCAGCATATTTGCCAACATTCTTTCATAAGTCAAGGAGGGTAAAGAGCCCAACCTCTATCACCATAACAATACCATAAAGCTCCCCTCTGTCTGACTATCATCTGTGTTCACTTTTAGCTCTGCCTGTAAAGAAAGTGTAGGCATTAGTGTTTTAATGCTTGTTATGTTTCATCAGTTGTTGCTTCCATCTCATAAGACAGGACTGTTTCCACAGTCCCTCCACAGCATCACTGCCTTCTGCAGCCAGATCTGCTCCTCCTCTGAGTAAAATAAAACTCCCACAAACGCTGCAAATCCTGCATACACCCACACTGGCAGGCCGACTTTTGTCTGGGACAATATATTGCAGTGCAGACCTTAAAATGGGTCTTTTGGGGATGATGCCTAATGCACATTTTAATAAATGTTTTGCCATAATGTTGTTTTATTTATTACTGCAGTCAAACTCATGTGCTTGTCTGACAGCTTTTTTCCATTAGAAAGGACATTTGTGTGAACATGAGTGTTGATTCATGTGTGCACAGGTGAAAGGATTACATGGTGTCAAAACAAATAAATGCAACCCTAAAGTATCTGTGTTTGCCCTTTTTCCTGAGCTCTACTGTACAAAATAACTACTCAAAAATGATCAAGAAGCATAACTCATGCTGAAGACATAAAGAGATATAAATAAGATATATAGATGGAAGTGAGGTTGGGCGAGTAGTGAACAGAGACTTGTTAAAACTTTGATCCACTGTTGGCAAAACAATTCTCAAAGGAGCACTCGCTCATCGCTTCTTACACTAAAACTTGTAATATTCCTCTGTGGATTAGTGATCACCACTCTTTTACAACAATGCATACCTCACTCACTTAATCATGTGCTTGGCTTCAGCAAGATCACTGTTTTCACGTGAAGTTGACCATGTCGGTCCTCCCTGGAAGCTTTTTTGGTATTTTAACAGAATATGTTAGAAGGCAGAGGCTCTCACAAACCAGATGGTCCTCCTATGACAGTTCGTGCTTAGCAATAGTGGTACACAGAAGCTGCTAATAACATGCTGACATAAGGATGAATGCTTTCTTTTTTGCTGCCTCCACTTCATATATAAACAGATCTGTTTATGATCACATTGTCAAACATTGTGAGATCTGTTTGGCTTTAAGGTATGGAACATGGGCAACTGGGATGTTTGTTGTATTTTGATAATAATATAAGATGACACTGTTGATGTAGCTTGCTGACCTGCAGCGATGCTCACACACTGCAACAGTACGCTACACTACACACTTGTTAAATTGTGCCATGGGAGTTATTCTGCACACACCAGAGAAAAAAGAAGAGCAAACTTTACAAGGATTAAGTGGAAATATTTGTATTTTATGTATCAGTATTTACAACTTACGAAACATTAGATCATTTATAATATGTGAGGTGAGTTTGTTCATCAGGAAATCAGTTTTGACTGGTTGGTTTTGCTTATCAATTGCCAATAAAACCTTACTTTGGATACACTGTAGTATTCTTTCATTCTTTCATCATTTGTAAAAACCTTACCCAAGTAAAAAAAACGTTCCCTCATCCCCAAATTTGGCTGAAAAGATGCACCGCGTATAAGACTATTGGGAATTTTTGAGGTAATGGACTATGTGCTGAAGAACAGTGGAATCACTGTTTCGTGGAGCATCTTTGTAGGGTTGCACACTGCCACATATAATTTGGTATTACTGCTGCAAACAGGTTTAAAGGACTTCTAAAAACCCAAGTCAATGCTTAGATTGGCTGAAAAATGGAGTTATTACAAGTGGACAAACAAAGTTGGTCTGAGCTCTTTCGATCATGTGTCTAGATGACAAAATTTCATATGATGTTTGAGTTGGTGACTTGGTAGGACAGAGTGTATGAAAGAATAGCCAACAAGCTTGCAAGGCTAGGTATAAGGCACACACACAGGCAATTTTGGGTAAGTTTTAGTAAAGCTGAAGGAGCACAACAATCGAAGTGGGTCTGACTGCTAAACCAACACGTGGTATCAACCATTAGGATCAATCTGCTGTACTTTGTAGTGGAAATGCAAACCATACATAGACCCAGAAATACCAAGCAAATCAAAGTGAGAATGTCAGTGCCAATGTACTTAAGGATAATTTTTTTCATTTACATGATATTTCTTTGTTCAGCCTTTCAGTTCATTTGTTGTGCGAAACAGTAAATTACTGTTGTTTAGTTTCTTTGGACAAGCCTGAAAATCCAGATTAGCCTTTACTGTAGATTAAAGGTTCAACATGCATCATTTGGTGGCTCAGATTCCAAATTGCAACCAAATGAACCAACCCAACATCTGGTAGACATGATAAAAATGAAACCTTGAAATGATGCTTCTCTGGATCGCTTTAAAGTTTCATGCAATATGTTTAGTTTTATGTCATGGTGGATGTAGCATGGTGGCACAGTGGTTAGCGCTGTGGCCTCACAGCAAGAAGGTTACTGGTTTGAGCCCAGACCAGTGACCTTTCTGTGTGGAGTTTGCATGTTCTTCCCATGTATGCGTGGGTTAAAATGATTTAGTTAAAATGACTGCTTATCATATGTAAGCCACTTTGGATAAAAGCGTCTGCCAAATGACTGTATAGTATGTCATAATAAGTATGAATTTTAATTCCTTGTCATAATTAACTTCTGCCCTGGATGGACTGGCGACCTGTTCAGGGTGTACCCCGCCTCTCGCCCGTAGGCAGCTGGGATTGGCTCCAGCCC
>JBAMHV010000014.1:8960362-8988901 GCA_037177535.1 Pseudomugil gertrudae
GCTGGGATTGGCTCCAGCCCCCCCGCGACCCCGCTCTGGGATAAAGCGGTTGAAAATGGATGGATGGATGGATGAATTAACTTCTGCATTCACTGTGAACATATAGTGTTTATCCATTGTACCTCTAAAAGCCTGCCAGTTAAAGGCTCACTCACATACACCACAGAAAGAGGAAATGACGTGACACTTCATGTGATGCGTTTAGGGCGCATTCCTCATTCTCTCTGACAGTATCCAGATTCTGGCTGGAAGCACAAAACAGCTGGCAGGTAAATCTGCTGGGTGGACATGGTTATTGTGCAGACTTTGGCTTTTGCTGTGCATCTGTCTGTAATGCAATGTCCAGTTGTTGTTATTTAAACCTGTGGTGTCGTGAACTACCGGAGCCATGGTAAGCATCAGCAGCTGTCAATGTGAGTTGGTGAATCAGCACATCCAGTTTCCTTTGTAAATGAGAGGATGCAGACATGTGCATGTGCAACCACAGGTGCATGGACTAACCTTTGCTGCAGACACACACTTTGTTGTTCCCTCCACTTTCCTTCACAGGTTATATTCAAACATTATGAATTAACACCAGATTATTATGGAAGATTTATTGGAAGCATGTCTTGTCTGGGACACTGTCTTTGCTCAACACATTTATAGAAGTATGTTATGCTATTTAGGATTTTTTCCCCCCCAATTTTCTAAAAAAAGATATATATTTTTTTGTTTTTAGTGAATAGTGTGTGTGTGTGTATGAATGTATTTAAGAGAGAGCAAGACTATAATCTAGTGTGTGTTTAAAATATTGTTTTGTTTAATATTTGGGTGGATGAAGACTTGTTTTCAATATGCTAAAATTGCTTTTATGTGCTTTTTGTATAAAACAGCTTTATTAGTTGTTATGATCCATGGTCTTCCTAGATATGTTGAATAATGTGTGAGCCTTGCATCTGCTGAAGTCTTGACCAGGGAGTCTTTCTGGACTGGTGAAATAATCTTTCTTCCATCACTTTTTCTGTGTCTTTTCAACATATTCTGGAGAATGTAGATAAATTTGTCTTGACTGCTCGCTTATCACTCCCACATCTTTCATGCTGTATTATTTTCGAGGCAAGAGGAAACAAAAACATCTAGGAAGTTGAGAAGGGCGGTGAGATTCAGAGGAAAGTTTTGTGATGTAAAGATTCCTGAGATCACATGTAGCTATAATCAGCAGTTCCATGTGTGAAAGAGCTCTTTGTCTGCAGCCCAGGTTCTTGGGTTCAGCAAATCAAATGGATTAGAGGCAGCTTTGAAAAATCCACCCATTGGGATCGGCCATCCGCACAAAAACAAACACACTGTAGTGACTGCAGGCGACCACTTTAAGTAAGGTGCCTGTTTGTGTTTGGACCTTTGTTGTTGCACGTGTGCCTGCATACCAGTGTATCACTCATATGACTCTGTGTGATCTGGTTCTGGTGTGTGAGTTAAGGACGTGGCTTCATATCCTCCAGCTGCTGATTAGCAGCTGCATGATTCATTTTCATGAGAATGAAGACGGCACTCACTGACAGTTACATCATGCTGTTGTTGTTTCTCAGACCTGTCACACTCATCTAATGTGTAGTCTTTATCAATTTATTGTGCTTTAATAGGAGCCAGGTCAATTATTATGAGTCCTGATTGGAAGGGGAAGGTTTATAGAATGCTTCTGCAAATAGCCGCCATGACCGCGTGGCCGATATTGTTTTCATCTAGTTTGAGTGATGTCTGTTTGTGTGAGTCTGTGGGCGTGTCATGTTTCATGGCAAACTGTGACCGTAGATGTTTTTAAATTTTACACAGGCTATTATCAGTATTAGGAGATTGTTATATATATATATATAGAAGTATGTCTAATAAACTGTAAACAAAAGCTGAAAATGATCGTGCCATCCTGGTGTTAATTTGTTTATTTATTTATTTATTTTAGAGGTTTCTAGCTTTCCGATTCTTTTCTGTGTTTAGACGAGGAGGTGTAACTTGTTTCCCAATAATCCAGGAAGTATATTTTGGGAGTGTCTGTCTTAAAATGCAAGATGTTTCCCTACCCTTAACCAGGTAGGTAATGATACAATGCTAACATAGTGGTTCTTCTGCGATAGTGCATCTAACCAACCCCTCCAACCTCAAAATGTGAACATTGTTACTGATTTAATGTGATACAATGTTTTTTAATGACAGAAAAATTGGTCCCCGGTTATGAATTAATCCAAATTTTGTTATTATACACTTAGAATCAGAGGACGTTATGCATGTTAACTGAGCTGGTCATGCTTCGGTTTTGCTTGCTCAAAGTGGTCCCGACAACTGGCTCCCTGATGTTTACTTAGATGGTAAAAAAAAGGCACCGTGATAAATGTTTGGAGGGCATGTGGCTGTAACACCGTTTGAGCATCTCAGACCATCTACCAGTATAGATGCTGTAATTTGTTGAAATGGGAACCAAAATGAAAATCATTCTCTTCTGACGTTGTATGTATACAGTGTATTGCAGATCAGTTACCGTGATCAGTTATTATTTCTGATCATTTTTATTATGTGATTTTAGTTGCTTTTGAGGGAAAAGTTGTAAATATTCTTTGAAGAGTCCAGAAAGTCTGTAAACCAAAAGGTCAGAGTTGATGAGAGAAAGGTCATAACTTATCAGAGGATACAGACACGATAGATTTGCTTCTGATCCTCAGGTTTGATTACCCAGCTCTCCCAAAACTGGGAAACACCAGGACTTTCCACTCTATCTGCTCCATGTGCATGTGCGAGTGTGTTTGTATTTTCCTTCCACTGTGTTGACAAGTTTCCACTGAGCGTTTGCTCAAGAGAAGAAAAGGTCAAATCGTGCAGGATTCAGCTTACCTTCATCTATCAGTCATGGAATCACAGATGTCTTTGTGTCTTTGCTCTTTGCGTTGAACTATTGTACTTCTACATGCTGGACACCCACAACGGATTGTGTACACATGTACACGGTGAGCTAACTGCCTTCTTGCTGTAGCGTTAAGAGGCCCCATGACACCATGAGAACGGGAAAATGAGCTGTCTCGTTTAAAAGATTAACCGATAGCAGCGCACCATCATGGCCTCTGGCCAAGCTCTCACCAACACAGAGGAGGGTTAAAATAGAATAAAAACAAGATATGTGCACAAAAATGAGCATATGTTTGCCAGTGTGATGTTTTCATTCTTTAAGAATCTTTTTTACTTAAAAAATAAACTTCTTAGTTGTGTGTAATCAGCCACAATGTTAATACGGAGAGCTTTATGATAATTTAGGGATAAACTCATTTTTTTTCATTAGAACATTAAAACCAAGCAGGTAAAGCAAAATATGTCTATTACATATGTGCTATCACGTTAACTTTCTTTATTATTTGTTTAGGAAATGTAAACGTCTTTCCTGCATGCCTGCATGATGTGTGTTTACTTGTATAAACCTCTGTTCTACAGATGTGAATGTTTGTTGTGGAAATTTATCTACATGGCTTTCTGATGTCTGCACCTCTCCCAGAATGCAGAAGACAAAATCAGAGCCAACCAGATTGAAACCGGATGCCAAACGATAGTCTTGGCTTTTTCTGAGTCTGACTGCAGCGACCTTCCTGGAGACCATGTGAATTCATTAAAGACAACAGTTATGTATTTTAGTTTGGTATCCTTTCTCCCTCTCCATGCTAAAAAAAGTAATTTTGGATAATTTGGAAACATTGTGCGTCAGTGATAACAAGAACAAATGAGGAAATAAGTAAATAAAATTTGTTATTGCAAATACACAATTTATAGCCTTCAAATGACAAAGGTTTTCTTCATGCGATCAATTGTCTTTTTTTCTTATCAGATGATGTTCTTCTGAGGAAAGAGAGAAGTTAAATGGGAACAAGACAAATAATGTCAACATTGAACATGTGCCTCTTGGATCTTATGTAAGAAAAACTGTCGTTCATACAATCAGGCACCGTATTTGAAAAGTCCATGGCCCCTTTGGGTATAATTACAAATAGTGGCAGAGGAACAGGCTCTACAGAGAAAACATCCACGCTATTGTGTTTTGCTTGGAATCCATGATCCAAACTTTCCACTAATATAGTTAAAAGCATCTCTAAAAAGACATTGAAAAGCATAACTGCACTTCTTCTTTCTTGAATTTGACCAATTAAACACATTTAACCTATCACAAACAACTGCCTATGTCCAGTCTCAAACAGTTTTGCTTTTATAGCCACCCCACAAAAAAATCCATCCCAGAGCACTATTTAAAGAACATCGTTTACAGTTCACAGTTGTACATTTTGAAAGCACACACACACTAACAAGAGTGCATGCAATGAAAGACAGATAGAGGTGGGATTTGGAGACATTCTCGCTTCCCAGATGGGACAATGAGCTGTCGCTGAGGTAATCTTTGGAGCTATTCACCACTGTGGGGTCAATTATGCCTGTACTCTCCATGGATTCCTTTGAGATTCTTATGATTCTCTTTTTCATTTCACAAAGGATTGTTTCCCTTTATTTGTTTTTCCACATATTACAGTGCCAGATTGCCTCTGGTTTCATCCTCAGTGATTGCTATCAAAGATGTCACTAATCCAGTGGATGTTCTCAGCAGCTTATGCCACCGATTTAAGCAGTTATACCAGGAGCTTTGTTCCCCAGACTGCTTCTCTCTTGTTCTCCATGTCACAACTGTGTCCAGCTGGTATGGCTAAGGGTGCTGAGACAGCTGCAGTCCTTGACCACCCAGATCACAGCAACACACACTCATCAGTAGCAGTTGATCAGAGCAAGAAGTTTCCACTTCAAACCAAGGCAAATCTCTTCAGTTTCTCAGTCATCACTTCGATTGTTGTTTCATACTTGGACATGAAACAGAGCACTTGACTTTCTATAATCACTTCCCCTGTGTAAGTGCTTTGGTTGCATCGCAGATTTGAATGCTAAACCTCATAATGGATCATATAAGTGAAGAGAAGCATCCTTCCTGATATCCAGTATGAGAATGTTTTGACTGGGAGCAAGATTTGGCCTGCAGATTACGTATCCTCTGTGGGTATGGTTCCCTCATCCGATGGTGGGATCATAACATGGCTGTGGAACCAAGAATCAAAAACAGGAAAAGACTTTCAACAATAACACATCATTCCAAATCTGAGAAGCATGTGGCATGATAAAAGGTGTCGTGTCGTGGTTCGAGCTGGGAAGCAGGATAGTCCCATCTGTGTATAAGATATGTGTTAGTACAAAGGAAGTGTTGAATCATTCTGTGGGATGTTTTTGGCTTTTAAACATGAGCCTAAGTTGAATGACTGGCAGGAGTGTTTTAAATTAAGTCATGATGTCTGTCATCTGGTTGCAAGACAATTGGTTGATAAACAGAAGAGAAAGAAAAGTTATTTCAGTTTTCTTATAAGCTGTAATAACAAAACATTTCCTTATTTTTCAAACAGAATGAACTATCAGCGCTTTTTGTTTTTGTTTAGTGCAAATTTACAAGTTACACCTTGACTTAATGGCTTCAACGAAGAGGGAAGCAGGCACAAGGGGGTTAGTTTAGTCAAAACATTTAAAGAAAAAACAAAAAAAAAAAACATAACCAGAGAGCAAGCTGTGGATGGATGTATGGCAGGGGTGCCCATTCAGTCCTTTATATCACTATCCTGCAAATTTGGATACAACTGTCCTCCAACACACCTGAATCAGTTGAAAGACTTATTATCAGGTCTCTGTAGAGCTTGGTGACATACAGATGAGGGAAAGGCATGCATCTAAAAATTGCAGGATAGTGGATCTGGTGGACAGGACTTGGGTACCCCTGATGTATAGAAATGCATAGGTAACCAAAACATGCAGTGCTAGCCACAACTCCTGTAATGTACCAGTTCCAGTTTGGGAATTTCTGGTTGGTAAAACTTTTGAAAAGGTGTCAGAGCTCACCAGGCTCAGGTGTGGTTCGTGGCCGCTAATCAACATCAGTCAAATTTATAACAACTGTGTTCATACAAGCCAATTCATAAAAGTTGACTAATGTAGGGAAAACAAATGAACTGCACTGAATCTTGTGCTCGATGCATCATGGGACATCCTTCAGTAGTCTAACCCTATGACAGCATAACTAAACAACTATTACTAGTAAAAAAAGAGGATGGTTTTAATCTTAGATAGATTGATAACTTTAGGTAATAGGAACTGGTTTCATATAAGAGACGGGCCTGTAAGCCAAAGACTGCCTCCCACTCTACTCTTAGATTCCAGGAACCTCAAATACACTTGATTTTTCAGAGCATATTCAGAGCTGCCCAATAATAAGTAATAACAGTACTTCAATCTTAAAGTAACAATAGCATGGACTAGTTGGTCTGCATTATTCTCTGATTGCATATCTTTTATTTGACCAATATTATGATGTAAATAATCAATCAATAATCAGAGGGAGACTTTGTTGGTAACAAATGATTGTATGTGTAGTGAAAACCATGTTTTACTTTGTCATCACAGTGATGACGCTCAATGATTCAAGCATGAAGACAGGAGTAAATTATTTAGCATGAAACTGCAGCCACACATCTCAATTATAAGTACATGATTTCACAAGGGTTTGGTGCTGTGTTTTACAGTAATCTCAGTAGTCATCATAACTGAATAAAGACTCTTGACAACTTCTTGTTTAAATTCTCTCGCTGCTCTCCAGCTTCATGTGTTTCATAATATCTACAATCTTATCTATGCTTCCCTTGAGTTTAACTCTGATTATATGTCTAAATTTGAACTCCCACTTTTCAGAAAAAGTGGGAAAACACCATCTGATAAAGCGGTAAAATACAGTTAAAAGTCCATAAACATCTACTGAATATGTCATGTTTTGTGACATGAATTTAATTTATTCATTTAAGATCCCATTTGTTTAAGTTTATAATCTCTCTTTTTAGTTCTTTGGGAGAATGTAGCCTTTGCATGATCATACCTCTAAATAAACAGACTATGTCCATTGTTGCTGCTGCTGAATGGTCTTGGCCTCTGCCCCATCCAAACATGTATGCATGAGAAAATTCATAATCACACCAATCACAAGTATTTGGAGATTTTGTTCTCACTCCTGCTTTGCCAGTTATAAATGTTTTTCTTTTTTAAGGAGCTCACCTTTTCCCTGTTTACAACATAAGGTCTTCCTGTCACTGTTTTCTATAAGAACATCAATGCTGCCAAAAAACAACTAGCAATATGTGTTAAAATAGAAGATAAGGAGGTGCCTGGTGTATTGAACACTCAGATCTCAATATCTCAACAAGATTGAAGTGATTCATATTTATAGTGGAGTTATTGTCTATGGCATAACTACTTAATACAGTACAATACTACAAAATAGTATTACTGAGGAATGTGCAGGTGAAGCAATGAGTTATGACATCCCAAGCTTTTTTAAGCTAATTCAAGTTGACTTAAACAAGTGTTTGTTCAAGTCACCAAAGAAAGAAGTAGAAATTCAAAGTTAAAATGAGAACTGTACAATTTGGTTTAAATCTTATTACTATTTTTTACTGACGAGCACACGTTTTGTCCTCATGGCCACACTTGTGCAGAGATTAATTGACCTCCAGGCCCCTGTTTGGCATGGATGAGGGGCCTCTCTGTGCAGACTAACAGAGTCCTGCCTTTGTTGTGTACCGCTGTGTGAGAAAACAGTCAGGGTCTGAATGTTGAACCTCTGTGCTAATGGTAAACACCAACCAAATGACTGACAAACAAAAGGAAAATAAGCAAAAAAAGTGTCCATCTATCTGTATAAAGAGCCTCTTTTACTCAGTCTCCCTCTTCTGTCTCCTCTTGTCCTCTGGACAGCCTCAGCGGTTAGTGTGCTAATTCAGCATCGGAACATAAAGCGAGAGGCCAGCACCGGCAGCAACCTGGAGTTCACTCAAATGTCTAATGGAAAACCAGCTTAGCTTTGTTTACATTTTTATTTAGGAGAATTTGGCTTGAAAATATTTGATTTTTTTTACACTGTCTTGAGTTCTATAAATCTTTTCTTCTCATTCATTGTATTTCTGTGAGCTTTTGTAAAGATTTAAACTTAAGTCTAAGTTTTTTTTTCTTTTGCCCAATTCCACCCTCACAGGAACTCCCACATACCCCGTCACATTTATATAAATTTATCACAGCCACGATATGATAAAGGTGTGGTTCCATGAGCTCCAACACAGCCGTTATGGTAGTTAAAGACCATACACACAAACACATACTGCCAGAGTAACTAAGCCAAATCATGGTCATGAGGTAGTATGTGGCAGCACTCCATTTCCTCTAAAACTTAAGCCACTATGTTCAAGGTCTGACCAGTAATACTGGTTCACAAACCTTTTGGATCTGAAAGCAGACTAATGTTTAGTGGATTTGCGCTGATTGCCTGTAGTTACCAAACTCTCTCTGCATTCCAGACTTTGCCTGTAACTGAAACTAATCCTGTAAACCCTAATAGATATTATCACTTCACTCTGAGAACCACACACTATCTAATTAAACCCGGCTGCTCTGATCCTACAGCCAGTATGGTGTGTGTGAGAGCACGCCGTTAGTGTGCGAAGACAAATCTACAGGTGTTAAGTAAGTCCTACTTATAACTGAGTAACACTAAATCATGTTCTGTTTTTCTCTGGTTAGTTTCTCTCTCTGTTCAGAGCTTTGAACTGGCTCTCATCTTTCCTCCTCACTGTGTTTGCCTTCCGATGGCTACGCCTGCTGTTTTAGAGTTCTGGTTTTCATCGGCTTTATGAGACCAACTGTAAATTCCTGAGTGTGTTGTGTCTCTCGGTGGACTCCATCCAGTTTCTCTTTTACTCCATTGAACTGCGCCTTCCCCTTGATTAACTGACTGGCAAGCCTTTGCCCTGGCACTCTCTTTTTACTTCATATAAGGCTTGTGAGAACTGAGCAGTAAATAAGAGGTGATAATTGTTTAGTGCAGCTGATGAAGGATAATGGGAAGTGATGCTGAGGGTGTTTTGTATTGTGAGCAAAAAAACCCCAAACAAACAAAAAAAGCAATAAACTCCATCAATGTTTGATTTTTTCTGGCCTGAATGTTTCAGCACGTGAGCAGAAGCGGTGGAGAGGAATGGAGCCAGACAAAGTGACTCAGAAAATGGAATAATGTTGTGATGTATAGTGTGTGTGTTTGCGATATGTTGGCTGAAGAAGGCTCTTCAGACATCTGTTAATGATTTTGCAGATGTGTGCTGGGGACAGAGGAGTGGGTTTCTCTGTAACAACAGAAGCTGCATTGTTTGTATAATTTGAGTTCATTACTTTCTTTTTTGTGAGGATAGAGAAGTTTTGGCTTACAGTGTTTTCTGCATGGTTGCCATCACACAGAGTGAAATGTCAGAGCATTAACGTCAGCATACAAGGTGGTGTGCATGTGTACAGAGGTTCACACAAGCACATTAAAAAGTAATCCCTCATAGAGCGGGAATGTGTGTAATGCCTTAGGTATGCCCTTTGAACTTGAAGCCATCTACGAGATATAAAGTCAAAGGTCAGTGCTGAACTCTTTAGGAAGAGGATATGACGTGAGCTCAATGGATTTAGAAAAACCAAAGCAGATTGGTTTCATTAAAAAGGCTGTATCTTTGCTTAAAGAGCTAAATAAAGTCTAAATTTCAGAATATAAACTACCTTTTATGTCCTTTTCTGACATGAGATAAACTGGAATAGTCTGCTGAAGTATTGGCAATCTGGCTAGCAGATATTTGTCACTTTTCGCTAATGCACACGGTCATACCCATTAGCAATGACAGAGGGAACAAGAGGGAACAAAATCTGGGAAGTATCTGTGTGATACATGTTATTCATTCTACTGTTGCAGGTCAATGTTGCTTTGATAATTAAAGTGCACTGTGGTTGCATAAAATATATGAGCTGTTTCTGAGACTAGCCTGCTCTCCCACAACCTTGTAAAAACACGTTGCATTCACAAAATCTGCTTTTCAAGCTTAATTTGCCAATAGTGCCGTCCCATAACAGCTTTTTCACAAAATAAAAGTGCAAGTAAAATTTTTAAAAAAGTAAAATTTTGACAGGCAATTATGATTTTCAGGAGTTTGCATTAAAAATGTAACACATACAAGCTGTAGTTCTCAAAAAATCTGATGCTGATGAGACACACAATGTAACCACGAATCTTTAGGGGTGTTTGATGTTGGTCTTTTTTTTCTGCCCAAAATAAAATATACTGATTATGTCCAACTCTTAACCAATGCTCATATATATTCGACCCGAAGAATCATTTTAGGTGAATAACACATATATTCCGCTTTGCGGCAAATTTGATGTCTCTTGATACTTTTAAAATTGCAAAACAATTGGACCAATCAACTTTCACGCTCCTGACGCGGGGGTTTGATGATGTCATAGCCAGGATTTATTAAAAGTTGTGCCAAACAAAAAAGCAGATACATATTTGGAAAGTTATATATTATGCTTCTTAATTGTTTATATTTTTATAGCTAGAGGAGACTTAGCCGAGTAGTTTATATGTAATATTTACATGTTGTGTAATAGGATCATAAAAGAAAAGTACAAACTGATACCTATATCTTCCAATACAACATGTTAATTCTGATTCCAGCCAATGATATCGATTTGCCAATAATATTGGACATTTGTAGTTATTTTGGAGATTTCTTCTTGTTGCAGAAAATTTGCTACATCTTTTTGAAGCCCTTCTCTCTCATTTCACCTTGTAATTAATTGCAAATTACTCTCCCTGTTAGTACCACACCATGCCCTCTTAACCGGTCACATGACCTGTCATGTCCGGACACATGTAAATGTGGAAAAAGCTTTTCCAGTACATTTTTATAATATACTTTTATATCGACACATCTGATTTTTTTTTTAATTTTGGTGTTTTCATTACCGATTTTTTTTTAAAATTTTGGTGTTTTCATTACCGTTTTTTGTTGCGATATTTAGGTTTTGCGCAATTCTAGAGGTAACGAAAATACAGCTTTGATGCTACTGCTTCTTCAACTTTCACCATTCAGAAAGTTGTAAGAATAATTTCCTAAACCTTACCAAATATATGTTCTAAGTGAAAGGACAAAATATTTTGCTTGTTTTATAAAAACACAAATAAACAAAAAAATAAATACTTACTTTGGATCTTTTACCTAATTTAAGATCCAAAACAATGTAAGGCTGTGAGAACGTTCATCCCTTTTCTTCCATGGCTGTGTGTTTGCTAAGATGCTGTGAGATTAATGGGGAGGGGTGCATGTCTGACAGAGGCTTTAGACAAAAATAGTATAAATAGCATTCCACTAATAAAGAACTGAAACCAACTGCTCGCTTTTCCATGTGATTCGGAGTGGATGAGACATAGAAAGCCTGAATGACAGACATATAAAAAGAGTGGGGTGGAAGGTGAAAGAATACTATAGACAGAAATAGTGGTGGGAGGGGTGAAAGGCTTTGCAAAGCAATGGCACGTAATAGTTGACGAGTTGAAGGGTTTGGGTCTGATAGCTCAATATGAGTCACTGATCCCAGTCCGCTCTCAGCCCATACACTTTCGTCCCTCTATTCTAGCTTTTCCATTCAGAATCACTTTCCCACTGAGAAGGTCAGAACCCCATTAACGAAGCATTTTGTTACCATTTTGTGTTTGTTGTGGGGAAAGTAGGAGAGAAAAAGACAGCCTGATCATAAAAAGGATTTGTTTCTGCTTCCTTATTCTGGTAGATCAGACTCCAATAGCTCCCAAAAGACTTGTTCCTGCTACCAGTCAGGCTTTTATCCTGGTCTAGACAGGGACAGTCTGCTTGAGCAAGTAAATTTAAAGATTTTATATGTTAAACAATTCCTTTATGTTATGAATTAAAAAAAGAAATAGTTTATGAATCCTTATGCAATGACTTTGTATCTTTGTGGAATGGTGGTGGCATGTGCACACATATGTGGAGATTTAATGCTTTACGTTTATTGGCACATGTGCACACCGCAATGCCGTCCTTGACTTTGAACATACCAGATCAGGAAGTCAGGACAAATAGGAAGTGTTTTGAGCAGTCAAACAGCAGTTAGTGGTAGGAGTGAATGATTTTTGCATACACCAGACGGTTTCTGCAAGTTATTTACATGTCCATGTTTAAGCTTTGAATCTCACCTGCTCTAATAAAGACATTTTAAACATTAACATATGATTGCACCCATGTCATTGAAAGTGTTTCCTGTGCAGCAGTTTCAGTGCAGGCCTGACTTGTGTCCTGTCTAATGGTTATTAGTGTATGGAGTAGTGGTTTTTTAGGGCAATCTGTGGTTAAATATTGAAAGGTAAAAGCTGCAGAAAATATTTACATTTTTAATTTTAAGTTGACAAAAAGTTGAGTATTTGCTTTTATCTTTTTCTAGTCATGGGTCAGAACCCCCTGACAGCATGCAAATACATTTCAGAAAGTTAGCAATTAAAGTAACATAACTGTCTCTGGCTGTATTTATAGTGCACTGACTGTTTTCCTCATAAATATAGAATTGGAGCTATAAAAATCACCCGAAGTGATTGGGGCGTCATGCAGGAAGCCTCTATTTTAGATTTTAGTTTGTGCAGAGAAGTCTTATTTGAATATGAAGGCAAAAAATATCCCAACCTCAAAGGACCAAAGTCAGAAGATGCTGCACAGTAACACCAAAAGTTAAGATTTTGTAAAAGTGAGTGTGAACTCACAGACTTCTGCACTGCTTATGTGTGGTTTTGTACTTGTTTATGTCAGTAATTGCATGACATCTCTTAGTTTGTTCAAGAGAGGTGAAGATAACATCCCCAGATTATAAAAGCTACAGAAAACATTTGCTTGCAATCTGAGCTCAGCTTTGAATGCTTGTTAGATTGTGGCAGATATAAACAGGAATGCTGTAACTTAAGCCACATCATTCACTATAAAACAGTGATGTCATTTCCAACAAGCCAATACTTGTTTTTTTTTTTTTAAGTCAACCCCTTCACTTTGTCTCACGTTCCATCATTGTGGAGATTTCTTTGTGGGTAGGCTTAACATAGCAATGACTGTGGGCCCCGACCAGCGTGGCCTCTGCTGGGTTTCCTGGTTTTCTTTTATACCTAATTGCTCACCACATATGTGACAAATGATGCCAGATGCCACAATGGAGAGAAATCCAGCTCTTGGAGATTTATGAGCTCCAGTTGGTCTTATTTATAGAAGGCTTTTTACTAGACCTGGCCCCAGGGAGTGGAGAGTGACTGGACCAAGTGCCAAATTAGAGCATGGCACGTGTGATCCATTAAAAGTATGCAGGGGCAATTCAGTCAGGTATGTGCAAGTTTGTATGTTAAAAGAAAGAATAGGGGTATAAAAAGCTGAAAGATGTGAGCTCAAACTAGAATACCTTATTGCACTGAAAATGATACATTAAAATATATTAATTGAAATAATCATTTAAGACTTAAGATGATAGAAAAAAGCAAACAAAATACTGTCTAGTGTTTAATTGCTGTGATTATTTGGGCCCTGAAATGGAAATTGTAAAGATACAGATTTATACTGCAAGTTCAACTCTACAATCACCATTAAAAACAAACAGACAAAAGACAAAGCCATCCATCCATCCATTATCTATACTGCTTTTTCCAATGAAGGTAGCTGGAGTCTATTCCATCATCGGGCGAGAGGCAGGGCACACCCTGGACAGGTTGCCAGTCATTCGCAGGGCCAACACAGAAACAAACAACCAGACAGTTGCATTCACTCCATAGGACAATTTCAAACAACCAATCACCCTAACATGCAGGTTTTTGGATGATGGGAGGAAGCATGAGACCCAAAAGAGAACCTACACTAACACGTGGAGCCCAAATGCTTACCAATGTTTGGGATGCTTCTCTTTTGACTTATCTGTCCTGTCTCAGCTTTGCAGGTGTGCATGCCACTGCGTGCACACCAGATGAGATGAGTTGTGTTATACTGCATGTCTGCTGTGCTCAGGTTGAAGGAAAGTGCTCATCATTCAAGAGCTCAACTGACTGACCTCAAATTGGTAATAAATGATTCATGCTACAGTTAGTGCATAGATTTTCTTTTTACTTGATGATGAGTCTACTAAATTAATGACTTGCACCACAGAAAATTCACACTGATGTCTGTGACTTTCCTCAGAATGCTGGAAATAAAAATATTTGTAAAACTCATACCAATTACTGACAGCAGTGCTGCTCTGGTTTTTGCTTACATTTTTTTTATTTACAGTTGCTTGTATGTGTGTGTTTTGAGAGTGCTGTGTGGGTGATGGAGGTTTAGAGAAACAGATTAAAACTTGTGCCAGTTCCACCAGAGTGATGAAAGACTTTAACAGTTTTCTTGCAATGTTAATCTGTCTTTTTGTCCTTTCCATCCCAGCCAGTCGAGGCAGGTGGCTGAACCCTGAGTCGGGTTCTGCCAGTTGTTTTGCCTTCCTGTTAAAAGAGAGTTTTCCTTCCTGTCGCCTCATGCTTGCTCAGGCTGGGGATCGGATCAAATTCAAGATCCATTGCGATCTTTTGGTTTCCCTTAGCGGCTATTTTTGATGAATATGCTTAATATGATGTCTGTGAAGCGCCCTGAGATGACATTGTCATTAAGTGGCGCTATACAATTAAAGTTGAATTAAATTGAATCAGTCTTTGCAGCACTGTGAGCTCTCTCACTTGGCTCGCAGCTCCTGCCAACTGCTCTTAATTTTTTTAGTCTTTTTCTCCATCACTGCAGTTTATAAATCATATACTCAGCACACGAGGCGAGAAGCAAGACCTCTCAGCTCTAGTAAGCACAAATTCATTTAACTACTTGTGTACCAGCACATAGAAGGAACAAATTCCCTTTCACCAAGATTCCCATGTTGAACTTTCTAATGCCCAAAGCTTCAATTTTCTTTTTCTTAGGGCTGCATCTTTGTTTTTTATACACACCCTATTACATTATTATGACCCCATCTACTACATGAATTCACCCATGTAATAAGAGCTTAATACATGTGGTTACTGTATGCCAGGGGTCTTTAATTCAGGCCTATGAGGGTTGCAATCCAGCAGATGTTCCATATATTCCTGCTTCAGCACACCTAAATCATATTAAATGGCTCTAACAGCCAATCATGTTTTGGACAATGTCTTATTAATTTGAGTTAGCATTGTTGGAGCAAGAACACATAGAAAACCTGCTGGATTGGGCCCTTAGTGGGACCAAATTGAGTACCCCTATTGAGCTGATAAGCACAGATATACAGTATTTGTGCATTTACACAAATTTACACATTTACACATTCATCTTGTTTTTGGAAAAACAGTGCAAGACATGAATATTATAATAAACTTCCTCTACTTCATGTATTTTTACATGCAATGTTTCTTTTTAATGAAAGTAAGTAGTTGGGTGCTTGGAGGTTTGCTGCATTTGAGTGACCTTCTTTTTCAGTAAAAGCATTTTTCACACACAAGAGGACCAGTTGGCACCTGTCAGTAATACTGTTGTAAGTGTAAGCTTCTTGTAACTTCTGCTGCATGGTCTCTTTATAAAGCGATGTTTTAAACTGTGTCTGAGTGCTCCAGAGTGGTGACACCAGCACAGATAACTGCTAACAAGCTACAGAATCAGACTAGATTCTACAGCTGCAGAGCTACATTGCCCTGCCACAAGAATTAAATTCCTTCAATATAATGGGGTGATGAAGGAGGAGAGGGAGGAGCGTCAACTGGAATCTGAAGATAGGAACATTATACAGCTATGTGCACTGCTGAAGGTGAAGAAGAGGGAAAGATTAAAGATTTTAAATAAAAGGCAAGTTTTACTGATGTATGAGTGATGGTCAAAGATATGAGCAGGGGTAGAAGTGATGACTTTATTTTTGTTATTTTATGACCTCTTTAAGTGTTAGTGAACCATTAAAAACCCCTCATTGTGTGTGGGAAAAGCACACACCAAATGACCAAAGGAGGGCACATACAGTATCTTCACAACACAGTTTCATTGATTAGTCTATTTCTGTTGTTTTTAAAATAAACCACAAGAAGGAGGACTGACCCGAGAACACAAGGCTGCCATTGTAAGCTTCCAGCTCCTACCGCAGATAAAGAAAGGATAACAAGTGAGCTTATTGGTAGAAAACAACAGAGGGCTATTTATTTGATTGATTTACATGATTGTAATAACCTCAAGTGATAAAAGTAATGAAACACAAGTACTTTTTATTCCATATACTTCTTCCCCCATCACCACTTAAGCAACTGCAAGAATCCCAAACCCACTGACCCTCAGTTAGTAGAAAGCCTGTTTTAAGTCTCTCCAAATAACAATAATCCGTCTTTATCGCGTGTGTCTATTTTACTGTTGGAAGGATTTCAGGAGGCGAAAAAGTAAAAGACCTATTCTGGCACACATGGAGAAAGTTATGCTGTTCCCACATGCTGTAATGCTATCAGGAGACACACTGGCCCTGTGTGGTGGTCCCTCAGTGAAAACATACAACCTGTACAGTACATTGGAGGTTTGAGCTGTGGATAATGGCTGACTGAGAACTGATAATATTTGTCCACACCATATACTAACACGCACTGGTTTGCTTGACTTGTGAAATTGAGCATGTTGGTGTTTTAAGTATTTATGGCAAGTCTATAAAGCTAATGGGAATTTTGATCAGTTCTCTCTTTTTCAATAGTTTTGGGGAATGTTCCTGAGCACATCCAATGTTTCTGCTTGAGAATCATTTCAGTTACTTATGTCACAGTTCAAAGATTACAGTCATCTAGAACTAGCTTTTAGCATTGTGTAATACACTGAGATTTAAGGCATCTTTTTTTAGCCTTTAGTAAAATCTTCTTTATTTCAAAAACCTTATCGAAGAGATTATTGAGTTCCCGGCAGTTAAAGGTAGTGCAGGAGATCACATTTCCCTTTAAAGCAGGTCATTTTTCAGTTAAAAGCAGGATTTAAAGTTTTCTTCGTAAGCCTGTGTAACCGTATGAACTCCGAACCAAAAACACACAACTCTGCCAGCTTTTTGTGGGTCTTGTCTATAGGTTTTAAAATGGGTGTTTGGATTTATAGTGGACTTAAACATGTCAGTTCCAGTTCACAGCAGAATTATTCAACATTAATAATCACTTCATCTTCAATTTAAACAAATGAAAAGGGATTATTGTAGGAAAACCAGAAAAATGCCAAACTATATTTCTCATTGTGGTGGAGGACTAGCACCTGGATGACAGACTGAACTGGGACTGGAGGTGTTTACACAGCGCATACTCTTGCTTGCAGCAAAATGTTTAATTTCTTCTTCATGTCTGAGGTAAAGAGTGCAGTCTGCTTTACAGCCATATGTTGGGCCCGTAAATCACAGAAACAGAGCAAGCTGATGATTAGCTGGGAAAACATGGATAATTTGTCACATATGAAGAGAAGGAATAAGACTGTCACTATGAAGGGGACAACTCCTGGAGCTGATCATGCAAGATGGAAAACAAACACTCCTCCATATCATGGGCAAAACTGCACATCTACAACATAATGTATCAAACTGTGTTCAGTCGGAGACTTTTTCAGCTCAAAAATACAGATTATTTCAGCTTAGCTATAACTGTACTAGTCTTCAGATTCAGATACCACTGTACACACAGACACTGTCTGTGTCTCATAGGAATTTTTTTAAAACTAATTTACTCTTGGTGTTAATTTAACCTAAAACCAGCTGCTATGATAGGAGCTGTGCATTCACAGTTGAAAAGAGAACTATAGTCTTCTGTCTCTGTGGCACTTTGACTTAAGCATGTTACAGATTAACATGTCATTAACAGGTGGTAGGTTTATCTGTTTGAGTTTACATAGTATGACTTGTAGAGTGATGCTGCTTGTTTAATGTCATTCATACTTTTGTGATTTAATTATATATTTTTGTTCACTTGCCCTGAGAACACAGAAGGAAATTAGCCAGCTAAATTTGGTACAATGCCTCTTTTCTCCTTTGAGATCAATGTTTACTGAGCATAATCTCTGACAAACAAAAAGGGTAAAAAGAATAACATTACAATTCGATTATTAGCAAATCATTGCAACTAATTCCAATTTACTTTTTTACACAACTCCCTCTATTTCAAGAACTGGGTTCTATATGACATCAAGAAAGTAATTTAATGATTATTTTTTTCTTTCTCTATGAAAAAATGACCCAGGTGGAAGTTGTCATCACTGATAAACAACTACAGCCGCACATCATGATGTTTGCAGCATAATGAAGAATTAGCTTCTGTTCTTAAGTAAATTCATTTTGAGTCAACACCTAAATGACTTCACGTAAGGTTTCTGCCACTCATCTAAATTCATCACCATTGTAAGGTTGTTAAAATAAGAGCCTCGCGCAGCCACAAACAGGGCATGCCTTGTGCTGCAATGATGTGAACTGTTTTCCTTCTGCCAACTTTGACTAAGCTGAAATTATGTGTGTACATTTATGTCTATGCAAGTGCAGGCACATGCATAATTGTGCATGTGTGCATGCCCATCACTCCAGTAAACCAGCCTTTAATTGCTCTGCAACTGAGAACACATTGCTAAGGAAACAAGGGGCTCATTGTGAGCGCATGTTCATCTCAACACACCTCATATTTTTTGCAGACCACTGACCCCCACCAGCATTTACAATAAAGTGCAAAGCCAGCAATTAAACTGTTTGCATGCAAACACATGCAGGCACCATTAGCATGTGTGTCTGCACTTTCATAAGTGGATTTATTTCAACAATAGATCATGATGCTGTTATCACCTTTGCTGAAGGATGTACAGTTTGCTTCTGTGAGTCATTCTAAAAATTCTGCATAATGTGGTTAGTAAAAAAAAGTGATAGAGAAAAGTGTGTGTTGCATGATAGATCTGGGCTGGGTGGTGGTCTGACTATGATGTAAACCAGATGTGGACTGGATGTAGACTTTTGTGCCCACTGAAGGAAGAATGAACCCTGTGTGTGCAAGTGTGTATGTTGGTGCATGCAGAGCACGGACGCTGATTACAAATCCAGTGTAATTTTGCATTGCACCAACCACATTTGGCAGATTGTGGATTCTGTGTTGGCTGAAATGAGCTCATGCTTTATGTGAGTGACCCATAAATCACACAGCCTACATGCAACCGTTTCTGCAACAGAACTCAGCAGCAATGATGGCTGTAGGGGTATTTAAAAGTTGCTTTACATACGCTATATCAATGCATGCCAATCATGTTTAACCTATAAACATGTAGGTCTGCATGTATTATGTTTCAGTTGATTGGGGGATTAAGGCAGTGGAAAGATAATTAGATTTTGTAAACCTTTTTTTCTCAGAATGGCCACCAAAAAATGCATTTTAAACTCTAAATGTAATTTTATAGCAAAGATGCTGGAATGAGGCAACATTCCTCTTTTATGAATTAGCTAAATCTAATTTACCCATCTGCTGGACAGAGAACACTGGCCTCATCTGTTGAACCATTACCAGCACAGAGATTGGTTTGTATATTGAACACTGTGTGCACCACAGTCTAACAGCCAGGCCTTGCGAACTGATACATCCTCGCTTTGACTTTCAGGAAACACTGTTTGAACAAAAGAATATAATTATTCACGTGGTCAGATGTTTTCATGGGTGTAGAAAGACCAAGGATGATGTGAATAAAATGGCAGAGGGAATGTCTGTTTTTTTGTGGCTGTACAGCTCTTATTTTAAGTCTGCGCTCTGACCTCATTGTCATCGTCAAAGGCGCATGACCCTAAGCTTTTTCGTTGGATCAGATACTGGAGTAAATTACTACCCTCCTTCTGAGCAGTCACTGAAACAGGATTATTATAAATAGATTTGTGGCTTAGTCTTCTGGATTTTTGATAGGAAATTGCTTTAAGAAGAGGCCACCAAGTAATACTTGACTAGATGCAGCATATATGTGCATCCTTTCATTAGCACAACATCATGCCAGTTTACTCCTGCTTGCTTAAGTTCTAAACCTAAATGTAAGTCTTCACATTTTACCATTTTAAAAATAAGCAGCATCAAAGTTGCAGTGTATCATGAAAATGACCTCAGTGATTTCATCTACTAGCAGGAACTCACTGGAAAAGAAAAATTACCAAGACTTCTGCCTTAGAGCGGCACACTCCTCATTATTTTCTTTCTTTGAAATTTTCTGTTATTCTAAATGTACTCAGGTGGAAATAAATGTACAGGAAGTACTAATGCAGACAACTGTATTTAAGATCAAAGCTTTGCAATGAGGTGGCCGTTAATTAACATGTCAACAAATACAGTAGAGAGTAATAAAATAACAGATTAGAGCATCTACTCATGTTGCAAAAAGAGAAGGCTTATTTCCTGCCAACAGCGGGAAAGTAAAAGCTAAAAAGAAAATGTTTTTCCTCAGCTTGTGTTGTGTTGGTAGCATATAAAATATGCTGCTAATACCCACCTATATTGGTAACATTATGTACCTCTCCATGTTTCAAAATCAATTGTTGCTTTCTGTATTTTGCTTTAGCTTGCTTGCCATCTACTGCATGTGCATGTAAATATGTGCTTAAACAATTAGTGCTAAACACTGATTAAAACAGACTTTTCTGTGTTCATAATGAATGCCCACATTGCACTGTGTTTCTTTTGGATTGGAAAGTCATTTTCTGGAAGCTGGGTCTGGTGGGCTTTCTAACTAGTGGATGGAGGCTGAATTTTGTCCCAGACCTGCAATAAAACATTTTATTGACTGTTAACTATTTTTTCCAGCTGCCCAGATTTCTTTTTGTTCTTTAATTAATTCTTTATTAGTAGTAATATTAGTGAAAAAAGCATTAGTAGGTAGTGGAAAGCCTACGCTTACTTTGACAGAAGATTCTTCCAAAGTCTCACAAAACATTCACAAACATCATAAGATGTCTGCGCTGCTTTCTGAAGATGTGGGCTGACAGTAAAGACCGGTGCATATCTAACAGGGAGTAACAGCATGTGTTGTAAGATTGTTCAGATGCAAATAGAAGTGTTGTGCTGTAAGCACATTCCATTCCCACACCTCTATCTTTACGACTTTATGTCCTCCAGGTCCCATTGTGAAAACGAAGTTGTGTCCATCACAAGAAGGCCCTTTGACCCCTGTGAAAATAATAAGCAAGTTTGTTCTCTTTATTTAAGGATGTTAAATGACTCAATCCACATTAGCTTCTTGTTGGTAACTAGGGAAAAAAAAGGTCGAAAGAATAAGACACAACTTAAAATGCTCCTTTACTTCTTTGAGGTTTTGCACAAAAGTATTCATGATTTTGTTATTTTTTTTATTATGTTTCTGCTTTAGTTAAACACACATGTCTACTTTTCTCATATTTTCATATGTTCTTAAAGACTCTGTGTGTCCAATGTGTTTGCAAACACAAACACAAATTGGTTGTTGTTTGACTAAAAGAGGACAAAATGAAAAAAAAATTGTGCTGTGATGACATGGAATACAGCATGGTTTGCACGGCTACACACACCCTTCCTTGCTAGAGCTACAGCAGGAGGAATAGGAAGGGGGAATATATTTTCCATATAATATCGAGGTGGTTGGATGGTAGCTAACAACTGGCTCGAAAGACCTGCTATAAAATATTTCTGGACCTATATTTTTTCATCAAATGCTATTCAGTATATTTTTCTCATGAGTCATGCCAGAATCGCTCCTTCTAATGAGCATGTGAGTGTTTCTTCCAAAAATAATGTAATTCAAATCAGCTGATATGAGTACTCAAAGAAATGTGTGTGTGTGTGTTTTCTGTCCAATCTGATTCCAATAGGGCTGACAGAAAAAGGTTGACAACAACAATGGTTTAAAAAAATGTCACTTTTAATACTGTGTTGATCATTTTGCTTCAGCTAATACAATCAAAATATTAATGAGTTCTGGTGAATTTTAGTTCAGTTATTAGTTTATTTTCTGCTGATGTAGTGATACTGCGGTTATTAGGAATACTTTTGGATGTGGTGACCATAGCGAGCATCAAATACTTTAGCAGCCCTATTTTCCCCAATCTCTTTGCAGCTCGTCCATCTCAAATATAGTTTGACAAGAAAAGTAAACATAAAGATGGCTGCAAGACAGACTTGAGGCTTTGAAACGGGAGTTTGCAAACCAGTGGGTACCCTCACAGAAGGTTTATCCATTCATTTATAAGAAACTTTGGTCAAACTCCAACAACGGATATTGGATCCATTTTTTCTCTTACCACAAACGTGTTTCCTCTGCTTTCCTCTTGTTTCTCACTTTGTTAAACTTTCCACATTAATTATGACGTTTCTCTTCTGCTGCAGAGCTCTTCGTGCTTCCTTTCTCTCCAGCCAATCAAGCAGTTCTGTGTTCTATTTAAATCCCACTTTTGCTGTCATTCTCCTTCCAAACTGTGTCATGCATCCCACCTCTTCCTCATTGCTGCCTTGTAAAGTTGCCCAAGATGGAGCCTCAAAGTTTACCTCCACTTAAGCCCACCATCAGTGTCTAGACTCCAGTCATGATCTCACATGATGCCTTTACAAATGATTGGACACATGTCTTCATTAAAACTACATCAATCTTTCAGTAAAATATGTTGTGTGGCCTCCCCTGCTTGCTGATGTGATAAAATGTTTAAGTATAAATGTTGCCTGGAAATACGAACAATTTTCTCCTTAAAGTTTACAGAAGTTAGAGATTCACTGGGATGATTAAAAAGATATATGTGGAAATAAGACCTTAAGAGAACGTGACATATCAAACATCTTTAGCAAAGCAATAGCCCCAAACATACAACCATGACTGTTTAGGATGATATCATTTTACAGTTGAGGATCCTTCCCCTCTCTCTGGTCAGAAACAACCAGTGGGCCTTTAATGCCCAAGGAGTGAAAAGAGTGTGTAATTTATTACTGTCTATCTCAAATTGTTATAAATAGATACCTGACTTTATAGCTGGTGTCACATGTTAACAAGCCCATTTTATGTTGGAAGTAATGGAGGGTCACACCAACGCGGATTTAACACGCCATGTGGCTTAATAACAAGTCCAGTTCCTTCAGAATAAGTTTTAGTTAAGTTTGAGGTGATTTGATTTGAAATTTGCAAAGGTTTGCCAATTTATATTTAGCAGTGGGTGTTATATCACCATCACCTCACTTTGAGTTAGCAATGCTACTCAAATCACCATAAAGGATCAAGTGGAGTCACTGGTAAGTGGTTGATGTCATTAAAGTGGATTCCATCCATTTTTTCTTCATTTTTTCTACCAAACGCCAGCAGGTCTTTGTCTAAATCTAATAAAAACCTGTCATGTAAAAATCCAGATGGTTCACGGAAGGGTCAGGGGAACAAAACTAATTGAGTCGTGTTCTGTTTTGCTAAAGTGGATTCATTAACTTTGTCTCTCATATGCAGGACAGTGAACTAAAACTCAACACAGTACTGATTCAAAGACTGGAGTTGAAATGATGAAAGCCAGATGGATGCTGGATGTCAGTTGGAGCTCAGAAGGCAGTAAATGCTGACGGTGGGCTAAAATGACCCAAATTTGATTTCTTTAGCCTGTAAGTGAGCTGCATCTGACCTTTTAATATCAAGGTTCTGGACGACACAGATAGAGTTTTTTCAAATGCAACCCAGGCCATTTGGATATGTGGTCCTAAATTTGATACATATCTGATGTTTTGCCATGCAAATTCAGTTTGAACAGCCAGGTTGCATTATTCTGACCTATACGTCATATATGTATACAAAGGTTCTGCTTGTCAATTGCAAATTATTTCTAAACTCCCTGTCTGTTAAGATGCTCCCACCACTCCATACCCACACGTTTCTCTGTACAGACATTGCTGCCACTGCTCCACAAAATGCCATCTGGCTCTCTGCTCTTGTAATCTTCTCCTTAAAACAATGTCAAAATAAAATTTTGCAAGATTTTAAAAACATTTTTTGAAACACTTTTCATATATACGGGACATAAGATTCATACAAAAGATCACATATAAGTTGCATTAATTTGAAAATGTAAAACGACTTAAAAAAAACAGGATGTCACGAAAACAATCTGAACTGAGGATAATGTCTTGTAGTGTGAACGTAGCCTGTGTATCCTATGAAGAGGAAGAATTTGCACACTTTGCCAAAATATTGCTGGCTACATTCACATCCAGGAGTATTTTCATATTTATCCAACTGATTTAAATAAGATGCTGCCACCTACACATCATTTTGTGATTAACACAACTATGTGGAATAGATCAGTTACGTTTTGCGGACCTTTATACTCCTTAATGACAATATTACGGTATATCTATTGCAGCGCTTGGCTGCTTTTATCGTAAAAATCTTGGAATAAGACAAAAGAATTCACAGAGCTGTAACTCAAAAGTACTCTTCAAAGACATTGTCCATATTGTTGTGAGCTATAGAGCCCAGATTGTTGAATCTACGTGGCTGTTTAAATGCCTTCGGATCTGGCATTTATTTAGGAACTCTTCCACTTACGTGATGTGTCTGGTTGCATACTGTGAGGTGGTGTGTTTTTCTTTCACACTGACCAGAGAATGAAGAGTAAATACAGCAGGGTAAGTGATCCAGTGTTAACACACAGGTGAGAAGGTTGCTGAAAATCTACCCTTCCAACATAAAAGAATGCCAGACACTTTCAACTTCCTCAACAAATTTCCTCTTCGAGGAACTATTTTAATCTGAATCAGTACAGTAATGCACCTGTTGAGCAAATGTTCTGGCATCAACCTACAGCACATTCTTTATCAGCTGGCAACAAACTTGCTTTTCTGTCTTCAGTTTCTCAAAATTGTTTGTTATTTACCTCAGTTTAACATTGGACACAACCAATACACTTTGTTTTAGCACCTCTGTCTTTTTTTCCTTCAGGAGTAACCCTTATATCTTATGGATGAGAAAACAACAGTTTGGTGTAAAATAAAGATTTTCATAAGCCATTTCTGACAAAGTGTCAGTGTCAGCTCCAAGTGCGATCAGGCACATTTGCGTAAGAAAGTATGACATTGTACAGATCTGTAGTTTTGCAGACATTTTAATTTCTCAAGCAAGCTGCTTACTGATAACACATGAATGATAAAGATGTTTGGGGAATTTTAAGAGGTCTTCTGGGACTCAACAGTCTCTCTATCATACCCTGATGAAACTGATGCTCACTTATTATTGAAACTGAACTGATTTGAGTCATTGCCATGAAAAACCCACTTACAGGCACAGGAGGCAGTAATGCATGAACTAGAAAACCAAATGGAGGAGCAGTAAGACATAAGCAGGGGTTCGGGGTTTAGAATAACTGAAGCTGTTTTTGGCACATTTAATGACTAACCGCGGTGAAGCAAGTCGGAGGTCCATTGTGTCCAGCTCTGCAGCAACGCACATGGGATCACACACCAGGGTTTTGCTTTGATGTACAGCTCCTAGAGCAGATGGAGAAAGCGAAAGAAAACATGGCGAGGAAATAACATTTTTAAGAGATTTATGTGACACACTGTTTGAGAGATGAAAGAAAAACGGAAAGAGAGTCTAAAACAGTGCTAAAATATAACTATGCAACAGTCTGGTGGGGCTGTTTGAATCTCATTTGAAGCTGTTTTACTCGTGTGTTTGTATTGACGTGTTCAGAAGAGTGATTCATGAAATGATATAAGTCAGTTCCCTCCTTGTGCAGCTCATCTGGGCTGGAGTTGGGGTGGGATATGCAAATACAGGCAGTCTGCCTGCCTGCCCCTTCAGAGGCAGCACAGCAGCAGGCTGCTCCTTGCACACACACATATATACACACACACACACACACACACACACACCCTCACTCATGCAGAGAGCAGATTGCTTGGAGGGTCGAGCCTCGTCGACAGGTCGCGTACAAGCTTTTGTGTGTGTATATGGAGCTGAGACTTTAGATCGCTCACACTCTCTTCCCTCATTCTCTCCTCAGTCCCGCTCTCCTCTCTCTCCTTTCCCTTCCTCCAGCACACCTTTGTGTTGTGGTTCTTTCACTCATTCCCCCCCCCCCTCTCTTTTCAGCCTCATTAGTTTTCCCTCTGTCCTATGCGGTCAGATTTGTTTGGCTACTGTGAAAACTGAAAGTGTTCAGGACATGATGCTGCCGATACTAAAGCTGAGTGGGCTTCATGTCTTCAGGGCCCAATGAAGACACCAAGACTTCACGTGTGACGGGGATCAACTCCACACCCTGAGGACCCTAAACCTATGTAGCCTAGATATATTTTTCAACCTGTTTTCTCAACCAGGCACCAAGTTTCCTGAGACTCTGGAAATAATCAAGCTTTTCAAGACTTAGAGAAAAAGGAAGAAAAAATGAAGACTAAGCCGTGCCAGCTTTCTGCACAGTTCTTTATCTTAGGAGTGTTTCTCTCTGTGGTGGACAGTAAAGGGACTTTATATGGAGGCCCTGTGAACCCTTTCTATGGAAACAGGTACAATCTCTACAAGGCTGGAGTCCACCCTCACCACTTGCCAAACAAGCCAATGACCCGTCACAAGTAAGTGTTGTGTTGTGGGCATGTCACTAACATCGATGCATCATTTTTTTCCCCTTTCCAAGATTTCCAAACATGAATGAAAAGTGTGTAAGAAGGAGCCAGCACATACTGTATATCTCTAATGAACCCATGTCACCAGGAGTAGCAGAAATGTGGATTTAATCAGGGCATCAGTTTGGTAACAGATCCCTGATTGACACACTGTTTCTGTACAAATCAACTCTCTTTGTGGTTCACACACTTAAAATCATCTGTGACAGGTAAAAGATATTATAGATCAACAATGGCATGCTGCACTACAAACATTAACCAAGTTAGGTTTTCTTTGATGCAGCAGAGTAGATGTCTAGGATATTGATTTCTTAAAGTCATAGTTTGTTAGGTAGGAATGGTTCCCAGTTAGATACAAGACAGTACAACTGGGTATAAGCTGTTTGAAGAGAGTGGCACAACTAACCTCTGGTGTATACCAAAGCATCATGCTTGCTTTGTTTTGCTTTCTCTGATCCTGTATTAAAACAAAGAGGTAGTGTATATAAAGCTCATTGTACATAATTATGTTTACAGTCAAAGCTTGGACCGTGATGCTGACAGACATAAAGCTGTTAGATTAAACAGAACCTTGTGGATAGATTTTGCCTGGATGGCTGCTTGGCCTGTGGGGCTCGTTTGGTTTTTCTTCCCTTTTCCTCCTCCCCTTCTCTTTTGCTTGGCTTCCCTTGAGAACCTTTATGCCTTTGGACAGCTCCGCAGCTACCTGCTGCTCCACTCAAACTGCCACAGGAGACTGCTGATTGTCCAACCCTGCTCAGTCTGCCATGTACACTCACCTCCACCGTTAAACTGCTAAGCATCCCACCTCCTGAATGCAATGACAATTTTCTTTAGTCTTTTCTTTATTCTTTCTTTTTTCTCCAGCTATTTTATTTCAAACCACCACTGTAGTTCTAACTGTTGCCAAACTCTAATCTGCCCCATATAAAAGTGCAAATAATCAGTTACTAAGTGGATTTTACTCAATAACGCAACTCTATAAAAGATGCTTCGGATTAGCCACACAACCACAAGTCACATATTCTGAGTTACTGCATGAAGAGAAAGAAAACTGTACAAGTATGCTGGCTATGTTTTGGTGTTGACCATTAAGCTTCCCAGAAATCCTGAAAATCTGTAGAGAAACCACAGTGATCACACACTCAAATGCTCTGGATAGAACTTTGACTCCTTAATGTATTGTGCTGCCAACTGTAGTTTCAAAGTCAGCTATGAGGTTGGTTTTACCACAAAAGTTGTCAAATATGACTGAATTAAAACAACAGTTCAATGACTGTAACTTTTTATTACAAGTTCATACATTTTGAGGCATTTTGTGAAAATGAATTCATCCATCCGGCCATTTTCCTTCACTACTCCAAGATCAAGTCATGAGCGCAACAAGTTAATAATGAAGTACTGTAGTGGTAAAATATTTAATCTATTTAAACATGAGTTATGTGTTAGGGTCTGTGGGTGTTGGGTCGTTTTTGGTTTCCTGTTTTTATTGTGTAGTTTTGTCCTTGTATTGTTTTGCCCTTACCACCTGTTCATTAGTTCACCTGGTTTGATTTGGTTATTGTGTTTGCGTCTCGTTTTGCTCCTAGTGTATCTAATGCTCTGGGTTTCTGTTTAATTTGCGGGTTCATTGTTGTCCCTTTGTACTACATCTGTACTACATGTACACACGGTCTCTTGTGTTCAAGATAAGTTCTAAGTTTAATTAAATTCAGTTATCTGCATTCCTGCTGCCTCCTGCCCGTTCCTGCCTGCATTTGGGACCACACCTCGCATTGCCACCACTCATTCCAGTATAGATGAAATGCTGACAACATAATCAGGGGTTCTCAAACTTTTTGAGGTCAGGGACCCTTTTCAGCTTAAAACATTTCTCAAGGACCCCCATCATAATCCTGACATCAATCAAAATATATTTCCTGCCAAATGAACTACTAATTAGT
>JBAMHV010000014.1:8996506-9010987 GCA_037177535.1 Pseudomugil gertrudae
CCCCCCCCCCCCCCCCCCCCCCCCCCCCCCCCCCCCCCCCCCCCCCCCCCCCCCCCCCCCCCCCCCCCCCCCCTGCCAGAAAGAAAAATGCAGATCATTTGTGTTGTCACATTCAACTTGCAGTTTTTCTTTAATCTGCCTACAGTAAGTGATATTTGATACATCCATCTAATGAGATTTGCTTGTTTTTGTTTTACTGAAAGAATTCAGCTGTGGCAACCGGCTGCAACTGCATGTGTGACTTTATGACTTTAAAGCACGCTCATCATACCACATCAGTTCAGGTCCTAATTGCTGCTTCCTTAACAGCACACAACCTGACAGCAGGTTGTCAGATTGCTATGAAAGGAGCTCTGTTATTCTGGGTCCTGCCCTTTCTCTTCAACCGCAATTAACATATGTCAACACGGGCAGAGTGGTGGCACACACACGATCTCTGTCAACACAGGCAGCGATTTGCAGCTCGCTGCAGTTGTGCAAAGTTTTCTCACAGATTCCAACGGTTCGTCCTCCCTGTTAGCACTCTGAACCTGTTAACTTGACCCTCCTCAGCCCTTTGTCTCTCTCTGCTGCATATAACACTACCATTTTTCCTAAAACAGCTGTGGAGCAGTGTTAAGCACTGCATGTGCAGATAAATGCTCCCCTCTGAATGTAAGAAATCCTTCACATGTGAGCCTAAAGAGCACAGATGTTCATTTCCTGTGTTGCACAGGGGCCAGAAGAACATTTAGCAGTTGCTATAGCTGCACTGGCAGCGAAGTGAGAGAGGGGGGACAGAGAAGGTCCAGCTTCAGCGTGATGCAACAAATGGTCACAGAGAAGTCATTATGTGTTCAGTTCCCAAACTGAAAACAGTCTGTTTTTTTTTTTTTGCTGAATTGCCATATATAACCTAAAACAAGCACATTCTAATATCTAATACCAGTGGGGACCGTATTACTGTACTTCAGATCAAATCTGAAACCATCCAGTAGAGCATAAAGAGCAAATAAGATCACCACCATTTTGTGGGTGGAGTAAAGGTAAAGACACATTTTCCTGAATGTGAATGAGGATTTCTTCATCCACATGCTTGTTTAGATGAAGAAAAACATTTCTGAGAGAGAGAAAACAACCAGCACGTTCTTACTGAGCCCCTCAGAGGCTTATCATAAAGCTCAACATAGCCTGGCTTTCTTCATGGGAGCTAGCTTTACAAACCCAAAACTCTGGCCTGATATAAACAGAAATTAATTCTGATATAAATCTCTCTGTCAGAAACCAAACTAGACTAATTAGTTTTTTAATTTACTGGAATCTTTGTGATCAGCGTAACTTGCACTCAGCAGCAACAAACAAAATTTATTGTGAATTTTCTGCCTCACAGGTTACTATGGCAACACAATGTTTCCGTTTGAAGAATATCCTCATGAATTCATTCAGTATTTTTTATAACCTAATCCTCTCAGGCCAGTTAAACTCAAACTGGTCCAGGTGTACTTGGACTTCATTTTCCAACCAAAAAAAAGTAAAAGCAACGAAACAGAAAAGAAAAAGAAGCTGTAAACAACAGAGAGTTATTGTGTACCTTTTTATTTATCAGTAACAGATGTCCAATTTACTGTTGATCAGGATTCTAATTTGCAATCTACATAAATGTCTGATTTGTAGTTTTGTTTATATGTCTCCTGGATGGACTGGCAACCTGTCCAGGGTGTACCCCGCCTTTCGCCCATTGACAGCTGGGATGGGCTCCAGCCCCCCCACGACCCCGCTCTGGGAACAAGCGGTAGAAAATGGATGGATGGATGGTTTATATGTCTTAAAAATATGGAAAAGAAATAAAACACAAAAAATAAATAAAAATTATTCTTTTAATACTTTAATATACATTTTGAACTTATTCTAAAACAAAAGTCTGGAAAAAATAACAAAAACAAGCAGGTGTTATCCAACTCTTGCTGAAGACAAAACAATGACTGCTGTTCAGCTTCTTCAAAGTTAAGGGGATTGTGCCACCACAGAACCTCCATCATTTTAACTTAAATGATTCTTTATAAACTTTATACACCTGAGAATGTGTAGATGCAACTTTGATGTTTTAAGTGCTCACATGTGAATTAATTAGCCTCACTGATCCCAGCATCATCACCACAGTTTAGCATTTATCATGTATTACCATCACTTATGAATGTACTGGTTTATCTTCGTCAAAATGTTTCAAAGCACACCAATCAGGCACACACACATTGCACATAACAATGTAATATGCTTTTTTTTTACTTAAAATTGCTCAACTCTACCCCTTGTTCATGCAGAAACTATTGTGCCTACATGGTCCAGAAGAACATCACATGCACTATGCAGGACGGAGTGGAAACCTATGTGAAAGCTGAATACACCGTCAAGTGCATCTGGGGTCAGAAATGTCCTGTTGTCATGTAAGTCAATACAACTGTAAAAGGAAAACTTGCAACTATTGTAATTTGTTTCAAGTTGTTCAGAGTATAATGTGTTTAGTTGTAAAGTTTTAAGTCAGCAAGCTGCAGTATGGAATAAACTTCATGTCAGTGCTGCCCTCTAGTGATGGTATCATTGTAAGCCTTTAGGATTCCTCTCAGGTCGTTGTTTTCTATACAAAAATGCCATTTAACAAAAAAATCTCTCTGAGGAATATAATTCTCTTTATCTATTTTTTTTATACCAGTTTTATATGGTGTCCCCACCTGGCCAATTAATTTAGTAAATCTATAAGATGAACAACAAAAGAGTATGTTCAGGCTACCATTTAAAGTTATACAATTTATGAGAGATAAATCATACATGTTCTGGATCTTACTGTGCTTTTTTCTTTTGAATGTAACATGGCTTTCAAAAGCCCCTAAACAAAGGAAATTAAAATAGATTTTATTTTTAGAAATTATTTGTGTATATGTGTGTGTGTGGAGCAGAGGGAGATTGGTTTTAAACATAATAATGCCAAAGCTGGTTGCTGACTCGGGTCCAATCCTCTGATGCTACACCGTTTACACCACACTTTACCTTAATCTCCTAATCTTCCTTTAATCCATGTTTAATCCTGTTGAGACTAACTTCAACCCCATTTTTCTCTGCTCAGCATTCTCATTCTATGCTGCCCTTGTGCTCTTGGCAGAATTAGCAAAACACAAAAGTATTGCAGATACTGGAAAGTGGTTTATATTTGCTGATAGTAAACACAATATTGTTGTTTGGTTTGTTTCAGGTACAGGACATTTTATAAACCCACATACAAAGTGGGCTATAAAACAGTAACTGAGCTTGAGTGGAGATGTTGTCCAGGCTACTCTGGAGAAACCTGCCATGATGGTCCCACATCACTGCCTGACATCACAGGTGCAGGTTTACCTTATCGCCCAGGTGTAAAAGGCTTCCCTCATGGCCCTAGACCACCCATTGACCAAAGGCCTGGAGGAGGCCAGCTGGAACCTGGAAAACCCTTCCCTGGTGTACCCACAGGACACTTCCCTGCTGGGTCTGGAAAACCCAACTATGGTCAGGATAGATTCCATCTGGGTTATTTTCAAGCACTTGTCAACCTTTTGTTTGTACATTGGAGCAACTTTTTTATTTCCCTTACAATTACTTTTTTTTCTCCAAAGGTCATTGATCCAAAAATCCCGTCTAATGTGTTCAACTTTGCAGGTAACAAATTTGGTATTTCAGGAGTGACCGGCGACCGTTTGGACAGAATGGAGGAGGACTTGAGGCGCCTCAGCCAAGGCCTAAACACCCTTAATGGAATGGTGGCTGGCCTGGAAGAGCGACTGCGCACATCTCTCCGGGAAGACACAAATAAATTCCTGGTGTCCCTGCTGCCCAACACACCGCGAGTTCATGACTCCAAAGTGGGTTTTGGGGTGATCCCGGAGGGTACTACTGATGGACTGGAAGGAGGAGAGATTTTCCCTGGATTTCAAGACTTAGCAGGGAGAGTGACGGAAGTAAGGAATGAGCTGCAAGCTAAGACTCACATTTTAGAGGAAATTCAGGTACTGTCCCTTTCTGTCTGATCTGTTTGATCAAAAATACACTGAAACTTCTTATTCTTCTCTTTATTAATAGAAATATGTTATTTATCAGTACTATGTCTATATTCTTCTCGCATATGCATGTAATCAGGGAATGGTCCTAGGTCATGATGGCCAGCTGAAGAAGCTATTTGATGGAGCTAAAGGCAAACCCATTCCTGATTCAAGCTCTTACCTAGAAGACATCTTAGATGATAAACTGGTTGGGATGAGAACTGAGATCCTGGATGGCTTTCAGCGCAAACTTACAGGCCTAGAGAACCACTGTGATCAGAGGATTGGGGAAGTACAGAGGCAGTGCCACAGAGAGCACATGGATGGACAGGTGCAGATGCAACAGTCTCTGGATGGCAAAGAATCTGGGCTCAGGGAGAAGCTGGGTTCTCTGCAAGCTCAGATTCAGGGTCTAACTCTGACTGAGAGCTGCTGTGGACAGGTACGACACAAATTCATTTTTAAGTAAGAGCTGCATGCAACTAAATAAGAAATGTCCCAATCCATTAATTTGATTGTGAAAGAATCAAATCAATCATAATAAATTTAAATTTGGACAAAATGGCCAAAAAATGTTCAACATTTTGTCAGATATGATCCACATCATTTATGTGTGTACAGCTTTATGGCAGCTTAGTTTACACAGGGGTGTCAAACTCCAGTCCTTGTGAGCAGTATCCGGCAGGTTTTTGCTGTCTCCATGCTCCAACACATCTGACCAAAATAAATTCTTAGGTTGACAACAACCTGTTGGGTCCATTTTACTTGCATCAGGTGGGTTAGTGCAGGAAACCAACAAAACCAGCCCTTTAGGACTGGAATTTGACACACCTAGTTTACCAATAAGCACATCTAATGTGGGGGTAAAGATGACAGAAATACTACAATGAGGTGACAAAATAAAGAAAAGACTTATAAATAGTCTCAGAAAGGTGTTGAGCGTCTACATGCCACCTGAACGGCTTCAGCACCACTTTGTTCAGATTGTTTGTCGAATTCTACTTCATCTAGGGATGACAGGTCTTGTCAAGATTATATTTATGTATGGGAAATGGTGCAGGAAATCTGTTTTTTGTGCTTCCTATTATTTCTGCTATATGATAAATCTCTTGATTGAAGCTATATCTCTAGATAACTATAAAACCTAATACAGATGTTTTAATCTAATCCACAATTCACTTCATAATGTACAACACGATTGTTGAGTAACTCATGAATTAATAACAACTCATTGATTACTGCAGGTAAACAGCCTGTCTCAGCGCATGTTGCTGCTGGAGGAGTCAGTAAAAGATTTGACAGAATCTCAAAGGCAGTTCCAGACAAATCTTGGTGAAAGAAGCATCCATATAGAAACCCTAATTGAGACCCGCCTGGTAGATCTAGAGAGCAGACTCAATGCTACCAATGGTGGATCTGATGGAATTGACGGGCTTCCTGGTGGTCTGGATGGCTTCAAGAACATGCTGGAAGACAAGCTTAAGACTTTGGAAGAGAGAGTGTTTGTAGCAGTGGAGGAGCTGAGTAATGCTACTGCTCCGGCTCTTCTGGAGGGTCAGGTAGTACCTGCACTGGAGACAGAGATTGAGTCAGTTAGAAGGAGAGTAGAGGGAGACCTGAGTGGATTTCAGCAGCAGTTATTAGACTTGGAGCTCCTCTGCACCTCCTCATGTGCACCCTCCACCCCACCAGCAGGAGGGGTTAGTGTAACTGAAGTGGACGAGCAATGTGAAGGAATGGAAAAGAAGATGACAGATCGTCTGGACTCCCACTCTGACCAGCTAAACCACCTTAATCACACCCTGCAGAGTTTGCTCCTTCGGATTGCACAGGAGGATAGTGAGGGTTCTGTCCATGGAGAGATCACATTATTAAAGGTAAACATCAACTCTGTAAATCGTACTCTAAAGGGTTTAAAGGACTCTATCAGTTTCATTGCCACTGAAGTGGGTCATGCTAATTCATCGTGGGATCAGAGGGAGCATCAGCTAGTCACCCAGGTGCAGGGAATCACCAGACTCATCGGCCACCAAGCCTCCCTCCTTGGAGCTGGCGAAAGGCGACTGGCTCAGCTAAAAGTGGAACTGGCAGCTCTAAAAAGACAGTTGGCCGGAGGGCTGCAGGGTTGCCGCACCTCAGCAATGGAAGTACAGAAGGAGGTGAAGGACGTTGACAGCAGGGTAAGTCAGGTAGAAGGCCAGTGCAGCAGTCTGGGGGAGCTGGCAGATCACCTGGAGAGGATCAGGGCAGAGTTGGAAAGACATTCCGACACTTACCTGGCTCAGGTGAATGGCACGCTGGCCATTCATTCAGAACAGCTGGCTGAACTGAAAGGGGAGGTTAAAGACTGTGTAGTCAAGGAAGCCTCCAACCAAAATGGAGACCAGTAGCATTTGCGCTACAGTTATTTTTAATAACTTACTGTATTTGTGTTTCTATGCTGAAATGCTCACCCTTTTCCTGTGTTTCCAATCCATCAACACAGATGTAAATGAACTCGACAGGTGAAAGTGATTTCTCAGAAACATCTTGGCTTGACCTGATTCAAGCTCTTTAGTTTGGTGATGTGAGAAGAGACAGAATACAAAGACACGCCTATATTTGTAAAGCCTGTATTTTCTGTCAGATTTATTATATAGGGCTTTTTTGTTTTGTTCTGAATGTTTAGTTATTTTACCCTTTTTAACTTATATATGAAGTGACTGCATTGTTATGATGTTAAAATGTTTGCATTGGGGAAGTGATAACAAAACAAAATGCTGCTACGGGTTTTTGCTGACAAGCAAACTCGGCATCTCTGTATTCTGGACTATTTAACAAATACTGTACTTGCTATTGGTGCTATTTGCATTTTTTGTAAACTTTTGTTTTACATACGTTTAAGAATTATTCTTGTCTATATCTGCTTTGACACCTCTCTTAATTTCTTGCTGCTTTTAATCCCAGTGAGCCCTGAATATGCCTTTAGTAGGCTTATTTAAAGGTTAATTATTTCTTTTTGGGATTTTCTTGGATTCGACGCCTTTGTGCATAAAAAAATAGAAAAAAGTTTTCATATATAGCAGGAAGAATCTTTTAGCCCGTCTTCTTTCACATTGTCAGAAATATTTAATTTTAACACCTGGTTTTAGGCATCTGTGTGGAACTAAACCTTAAAATATACTTGCTTTTAATTACACATATGCATGATTATGATGTCTGCCTCTGGTATTCTGTGTTAGTTGTTTGCGTATGTCTTTAGAAATCAATGCTACATATTTAGTTGCATTATGCATGTAATTAGTAGGGCAATATGACTGGAACAAAATGAAACAGTATCAATGGATCAACAGAAAAGATGGAAAGTTCCAAAGCTAAAGAAACCCCATGCTACCATTCATATACCATCTATAATACCACTGCTTTTGCTTTAATGTTACAATTTCAAAATGAACCATTAACCAATCTCCTTTTGTTACTAGGTTAAAAGGTTTGTTTACAGTCTAAAAACTCAGCAACTCTCCAGTCTGAGTTCTCTAATGCGCCCTCTAGTGGAATCCTGTAGTAACAGGCATAGTACATACATAGGCAAGTATTTGAACAATTGGGCTCACAAGGTTTCCCAGACAGACTATACTTGGTTTTAAGTATGCATACACCAAATTATGACTGCCTCGTGTATTTTGTGTTTGTATAATGTGTTATATCTGCAAAAAGTTTGCTACCAATTCACATGCCACACACGTTTTGAGGGTCCTAGGGTTAGGGATCTCAGAATATACCAAATACTAACCTTTATGGTTCCTTCAAGTGGAATCCTCTGGCAAAAAAAAGTTTGCACAAGTTTGTGACGCTCACAACTGAGTTGGTTGCCTGCACAAATGCAGGATAATGTAAGGTATGCAAAGCATATCTCAAAAAATGCACATTAAGCCCAATAGATCAAGAACGGAAAACTACTAAACAGTTTTATAAAAACAAAAGACCTGAAACAATTACATAACAAACTAAAAATAAACACAAAGGAAAGCTAAACCAAAACCCCTCCCACAATATGTCTTCAGGTGGTTCTGCTCTCAGTCATGACATTTCCTACACCAATGGAGGTCCCTGTCACCCAACCACCTTAAAGGTCCAAAGGAGGGATATAGACACATACTACAAATCAATAAAATAACAAATATTAAGCTTGCTGCTGTCCATATTAACAATGCAATACTAAAGCAACGAAAGAAAAAGATTTCTAAATAAAACACCATGAATGTGGTTGACTGTAAAAATGATTAACTGATATAAATAAAGTACAAGAAAGTTTTGTCACCATATATCATTTCCAAAATTGTATATTTGTATATATTTAATTTTCTCTCTATGTTAAGCTTTGGTGGCTTCATTTTAAACCAATATTCATTAATCTTGAAGTGTAGTTTCATCATGTAACCATTTCTGCATGCATGGAGTTATATTTAATTATATTTGTCAGATAAGCTTTAAATCAGATAGTGACAATGCCACAGATGGTACAAAGAATTTCACATATGAGAAACGGCCAATTTTCCTCAAATTTCAGGTCCAGGGTGACTTGAAGGCACAAATTGCTTCTGTTTCTCTGGCCACCAAAATTTGACTTTAAAATTGGTCAATTTCTTGGCAAAAATGATGGTGTGATAGATGATAGTGAGGCTTTGTTTCAAACATACAGAATCATCCTTTAAACTAGAAGGATTTAATCTACACATTGCAATGTTGATAAATAACATAAGGAGAATTGTTCGATATTATCGGCATACCAATATTATTGGCAGATATCTGTATTAAAATGTGTTATCAGAAAATATTGATATCATATTTACTATTTTTAAATTAAAACTTTTACACAACATGTATATTTAATATATTAAACTTTTCTACTAAGTCTATATGTTTCTTTGTTTGTCACAACTTGCAATAAATCCTGTGGCTATGACATCATCAAACTATAGTCACTTACAGGATAAGAAACTTGGAAGTGGACTCATCCACATGTTTTGAAATTATTGTAAAGTGTCTGCAACGTGGTTAATGTATCCCATTTACCTATCATGATTTTGTATTTAGATGTATTAAGAGTTGGACAAAATTGATATATTGGATATTAAAGTAAAAAAAAAGCCAGTATTGCCAGTGTTATGTCCTACAGCTAATTAGAACATTTAAAGTTAGAGTGTAAAAATTATAACCTGAAATCTAGAAAAAAATATGGATTTATTGCAAGTTGCTAATATTCTTCAAGAGAAACATGTTGTCACCTGTACCTGTAATTGCCCTACAGGTATTGCACTACTGAGAGACATATAGATGTATCAGAGAGATACACATGTGCCTTTTTCTATGTAGCTTTGAAGATGCAACTTATCCCAAACTGGCCTCTAGGGCCTATCAAACAAAGTCAGTACTGCAACATCAAAGCTTAAAGTGTTCTCACATCACATCTAGAGTTTTTTGACCATTCACGGAGATTGAAGAAAAAAAAGTGGCACAAACATGGCAGCTGTCATTTATGTGGACCCATGGCAAGTAGACACAAGTGGCTCATTTTAAGATAATAAAAACATAATGGTGATTTTGTAAAATAATTAGATTTCAATAAAAACAAATATTTTAATTGTCTTATAACCATTTTTGTTATTGATTCTTAATTTCTTTATTTTCTTTTTTTTACACACTGCACATTTAAAGCAACTAACCAACAATCTTTATATTTTAAAATATGCTTCCAGTAAGAACAAAACTTTAAGTGTTGATGACCACATGTGAAAACATCCCTGACAGGGCTATAAAAACACAAAAAAGAAGAAGAGGAAGCTGCTGCAGCATTTATTTCCCTCAGACTGTTACCGTAAAATAACAGCCTTAAAACAGGTTGTGAATCATGACAAGCACTATGTATGTATGGCAACAGTTTTTTATTGATGAACTGACTATATCAGACTAACTGACTAAGGGGAAGGGGAACCACAAATAAATCATTAATATCAACATGCTGCATATGGTTTGGCATATGGCTGCAAATTTCACTTGTAAAAGTTGATGTAAAAATGGGCCATTTATGATCAGACAAACTAATACGGAAAAAGTCTTATAACATCTCATTCAGGTCGAAAGAGACTACATCTCACAAGTGTACGGTTTCAAAAGGCATTTGGCTGATTAAGTAAGGATATTAAATGAAAGTGTTGAAGATATTAGTGTGTTTGCAGAAACAGCCTTTAGCAGAGACTCAATGACAATGACTGCATCAGAGAGAAATGAGCTGTAAAGTGTCTCTGATCATGTACGCCTGAAACTCCATCAGCAGGTCTTCTGCACAGCACTTGTTTTTAAGACAACATGAAGCAAATTTAGTGCAATAGAAGCCAGAGACTTCATGTGGAAAACAGTGCTGGTGGTGAAACACAAAGAGGATGGAGAAGGTGAAGGTCAAAGACAAATGCAAATATGGAAATGCAACACAGGGACACAGAGCTGAAAGATAAAAAGGAAATCAGAGGAATAAAGGGATAGTGAACGTGAGCACAAGACAAAAGAGGTCCAGTTCAGTAGAAACGGATCAGAGGTAAAATTAAAAATACTCTGTACTTAAGGAAAAGGCATGTTGAAAGAATGAGGCAGGCCTGCTAGGGAGACATATTCAGGCTGATAGACAGGGATGTGACATAAGCAGTGCAGGCAGTAGTGTAAAAGATGGACATTGGGACAGAAAGCACAACTGTGTCAGGCAGGATTATAAAATGGTGATGGTAGATGTCTTTACAGCTTCTCCATTCCTCAAATGTATGCCTTGCATCCTGACAGGGAAGCCACAACAGTAGCTTGTGAAAATAAACTCCTGCTAAGAGACACAAACAAGTCAGCTAAAACAGGGCTAGCAGCAGTGTAGTAGGATTAAACTCCAAGGCCTGACAGCAGCTGGATTCTCTGCCAACCCTTGGGGAATTGCCCTACTGGTGACCTGGAGAAAAGACGCAGCAGTCTGGGGGCTGGGGTAAATATATATATGTAATATTCTGACAATTATTGACTCCCTTGGGCTGGAAACGGTTTAAAAACCAACTCCAAAGTGTTTCGACTCAACTATTTACAATCAGACACTAAATAAGCAAAAACCTGCAAGATCACAAAGAAAACATAGTGATCTTTATCAGACTACTATCATAGAATAATGTGATGTGTTGCAAGAGGAAAGCAGCTTCGCTTCTAAAGAAATATTTCTGTTTGCAGGACTTTATGCAAAAGAGACGTTATCAGTTAAACATGGTGGTGGTAGTATCACAGTTTTGACTTGTTTTGCTGCAAAAAGGGCCAGTAACATTGCTAATTGGAACTCTTTCAATACATTTCTGATCAAATATAATTCAAACCTAATATCAGTAATAGTAGTGGATCATTGGGCAAGAGAAAGCACAAACTATTCTAGCCATGAATGGTTAAATTAAAATAGTTTTAAATGTCTGAGTCTAGAGGAAGCCATGATCTTCATCGGATAAACATTCTGTCTGAAGACATTTCATATGTGGAAACCCATAATCAAATCAAGGTAATCTTTATTATTTTTGTATTTTAGGTGATTCTGTTGATTTATTATTTTTTTTTAACATTTGTAACAGGTTCACAAACTTTTATACAGCTGCATAGAGGAAACTCAAAAAACACAAAGCTCTAGGACATGTCTTTGAAATTATCCCTTTTTGTCGGGCCTGTGTTTAGATGATGCATTCATGCACAAAGGCCGAAGCATAGAAGAACTGATAAGGACTACAACACTATTCTGCACCACTGAAAGCAAGAAATTCAGTTATTCAGCTACTTTTTGATGCATATTCCAGTTTAAGACACCCTACAGGGGGAAGTGCACTGAAACAGACACAAGCAGCACACAAAGGCAAACGCACCACAAATTACATCAAAGTCTTTGAGTGGCAAGGCACTCAGGAGATACATGTGGATGATTCATAACAGATGCTCATAAGAGTGTATGTGTATGCTCTGGCTGCTGTTGTGTACACGTGCCAAGGGAACTCTTGAGATCTTAAGAACTGGCCTCTGTGTGAATCTGACAGCAAAGTGACACTGGTGTTAGCATACCAAAGCCTTGTGTTTCCCAGACTCCGTTAAGATGTGGTTGCACCAGCCGGACGCCTGTGCTTCTGCCAAGCCTCTTATTCTCATACACACTGCATCTACTGTTACATAGCAGCAGGCAGGCAGGTGTGTTTTTTTGTAAAAGCAAATGCATGTGCCCATTTTTGAATATGATGCATGATGGCAATTAAGCATAGTTTTCCTTATGTTTTGCTGAGAGGACCAACGTGGGAAATGACTCACAAACTCTGTTTAATACACTTAAGTCTTGTGTAGATGTCCATCCCAGCCATTTAGCATTTCCTCTTCTGAGAGCATAATTAAATCATCAGCTGTCACTTCCGTTAACCGGGGGGAGATGCACATCTAATGTGCTAAATGCCAGAGGGCTGGAGCAGCTCTGATTCAATGAATCTTAAGTGAGCTCTGGTGAAAAGCATCTTGCTTTGTGTTTTATTTTCTACTGTGGGGCAAAAGTCCAAAAAAATCCAGACAACCACCATCTTTGTTTTAGGATCTGTAGTGTGTCGATATGGGGAAGTTTAAGGGAGTTCATTATTTAAGAGGAATCTGGTCCCAGGATGCTGGAATTTTACAAGTTGAACAGGATCACAAGAGCGACGGGCCTGGTGTCTTAGCCAACAACACAAACAAAAAAACCCTGTGTTCATTGATGAGTGCTTAACAAGGGACATGATGTTATTTATATCCATGTCAATAGTGTGTAGGGCCTCTGCGAGTGTGTAAGCGTTTAGCCTGCTAAGGTAAATTGATTAGGGAGGCTATCACACATACTTTTAGAGGGCACCAAAAAAGCCCTGTAATAGATTTAAGCTTAGCATTTTCCACACTACCATTAAAATGCTCCTGCACCAGTAGAATCTATGGTTTGAAATGATATTTTAATACTCCCACTGTGGCCGAGATATCAGTAGCAGCTTAGGAGCTTAAATATGGTCAGGTCATGCTCTGCTTGTGAAGCGGAAGCTACATTTCTCTCTACAGAAGAAAGTGTTGTGCGTGCATGTTCACACTGTGCAGCAGTGGTTTGACCACAACTGTTTAAGGAGAAAGGACACATTGATAATGCACTGGTTCCAGTAAACCGGTGCCACTCCCAGATACCCACACCCAGACAGAATAAATCACATACAGAAAAAGCTCAATTTTTACAAGTTTCGTTTTATTGGTGTACTTTGACAATAACAATGATGGTATAAAAGAAAATCTCCATCATACAAATTTCAATAATCAAAAGATAATATGCCAATACACTAACAGATCCACATAAGGCTGACATCAAGTTTTGACAAGTGGCTTCGAATGGCTTCAATTCAAGGAGACTTTCTCTCCTTACAATGATAATCAAAAGAATAGTTTAAATTTAGACATCTGTATTTTTTTCTTTTATATTTAACTTTCATATAAAAAAAATCTTGTGTGGATTTTGGAGTGGATAGAGTTTCTTGCAGTGCAAGTGAGAGTTTTTCGTTTTCTTTTCATGTGTTTTCTTGTTGGCTGAAAAGACCCAACATAACGCAGCAGCGCTTGTGACCTCCACATTACCCCAGTAGCCATCACGCTCAAAGAGACATGCCTATGTTGAGAGACACAAAACTTCATCTGATAATTCATGCCTTCTTCTGCTGCGTTGCGTCTCTCCTACCTTCACGGCACACTGAGTATGGGGGAGGCCTGAAGAATGCAAAAGACCTCTGAGGCAAGAGGGTCTTTAAAATTTGATGGGCTAAGAACATCTGAAAAAATGCAATGAAAAAAATAAAACACACAAAAAAAGTTTGTGGTTGGAAGCAGTGATGTAAAAACGTTGATGTCACTGTGTAATCTCCACTAGCACTTAAATGGCACCAGAAAAACCCCCGTTCCTGAAGCCTTGTTCTTTATGCTAGCGTCTGTAGTAATTAAAGACCTTATAGAACTTCTAAAACACTACACACAACAACAATATTTACAATGATCATATATTGATATGCACTTTTATCAATTTAAATATTTTTGCTTATAAAAAAAATAAAAACTTGAGTGAAAAAAGACAGAAAAATAATTTTAAAAAAACACTGCAATAAATTAATAAGCTTTAAGGCTGCCAGTTTTGTCAGATGCCCAAAGAATTGGTCCCTTCATTTAAACTGGCGCAGAACAAATCAGGACAGAAACTTTGATACGATGAAGCCTTTTGAGTGAGCAGCAGTCTTTGTCTTAACTGATCTATGCCATATATATATATATATATATATATATATATATATATATATATATATATACATACATGTGCGCAAGCCTTGCCAACACGCTCTTATCACATACTGAAATA
>JBAMHV010000014.1:9011087-9026912 GCA_037177535.1 Pseudomugil gertrudae
ATATATATATACATACATGTGAGCAAGACTTGCCAACATGCTCTTATCACAGACTGAAATAAGACTATTTACCAGTTTTTAATAAAATAGTGCACTGACAGATCAGCCTGTTAAATATCTAGTGGCAAAAACTGTCTGTTAGTCACAAAAAACAGCATCTATTTAAGTGTGATGTCAACAGATGAGGTTGCTCATTGTATATTGTTGAGTATAGAGTCAATATAGACTCTAAGAGCATTTAGATCATCCGTAGGAAGTCTTTACATCAAGGGGTCTCTCACAGTCTGAATCCTTGCCTGACCTGAACACTCACACTAAAACCATTTGGTTTTTGGTATAAGTCCGTCTAGCTTTTAATTTAAAGCAATTAAAGGATTGAAAATAAAAAGTCAATATACATTGTGTCATGTAAGTGTCAACATCAAGAAAGAAATCCTGTCAGTTGTTCACAAATAGGTCATGTTCTTATCAGTGCTGGTAAAAAGAAAATGCAAGAACTTAAAATGGAGGACAGTTAGACCTCTGAGAAGTTTAGCCATTTCACTCAAACACACATGGACAAGAAAACACAAATACTGCTACTGTCCATGACTTTCACTGGGCACCTTCTGAGTAACTGATTAGGAGGTAAATCACATGCTTCTGCTTTTAGCAATGGACTGGAGCTGTACATCTATATATATGATTTAGCTTTGTCTGGCAAGATGAAAAGGTAGCTGGCTTACTAATGTATAGAACCTCTAACAATATCTACTCAGCCTTATGAATGTAAAGATAACGTACACTGAAATAGCCATAAAAGTCTGAAGGATTTTTTGCCTGTCGATATCAGTCTGAGGGGTGTAAAAACTGGCTCCAGTAAGCATGTAGAGTGGGTCCGTTCTGGGAGTTCTGGAAGGTCAGCACCATTGATTATCATTTAGTATAATGGAGGTGATCAGTGAAAGACATTGGCCACCAGCATTTTCTAACTTTGTGTCTTGCTCTTCATGTGGTTGTCACACAAAATGGCCTCCTCCAGCACGTCTGTTCATAGGATTCATTTAATTAAACACCAGGCTACAATACAGGTGCCGTTCCAATTCATTTGAGCCAGCTATTTGTCTCACATCTGAAGAGGAAATTAGCATTTGAATAACATGGAACGGCCTCATTTACACAAACCTGAACTTCACAATCCCACACAAATAGACACAACTATCTTCCAGTGCATCTAACGCAGCCTGTCATTTGTCTCTTTCTACATCATCACATCAACCTCAGAAAAAATATAAACTGAAATATTAAGGAAATGAATCTGTCAAAATAAATAGAGCGAGGTCCAGCCTCTTTGCCTCTTATATCATTTGTGGGAACACAACAGTTTGTCAATTAACCATATGTCTCCCAAAAGATACTTCTTTAAAAAATGCATACAAGGCGATTTGTGTGAAATGAAGTAGCTACATGACCACAGGTAAGTGAGGAAACTATGTCTGTATGATATCTCTTTAAAAAATTAATAACAATTACAGTATTGGGATATTTAACCCATAAATCAAAACACTGTCAAACACACACATTAGAGACGAGCTGCTGTGTATGACCAGAGATGCCTGTTGGCCTGTGTCAATGCACAGTGTTAGGCTGCATGCCACTGAAGAAAACAACAACAAAACAAAACCAAACTTGAAACTTTCAACAGATCAATGCCTCAAAGTCTGATCTGCACAAAGACTCACAAGCCATAGCATGGCCACAGATTCACAAAGCTAATCAGTGGTTATTACCAAACGTAAATAAGCATTTAGATCCACTTTTCTTCAAAGGAAACAGAGAAGTGTCCATTTAGAAAAAAGTTAAAAAAAAAAACCCACTTGAACAAAGGCAGACAAAGCTCAGTTGTAGAAGAGATCATGAAGGTACCCTGTGTGAAGTAGGGTAGGTTAACAGCATAACAAAACACTACACAATCTGAAAAATAAAGCAAAAGCTTCTGTAAACACCAGTGACAGTGACGGCAATCAAGTATCCTCTACCTCCGTATCTCTTCTGTAAAAATGAAGGTGAGTAAACATTAAGGACGTGGGATCTAAAAATACACCTGCAACTCTTTCTCTCACTGGCCTGGATTTGCGGCTGCGCGATAAGTGAGGTCTGTCAGAGTTTCAGAGGCGGCGACACCTGCGGGTCACCCCGATAATTTTGCGCTGACATGGAGATGCATGCAGGCCATTTGCATAGCTCACCCTCACTTGCACACAGACATGCACGCTGACACATGAGTTCTGAAATGTGGTGGTGTGTTTGCTTAGGCAAAGTGAAGCTGAATGTGAAGTTTGCATATGCAGTGACTCTTTCTTTGTAGTCCAATAAGGGTATGCTAGCACCCATGCTATTGCATCTGTACAATAAGGAAGTCAGGGCTAATTTCTGCTGTCTGATATTACAGCTTATTGCTAACAGGATGAGCATCACACTCCAACATACAGCCACTTGCAGGCAGCCAGAACATTCAATGCAACTATGCAAACACAAACATCACAGTCTTTGAATGGTATGCTCAACGGGTGAAGTACAGATAGAGAGATGTTTAAGGAATAATTATTCTCTGAACTAATAATTAACTACTTTACATACTATATATAATCTGTTCTTACTACCTTGACTTGTAGATTTGGCATACCTAATTGCAGAACCAGCTGCAAGAGTCCACGCGGTCAAAGTTGTTGTGTGGTGTGCGTGCATTTGTGTGCATGCATGGGTTCACAGATTCACTGCAAGTAAGAAGTGCTAGAGAATAAAAAAAACACACACAAAACAAAGGGAACATGTAATCAAGTGTAAGTCATACTCTTGTTTGTGTGTTTGCATGTGTGTGCACCTGAATGCTAATTTGTGTCCTTGCCGGTTAGTAATCGAGCACAAAAATGCGTGGTGGCGCAACATGAAGACAGAAAAAGAAAATGCCTCAGTGAATGGGTGCTGAAGGCCAAAATGGTGCAAAAAGGCATGCGGAGACTAAAGTGTAGATAAGCCCAGATGAAAAGACTGATGAACTGTGGCACAAATAAGTGCAGCATTTATCCCCATTCTCTTTTATAATTTATCCAACAATAGTAGTTCGAGTCTTCCTTTTTTTTCTTTCTTCTTTTTGTGCATACAAACGGACTAAAAAAGAACAAGGAAAAACAGAAAACAACAAAAACAAACAAACAAACAACTAAACACTGTCAACTAAAAGGTGTAAAGCAGTGCTGCAACTGGTGAGATATGGCTGATGTCCCAGAGGACTTTGATTCCCAGGTGTTTTGCAGTCCAGCTCTGCCTACGTCAGTAGTCAGCTACGGGTGCAAGCTTTCTGCTCAAGCTGACTGTGATGTTGGTGTAGAGAGGCTTTCTGGAGATTAAGGGGGAGTAGTTTAAGTTGTTAAGACCATCCACTTTTTGTCTCTCCTTTGAGTGACGTAGTAGACTATACCTGCAAGTACAAATAATCAGTCAGAAGAGGAAGAAGGCAGATTATTCAAAGCATTGGCAAACAATATGAGGGAACAGGTTTTGATCCCAATCTGAAGAGTGCGATTGTCTGTTGTTAACAAAGCAGAAACTCAACTGTATTTTTTCCATGAGGCGATTAATCATAAGACTGTTAGTGCCTCTAAAGGTTTAATGTTAAAAATCAGTTTGTAGTAACCAATATGGGATTTTTTTCTAGCGAATCAAGTCAAAGAAACACTCATTCCTGGGGCTGTTTTAAGTCACTTAAGAATTCAGTTCTGAGGCATACAAGCACATCACATGCAAAGTCTTTAAAAGAGTTGAAATTCTCTCAAAGTCACCACTCTGGCTTTTCATGTGACTGGCTTACATCACATGAGTCTAAGCCTTGTTGCAATTATCAGCTCCCTCTTTTGACTAAAGGCTTGTGGGTGTGTTTTTGTCTGTTTGAATGAGCTGTGCATACACGGACACTGACCTTCCCAGGAACTGCACTTCCCCACGATGGTGATGTGGAATTGACATGTAGCGACCCTGCTCTCCACGCGGTCGACTTACTGTGTAATTGGCAAACCGCACCCTGCACAAACATATTTAAACATTTTTAATCCACTGTGTACATAATTAGGATGAAGAAACGTTGCACTAATGAGCCTCATGGTAAACTTTTCTATATAAAGAATTGCTATCATATTACAAGCCGTAAATAAAATGCTTGCCCGTTTAGACGCAGTAACTGCATAGACAATGGATTTCATATTACAGGTGGAAATAAATGCAGAAGCCAGTCAGTTAGAGGTAGGAGAGTGTAGCCCTGTATGTGTGCAGCTGCCTGTGAGATGTGTAGGTGGAGTGAAATACTGTGAGGCAAAGGCAAATGAAGAAAAAAAAGAAAAAAAATCAACACAAAAGCCTGCTATGTGCCAACTGGCCTATCTCATCTTGTGAGCACGCCCAAAGTCAACAATATAGTCAGCCACATGCTGCAGCTATCAGACAAACTACTGGCTGTTTATGTGCATCTGTGTATGTGTTCCCCCCACCTGTTCCAGAGGTCATCGTCCTCTCCTCCCCAGCCCCAGAATGCATTAGGAAATCCATTAATCTTTTTGAACTGCTTCACTGTCAGGCCACTGACACCACCAAAGAACTCATGATATGGAAGCCTACAAGGGAAAATTGCACATATCACAGTCATTTGTAGCAAATAAACCTTTACTGCTAATTCTCATCAAGACAGAATCGGGCCTCACATATAGGAGTACTTGTCAAGTTTGACCGCAAAATGTCGTGGCATGTCCGTACAGCCGTAGTAGTTCCTGTCATTCTCCATGAGGTGGTCCACATCATGGAAGATCAGGCAGTCCCAGTCCAGATCTTTCATAGCAGCCTTGTAGCCCACGTTAAACAACATGGCTCGGTTGAATGGCTCTGTACCCCCCTAAACAGAAAAAAAGGCACTTTGATTTTCTTATGTTTTGTAGGTTAGCTCATACGGAAGTATGATGACATTTTAGGAATTCACAGAGGGGCCTATTGGTTTCTGTGAATAGTTCTTTATGAATACCTGCTCTATTACATAAAAGGCAAACTGGAGTTTCTGCTTCTGCAGCACTGGCACCAGGTGTCTCAGGAGGATGGGCAAGTGTTCATGTCTGTTCCTGAATGGAACTAGGATTGCCACCTAGGGACAACCAACAAGGAAAACCACAAATACATTAAATTAAATGCAGACAATTTATAGATACATAAAGTATAAATAAACAGGTTTATTGTTGTTCAAAGCAGATATTTCTGAGTGGAAGTTGCAGAGGGGGTTTAATGGGAAAATGTGGGTACAAATAGCAGTAAAGCCCAGTAACAACTATTACCATAGACACTCAACAATTACACAATGAGATCTGCCCATAGTCAATCACAGCAGCACTGAAGCACAAAATCTTTGTAAGGGGCATTTATTTTCCCCAGTGGAATGTGTCTAATGATGCCAATTCTACTGTACAAAACAAAACGAAAAAGTAGCAGTGCTAAAGGAAAGAAAGAAAATGATAAGCTAAAAGATGAGGAAAATTTTATGCAGGAGATAAACTGAAGACAAAAAATAGATAAAAAAAAACCTGACATGCAGGTTAGTTCAGAAACGTGTCTAAAAAGTCCAGAGAAAAGGTGACATTTCTTTCACATCCAACAATAAACTAGAAAGGACCTATTAGCATGTAGCGTTGCTATTATAACTTAGTCTGTGCTAAAAGAAAAATAAATGCAGAAGTGAAAACAAAGAGCTTTCAATTCAATGTAGAACAGCTAACATTACACCACAAAACACACAATTAAAACACCAAATAAGAAGGTATCCTTCTGAGAAGCACTTGACAGTGTGGAGCAGGAAATGCAACAAACTGAAAACAGAGTTCATGGCTGTTTTTTTAAAAGAAAAAAAAAGTGAATAATTTTGTAGAAGTTCAGCCGAGTAAACAATATGAAAAAGACTGAATAGGCATGACTAATGCTGAGTGACTTTTAGGGAGGTACGGGAGGATTCTTGGGCAGGAATAACACGCAGTGATAGCCTAAAAATGGTTATGATATAAGAAAATGTTACGATAAGCAATCACATGCATTCAGCTTGGAGTAATACATCCCTGACATCATTCCATCACAAGTCCACAGGTCTAGATTCAGTAAGGTAAGATTACCTGCAGAGTAGCTTGTTACTTAGACCCAGTGTCAATAAACTATTCAGTAATTGGAAAAAAAAAACTGCCAAAGCACACTGGAGAACAGCTTGAGAAAGACAGGGAGTGGTTTGTGTGAAACATAAGTTGGCTCCATTTAAAGATAACTTTTGGTCTTTTCAGATGTGTGACTGATAAGTCTCTCTATTGTTCTCTGTGTTAAGCTGTTGCACTGACTGCAAGCCTCCCTTTCATAAAGGGGGGGTAATAAGAGCATGGAAACAATTAGTTTAAGTTGATATTTTTGTAATTTAGCTAAAATAATACAAGAGATCAGACTTTTAATGTATTCATTTACACCAAAACCGCAGGATTGTAAGTAGCAAACATATTTTATTTATCCATTTTACTCCATCTAACAAGGAGGGTGAGGTGGACTTAACTGAAAACCGGTTCCACTCCGGATCTGGTCAAAAGTTCTGAGAAATACGGAGCCCTGTTTAAATATTGTTCCAACATCTTCCTTTTAACGTCTTTAATAATCCCTCTTACGTCAGTCCACAATCATTTTAAAAGGTGCATCTACACTCACCTTCCAGCGAGGTAAACAATCTTTGGGCTTCCAGAAGCCACCAGGGGCAATGCTTTGCTCTTGCTCCAATAAGGATCTTTCCACTTCCTCCAGAGATACTTCACTCATGTTCACCTCCAACCTGCCCTCTGAGTGAGGATGGAAAACAAAGTGGTTTGAAGAAAAGTCCAACATTGTGAAAGTGTCATCGGCTGAGCAGTCTGGTACATATATTGCCTGGCTTTACTTTCACAACAGATTCAATGAGTAATCAATCAAGATTGAAATAAAACATGAGTTTTCTCAGCTATTTGAGTGCTTTTGTCTGGAACATATATGCATGAACACACAATGAAAAAACTGCCACATTTTCATAGCTGATACCTAATTTACCTAGAATGCATGATCTTTACTCAAACGTTACAACGAAAAGCTTAAACAGCAAACTAAACAGTGTACTCACTCATAGAGGGCAGTCTCTCAGGGCAAACCTGTGAGGGAAGATATGTGAAGCCCTCAGGGAGGTATGTGGTGGGAGGAGCATCACTCTCACTGAAGTTAAATTCATAAGAATAATCTGGAATGACATGTAGCAACATGAGATTACTTACTGGCTGATGTGGTTGATCTCAGCATAGCATTTTGGTTGACTGTAAACTCCACAGAAATATACTATACTATACTATACTATACTATACTATACTATACTATACTATACTATACTATACTATACTATACTATACTATACTGTCATTTGGCAGACGCTTTTATCTAAAGCGACTTACATGCTATTTTAAACCATTTTAACCATAGCTATTATAACCTAACATGCATGTCTTGTGTGCACACAGTCTTACCATTACCATCCATTTTCCCTCACCTAGAAATGCAATCATGCTCATGTATGAGCGTAAAAAGGAAGTTTCTAGTGAACTGAATGTGGATGTGTTTACCAGTTCCGTTTACGCTGTAAGCTCCTCTAACCACTTGCTCCAGAACTTGAACTCCAATGTTCTTCACATTCTCTCTTATCTGAATGCCTCTGGCCTGGACCATGAACACATATTCATTCACTGTGGACAAAAGAAATAATACAAAGAAGTGTTTAGCCACATTCATCATCACACTCAAACAGGTGGCACTGATTAAATTAAATAAAATAAAAAAAGAAAGTAGTATAGTATCTCATGTGCACAGTGCAACAGAATATTTTTGGGTATTTCCTGCATTGTGGTCACAAAGGGTTTTCACAGCTATACATAAAGCAAGAAGAAACGTCTGCAAGAAGAAAAGAGCTGACATTTCTATCTTTCGGATGAAGTGGAAGCAGAGATGATGAATTTAAATAAAATGTGCTCTGTAAATGATTATGTAGTGATGATGAAGTCTTAAATTGCTCCTACATCAGCTACTGCAACACAGGTAATAGACTGTATTTTTGATACAATTGTTTGAAAGAACAGATAAAATGACTATTTATAAAACATAAGATGAAGTCAATCAGGAAACAATGAACCAAGGTTGTTTTTATGTTTCGATTCTAAAACCGCGCCAAAAAAGAAAAGAAACAAAAAAAACTAGATTATAAAACCAGAAAAGTGCAGCATCCTGTCAACCTGAATACACAATGATAAAACAGTTTATTGGCTCTTCAAAGTTGTTAATAATGTGGATTGTTCACCAGAAAAACCTAGTTCAGTGTGTGTTGACCTAAATAAAACACCTGCCAAATAAGAGCAGTTCAATGGAAATGTCAGAGGGTCTGTGGTCTAAATGAGTCACTATACAAGCTGAAAACACTGGGAAGCCACATACATTACCATTCTCAACATCATATGCATTTTTTCCTATACACAAAGAAAAGCGTTTCTAACCTACTAACACAAGTTTTCCTTGTTAAACTGAGAAGAAAAGGAAAGAAAAACAAAGAAAAAGAAATATGACAATACACATTTTCATAAACAGCTTCTATGATCACTGGGCAGAACCATTCTTGTGTCTCTTTTTGGACCAGTTGTGCAACACAGTACTGCCACAGTGATGAATCCCACAATCACTGGCCAATAATTCAATCATCATTTATCTTAAAGCAATTCCAATATGATCCACCAGCTCCCGTACAGTAGGATGTGCATCTGAGAGCACGCTGTGTATAAAGATAATACTGCTGAGCTAGAAATCCAAGGGATGCCATTTGTCATTAGTAATTGTGTTACAGTTTCCATCACATTCATCTTGTTTTATACAAACTGCCAGACTAGCAGGACTAGAGAATAGTTGCTAAGCGGTAACTGAAATCAATGTTCTCATTTAACCTCTGCAGAACACAAATAGGATCCAGCAAATCAGCAAAAGACGACAATGATGATAATAAAAAAGAGCAGATACTAATCTCTCCAACATGCACACAGCTGCACACTTACATGCACACACAATAAACTCGTTGATACCCTTCTGGGACACCATATGATGGAAAAATGCTCAGAGGCTTCTGGAGTGTGACCCAGCGCAGGAACAGACCTTTTCTGACATGACTCGTCCTCATTCCTGCTAAGCATATGGAGAATTGTATATTATCCTACCAGGCAAGCAATGAATGATGTGTAAAGGCCAGAACCTTGCCACGACACATCAACATTTGCAGAATGAAGCTAATCAGAATCCAAATGTGATCTATACTGTAAAATGTCTTGCAACACTTTTGTTTTCACTTTCCAGAAAGTCAATGTTTCATTTACCGGTAAGAGGCATTATATTAGGAAATGCAATCAAACATGACATACACAGAGATGCAGACTGACCACACGCAGAATTCTGTGGCAGCAGACGCAGGATTCCTCTCACATTAAACTTGCTTTCCAGACACAAGAGTAATGGCTAATGCTGAGGTATTCAGAGCAACAAACTGTGACAAATGCAACTAGACATCGGAGACCTGGACTTTAGAAGTAACTAACATAATAGGCTATAATGTAATGTCATTAGTACTGAATATACAAGTTAAAGAGGAGACATGCACAGACAAACACACACACACACACACACACACGTTTATTAACAGCATCTACAGGACAGATCCTGTGCTACAACTCATAAGCCCTTCCCCCACCACCATTCCCCTGGAACCCATCAAGTACAACAGGAGACATTGAACAACCTTGTCTTCAACAGCTCTCACAGAACATGTTGTCCACATGCCAAACCCTGCCCACTGCTTCTTTTATCTTTATCTTTCCCTCTCCATTATTCTCTATTTCCACTTATCTGTTCCTCCTTCCATCTCGCTCTTCCTTTCTCTGTGCTGTGGTCTTAGCTTGATGTACTTTGTGTCAAATCAGTTTGTCCCCATCATTTAGGTAAATAATCAGAGTGATGGATCGCAGGTTCAGCTGCAGACCCTGCCTTATACTGTGCTACATGGATGTTAAAAAACATATAAAAGAAAAGGACAAACAACACACACACACACACACTCCTCCCTTACATGCACTATTCAGTTCACCACAACTTTTCCTCTGCAAGGCAATTAAGTCCACATTGATAGCTCAGCAGTGGGAGGTGATTGGTCCAGTTCTGCTGGCTTCCTGATAAGAGCTGAAAGGCTTTTTTTTCTTCCCTTTCAGCAGAAATGGTTTCTCTATGCATGCACACACAGATCACACTCAGAAGCTTATCTTTCACATCCCTTGTCGGTAACACAAATTTTCCGATCCTTTCAGATCAGCGGAGGATAAAAAAGATCCCTCCCTCCAAAAAACTACTATAAAAATACAAACCAATAGTTTTTTCATCACTTTTTTTGCTCAGATCCTTCAATCCTCTTTAGCCCCAATCAAAAATAAAAAAATATGTAACCCTTGAAATGGTTTTTACCCTTTAAATGCCAAACACACAATCATTATTTTTATAAAACAAACAAAAAAAGAAAACAGAAATTGAGTTTTTTTTCAATATAATTGATTTTGGGTGGTTAGTGTAAAGATCACTCTTAGATATACTAAAAATTCATAACATATCTATTTGGTTACTTAGTTTTTTATCCAGCAGAGTCAGATTCACAATCTCTTGTCCTTTAAAAGTCAAAGTGGGACAAAAAGTCCCATTGTCTCCTAGTAATACCATAAGTTTTTATTATCTTTGCATTTCAACCACGGAAACCAGTAAAAGTGGCTACATTGATCTATTTCTCACAAAAAACAATGCTGGCAAGTGCATGCTATATCATTGTTTTTTGTGAGAAATGGATCCACTGGATGTAGCCACTTTTACTGGTTTCCATGACACAACATGATTTTTTTTTTTAAAAAGGTGGCCAAAAGTAAACAAAAATTATTATTAAACTGAAAATTAAATCGATTTACAGAGGTGGACAGGATTTTAATATAATGTCAAAGCAACTTGAGGTTTTATAAAAAGCATAAAAACATGTACATATGTAGGTCTTTTTAAAAAATGATTATTGGCTTTCAGCTGGGGGTCAAGAGTGTTATTACCACTGTAAGCAATGCCGTGAAATCCAGAGTAAAACAGATCAATAGTAACACACAGCAGTCCACCAGTCAGTCCCAAACAAACCATAAGCAAAAACTCTCCACTACCATGCAAGTATTTCACCTATGCTTCCAATAAAATAACCACTATTTCTAAACACTGAGCAATAAAACTTCTAATTTCTATCTAATAATATAAAGGAACATTTTTAGGAGGCTTCCTGTCGCAGGAAAGATAGTTTTGTCAGTTAGTATTTATGTGAAAGTTGATACACACATACGCACCACCGCTTGCATCCTGTCCACAACCAACCTACGCATACCCTTTTACACATAGTGACTGTGTGACTCATTTCAATGTTGTTGCTTAGCTGTTGACAATTACCAGAACATTTTAGTGAAGCACTACTTCTGTGAGATTCACGCTAATTCTCACCAAAAGAAGTTAGTTAAATAAATACATAGATTAAGAATGAAAGTCTATTCTGAGGAATTGTTTTGCACCAGAGTATGTTTATTTTGCTTAGTGAAATCTATCTAAGGTTGGGCAGGAAGACTGAAATGTTTGGCCTGCTGATTAGAAATAATTTTACTACACTCTTCAGTAATTACCATTCATGTTGACAGGACCATCTTTTGTTTACGTAAGCCAGCAGCAGTGTGTGTGCTTTTGCTGGGAAACGTTGTGTCCTGATATTCATGGAGGTTATTTTTATTCACAATGTGGATCTCATCTAAATGTTGCTGCAGAAACAGGTATTTTTAAACATGCCCCGAGTGATTTGTTTTGGTGGTCCAAGTATATTCTTACATGTATCAGGTGATTCTGTATGCATAATCATAATTAACTGTTTTGACAACACAGCTGTATTATTTCAGTGTAGTAAAAGAGCACAACTTAGGTTAAAGAAATCAGCTATAATAACTTTTAAACACTTTTACATGATGTCAAACACACCATCATTGGACACACCAACCTCTGCATTTTACATTTCGTACATTCAAATGAACAGATATATTTTGTGACCTATTACTGGCATCATTTTTTTCCTCTTGTTGACGCGTATGCCTGCAAGAAGTGATGACAAGCGGCAAGGGAGAAGCAAATTTCTTTAATGGATGAGGCTATGTTGACGGGAGTAGGCCTCACCTTAAAATGTCACAGACCTGTCAGAATGAGCACAATTTTTTCATTCACTAAACATTTCCAAAATATATCATTCCCTGTGTGGAATGATTACTTGGCATCACTTTAGCCTTGTTGTGCTTATGTCAACCATGTGATCCAGGTGCCTATATATTCTGCGTTTGCCACATGGATCTAAATGGCATGTGAGCAGGCTAAGATGATAGCATTTTGCAAATAAATGGTGCACAGGCTCTCTGGTTGCACTGGTGAAGCTCCACTGTAAAGGGGTATTATACATGCATGATCCCTCTTAAATGTTAACCATTAGTTAACAAGAGTTATGTGTGTGTTTGTTACAGCTTTCATATAACTTTGAAATGTTAGGCAGTGACTTCACTTTTATCATTTATTAAGATTTGTTTGCAATCAAGTCAAAGAGAGGAAACATCTCTGAATAAATTTAGGAACAGTTCTGAAGTTTTTCATGAGAAATGCTAACTCTTCAAGAAATTTAGCCATAACTAGTCAGCAAGTCAAAAACTTACTCATAAGCTAGATGTATTTATCCTAGGGTTATCTGTACAGACATGTCTAGATCAATGTAAAAAAAAAAAAAGCATAGCATTTATTAAATTAAAATGTTTATGAATAAATGTGTGGGTTTTTAAGCATTGAATCCACAAAAACAAAACTATTATACCATATGAAAACCTTGAATTTGGCAGTATCTTGACCAATTTGATAAGTCACACAATTAAAAAAAGGCCTACATTATGCTATATTTGTTGTTTTACAGTGTATCCTGTGCACATTTATAATATTATGCATTTTGCAACACCCACCATACTATAGTTTTGGCATACCACTCATTTCCTGCTGAAGGTCTCTTACCCTGAATTGGAAACGGTTTACTATGGCTTGCTCCCAGCTCTTCTTGCTCATCCGCCCCGCCCACAATAAGCATTTTTTTTTAAAAACTGTTTTTGTGTTACACTCTACCTTTTTGTTGCTGATAATGGATACCTGTCAGTCAAAAAGGCACACCCATTTTTATCCCACATTTTAAGACTAATTAACATCTAAACAGATGAGTATATATATGTGTGTGTGTAGAGAGAGAGAAAGCAAGAGAGAGAGATAGAGAGAGCTAGAGAGCTAGATAGATAGATGATACAATTTCAATGTAATATTGAGGTGAGTATGTTAATATAAAACAAATATCTTAATTTACAGTGTGATTAAATCTTTCTGTGAGATTTATTTTCCCTCTTCTCTTTAGATCTCACCATGCAGATTACTTTTTTAGCTAAACTTAATCAACACTAAACAGAAAACAGCAAGGGTCCATACCAGGCGTAATCTGCATAAAGTGGCATTCACATCTCATTAAATGTTGACGGAATATTTAAGATCAAGTATTGACCAGTCAATTGATTTAAAGACAACCATTGGCATCAGCACAATTAACTGAAGCATTAGGTTACTAGAACAGGATTTCATGTTACTGTACCACTGGATTGATAATTATGTATTACCACAAAATTTAACAGCATTTGGCAGCCATAACAAAGATCATCTGTGCAACTTCAAAATGTAATTTTGGCCTGTTTCCTGAAGTAGACAGACATAAGCACAAGTAATTTATGATGAGGATAGTCCTGGTCCAGTGCAAGTTATAATCACATGACTCAGCCATAAAGTGAATCATGAGGCTTCCTCCAGACCCACAGCTGCACTGTATGGACACACACACTTTCTTATTACTTCCACTGTAGCCAAGTATTATAGTGTGTGTGTGTGTGTGTGTGGAACAATAATGACAGGAAAACCTCTGTCAGTGCGTTGGCCAGAACCCTCGTGTGCACAGGAATCCAAAAATGTTCCTAACAGCTCAGTTCCTAAGATGGACAGAAAGACAAAGGGACTTGACGGCTGAAAGACAAGAGACAGGAACAAGGGAAAAAAAGAAAGAAAACAAGCAGGAAGAAGCAGGTCCCTGAACAGATGTCTTTTTGACAAGACTAGAACTCTTCATTTACCGCAACAGAAATAACGTCAGCGCTTATCACAGCTCCTGGCAGGCTGCCCATTTCCTAAGAGCTTCCGACCCACTAGCAGTCCCGTTCCCTCTTGTCTGTTTGCCACTCTCTTTTGGGCGATTAGTTTCATTCATTCAATCACTGTTCTACATCTCCATAATGTGGACCTCCCTTGATTTCTCCCTGCTTCTCTGTAATGGTTAGTATCTGCTTGTAAAGAATAAGTAGATCATAATCAATACTACGGCTTGACTGACTGATCCACCATCCAATTACAGCGCTTTGACATCAGCTTTGTGGAGTAAACACGGATTTATTTTTCATTTCCCATAAAAGCAGTAAATGCTGTTAAGTGTCAGTCGTGTAGAATGATGTTGTTGTGGCGTTTGTCTAATAGATGAAGGTCTGACTCCATTCATCTACAGTCCTCTTCACTGCCATCCTCTCAGTAACATTTAAGGCGTTATGAAATTACTAACCCAATACTTCTCCAGTTTCATTTAACTCTATTTGCCCTGTGTAATGACAAGTGATGGTTTTCATTTACATTGCATTGCTAAAATTGTGTTAACCTTGCTTAAGCTACTCCCCACCCATAGCATACAGAGCTGGTCCTCTCAGTTTAAGATATATTTATCATTTTTTTTGTTAGCAGTAACATCCCTGTAGCTATTCAAACCTAGCATATGCTAACTTAGCATAACATTAACCCTCTTGTGACCACCAACCCAATTTTTTATCTGCGCAAATACTTCAGAAATTACGGTACTGATGCTCCCGCTACAAACTGGTTACAAATGTGTGATGACCATCTGAATCTTGCCTGTGATTGAACAGTTGTAGCGCGGGGGTCCTGTGTTCTACTGTAATAACAACTATATGGTGAAGAGGTCCATTTTTCTGCTTTCTGGTGGTTTTTGAACAGTTAAAATACGTTATACGGTTTGGACGTTATGATCATATGAAGTGTGCTTATCACATCCTGTTGGCGCCAACAGGTCTGTCTAAAGAGGGTTAACCGACAACTTAAAAGCCAATAAGTAACTGCAGAAATAACAAAAGTGTAGATTGTATTTGAGTACAGAACAATTGTCCATCACTAGATCAGCTGTGTATTGAGGCGGGTGGTAGAAGGTTTAGTAACATTAGTGTCAGACTATTTGTGATCATTACATATTTAAAATGCAACCCCGTCAAAGATGACATGTTTGGTATTAATTTATAGAAGTACTCCCTCAGTGCAAAGAAAATAACATAGTAAAGAATACATTATTCAATGTTAAATGACACCAGAAGGCTGTATAAATCATGTTTTTCTAGTAACTTTACTGTTGCCTATGTAGCGGGTCCCAGGTAGGCCTCCACCAGCAGATAGATAATCCGGCCAGGAGTGCTGGAAACACAGGACAGTGACAAATGAAACAGGACACGACTGCTCATT
>JBAMHV010000014.1:9079969-9091694 GCA_037177535.1 Pseudomugil gertrudae
TTCTGAAATTTTGCGCCCTGTCCAGCAGATTGCGCCCCAGGCAACCGCCTGTGTCGCCTGTCGGCAAAGCCGGCCCTAACACTCTCCACATCTGACCACTGTTTACTTTTCCCATTTGGCTGTGGGGCCAATCACGGTAATATTAGGGGACAGATGATAAATAAGAGGGGGAAGAGCCTCAAACATTTTAACCTATAAATGCAGAAAACATAGTTTTGTCCAGAAAAACTGAATGTGGCATGCATGTTTAAAAAAAATACTAACCAGGTAAAGGTGAGAATCTAGTGCCTCATGTGCTAAAGCTTTTTCTCCCTCAACATTTATGGAAGTGTTCTGTTTTTGCCTCTCTATGTATCTACGTGTAAGTGGTGTAATGGCTGTTAAATTGTATTTTGTTCATACAAAATGTAAAAATTGAATAAACTAAGAATGAGCTCTTTCTCAGAACAAATGGTCCAACTCTTAGTCTTTCTTTGGGGAACATTACTTGTAAACTCCATCAATTATTGGATGCTTCGTGAAATAAACAGTTGAGGCAGAAATATTCCAGCATTCTTAACCTTAATCATAATCAGATTGTTGTAAACATCAGAGACATCATGCTGTAACACGTTTTTCTTCACTTGCTCCACTTGGGAAATAATATTTTACCAATTTTCCTTCAATTCAAGGTAACGTCTTAGTTCACCAAGAGTTCAAAGTAATAACAGTCCAGGCATGAGTGGTAAATCAATTCTATCACAATCGGAGAATGCCAATTCAAATCAATACACCCTTCACTGTATATATAGGATCGATAGTTACATCAGAGGGCATCCTATTTCTTAGAAGGCAACATGACAAGAGCAACTCATACTTTTAAATCGCGGATTGCTTTTCTTTAAAGGAATGGGTCTCAAAACAGGAGAAGAGGAAGCAGGCATGCCAAAGGTTGGGCGAACAATGAAACTGAACAGGGTGACCTTCACAGACTGGTGCAGATGACAAAATGTACAGAAATTTCCAACATGCATCATGTACATTTCATGTAAAACATTGTATTAAAACCATCTGTGGGTGGGGGGTGTGAACTCTTTTTAGCTTTTGAAGAGGGGACTTATCAGTCCACATGTTGTCTCTGTGCCCGTGCAGGTTTTTTCCTCCTCTCATAGTCCGTTATCATGCATTTTAGGCAAATTGGCTTTAAGTTCTATCATAGACTGACCATGTCTCTAGGGTGTACTCAGATATTTTCCTAATGGTAGATGGGATACGCTCCAGCCAGTCTGTGACCCTCAACAGGACAACACAAGTAAAATGAATGGATAAATGTAAAGCAGCTCAAGCTGTATTTATCATTTCAGCCCAGAAGCTTCACTTAGGGAAAACACCTCTACAAACCCAAGCTTAGTCCTCAAATGATGGCAAAGGGAGCTTGAATGCAGTCATGCATGTCAAACAGTGTTTAAAATATCAGCATATTTTTTGCATTATGGTAGATTTGTAAGTGTACCAACAATATTTACCACAGGTTAAGTGCAGCCTTTTGAAAAGCTTTACGCTTGTGTCACGTGTCAAAGAGACAATAATATGTTACCACCACAGTCAATGTTGTCTGGAAGTTTTGTCAAAGATATTGTGTTTTACACAGAAAGGCAAAAACGTTTTTTCAAGGCTGTGAGATACAAAAATCACCTTAAATCAATATGAACTGAGATGATCCTCCAGAGGATTTACTGTATTTGAAAGTTGCCCAGAGAAATCAGTGGAGCTGTTTACTGGCTCAAGGGTAGATAAATGATCAGAGAAGATATGAGATGGAGTGAAGGGTGTTGGGGAATGGGGGAGCGTTTGGACTTAATCTGCTCTACTTTCTCTTGATCATAAACACCCCATACATTCAGACCAAACAGCATCCCATAAAGCATTTGAGGAATCATAATGGACCATGAGTGCTGACAGGCTAATGTATCGTAACAAGTGATGTGACTTACAATGAGCTAAAAGTCAGGTGCACAAAATGTCAGGTTGCATTAGTCCTTAATTGTGCAAGATCTTTTGCTGGACACAGACTTGCCGAAGACATTTTGCGAGCTGCAAACTTGTCCATCACAGGTTGAAATACACTCCCTTGGGGGAAATTGGTGTGAAATGAGCCATTGCCCTTATATTACAGGGTGGGATTGTGCACCAGTCACCCAGTAAAATGAAAATGTATGGAACTAGCATATAGAAGGCATCAATATGTCAGTGTATTCAAAGAAGCAGCACAGTGGTAGGATTTACCTACTGAGATTCATTGCTGCATTGGGATATAAGTTAAGCTTCTACAGCTTATGCAGTGTACAGATGAATGTAGAGAGTTCATATCATTTAGTGTGATGAATTTACATGTATGCTCACAGTGGGTGTGAATAGTTCTTGTCCTCCCATGCTGAAAATGCTCCACTGGCTTGCTATGAACATGCCCCTCACCAGTGTGCATAGATTTGTAGGCAGACTCATTTATTCACATTTAGTCATATTTACCTATAAACAGTTATTTATTTAACTGTATTTAACTTTATTCTAATTTTTTTCTTGTTGTTTTTCCTTTCCATTTTTTTTCCACCTTCCTGTATTTATTTTGTTTCCATTTATTTACCTCTGTTGAGGTATTTATGTGTCTGTTAGTTAGCAACCTCATACAAAAACTACTCAACCCATTTATATGATTTTTCTTCTGATAATAGGTGTTGATCTCACTTAGATTCCATTAAATTTTGGAGTGATCTGGATCACCATCTAGGAGTTTTACTAAGAAGTCTTTATCATTGCGAGTTAGGGGCAATGGGTTTTAGTGTAGTGTATGAGTGAGAGTGTGTAGGTGTTCCCAACAGGTTTTTACAAGATACTAAAGAAAGATGTGGATCCAGACAAACCATTGGATGCAATATTTAAGAACAGGAAAAAAAAGGGAATCTTTATAATTTCCATCATTCAAAGAGAACAAATTAAGATATAAATATGCAAAACAAAACAGAAAAGAAAACATAAAAATATAGCCAAGACACCTGGCATTCATTGTAAGTGTATCTAGGAATTTAACTGCGTACCCATATAAAAAATAATGTAGAACTATGACATGGAGTGGAAATTACAATATAGTTGTAAATGAGCTGCTTGACACACGTCTGCACCATCTGAATGTTTTTTTAAGTTAAAATTTGGGCAAAGGGGTAAACACTTGACAATGGGACAACATAAAACAAAACCATTTCCAGAAACTATGGCTAAAATAAAAATATAAATAAAAAAAGCAATTTGAAATGTTTTATTTGAAACAATTAAGCAAAAAAACCTGACACGACTAAGAAGCCATTGTCCTTGAGCCAAAGCAGAGTTACATTATGCACCAGTATTTTAATTACTGCCACTTATGAACAGGTTTTCATGTCCTGGCCCCCTCTAGCACATGGCCCTGCTTGTGTTCACCTCAAGGCAGTTGGTGTGTGTTAATACTGGTTGAACCAAGATGGTTCTTGGCCTTCTGCTTCCCCTGGGAAACCATGCAACATCTGCTCCCTCCAGCTGTTGCACAACCACAGGCAGCAGAGAAGTTTGCAGTGAAGATGCAGCTGTCTATGTTCACATGGGAAAATGGCTGAATATGATAGAATTAATCATAAAACAAATACTGATAGAAAGATACACCATGTGTTTTATTGGTAGGCTTGATGGATATACTGTATCCCAGTAAAAGAGAAAGCCACAAAGATAAGTGAGTTTTCTTGTAACTAACAAATCCATCCCAAGCAGCGGGTCTCTGTGTAAAATTGTTCCAAAATTAGAAACCATCCCAGGACATGTACCGATGAGGATAAGAAAATGCTATGCTAGAAATATTACTGACAGCTTGATATGGGAGTGAGAATTAATTAATGCATGTTTTTAATTTTGAACTTGATGAAGTAATTTTGCCTGGGCCTGCTGTTTATTTAAATAGGATTGATACAGCTTCCACTTATTACATGCAGGGACACACTGTTTAAAAAGGGGCAACACATTACTTTAGTTTTGGATTGAACACAGATCTTAATGATCTTATGAAGAAAAAGACCAATTAGGCATTGGGTAATCTAGATTTATAGAGTTGAGTGATTATTTTTAATTCATTCAATTGTCAACTGTGCTTGAGAATATGAGGATGCTCTGACGTTTATTTGTGCTTCAACTTCAACCACACATGGCCCTTATAGTGTGATACACTGTTAGTGTCACATGTCATGTGCTCATATGTGTAACTAAAGAGCTTTCCGCATCATGTGCAGGACAAAAATAACCCCTTTAAATGAACCATGAACAGTGCCTGGCACAGTGGAGGTCTGAAGATAGGCCATCTAATGATGCAGTGTGCACACGCGTGTCTGCAGAGATTGTACAGAGCTTACAATTAAGTCATAATCTATTTTACGTCATTGTCCACTGGAATCGAAGGAAGACCAGCAATATGTGTGAAACTCCATAACCATAATGTATCAGCACTGAAAGGTTAAGGCGTCAACTTGATCTACCACAACAGTTTTGTCATCACACACCTACACCTTGTGCACTCTCTCCTTAAACTGGGACGAGTGGGGATCGTACTGAGTGTGTGCACGTGTGTGTGTTGCAGAGGCTGATAAGAGTTGCTGAGACATGCCCTCTGGATGTCACAATACCCTGAGGAAAGAAGGTGTCACTGAGAAGGATATCAGGCAGAAAATGAATGACTCTGGTCTGTGATTCTTTCTTTCTGTGGCCTTACCTTCACACTTCTTCCCACCCTTTTGCCCTAGTGCTCCCATGCATTTATTCTACTGACATGCATCATTTTACTATCCCATTCATGTTTGCAAAATACATATTTAAGACTGAACACTATCAGGGATTACTCAATATTAGCAGTGACACAATATCACAGTTTCAAGACTAAATTAAACTCTACTCAGCAATAATAACATAAACACAAAAACAAGATAAAACAAAACATTTATTCATTTTTTTTTTATTCCACTTTGTCTAATTCAGTGTTGTAGGGGGTTGGAGGCTATCCCAGCAATTAATAAGTGAGAGGCAGGTACAGCTTGATCAGGTTTTCAGGCTGTTATAGTACAACAAAACAACAATGCTAAAAAAGATACAGTATGGATCCTGCTAACTTTCATAAATGTGTGTACATTAGTTCAATAAAGACTCCGCTGGTCAATATGAGAAAGCATTTATGGCAAATAATATTTTACACCATCATCTCATAACACACCATGTCATTACACAATGTTTGTGTTAGCATAGAGACATTCCAGCTGTCTAAAGTGAGGTTGTGTATAATTCGTGGCAGGAAATAGTGATCAGATCACTCTTAGATCGACAAAACAGGTTTCCTTGCAGACAAGCTAAAGAATATTCCTAATCACAAGTGTGCAAGAGGAAAGTATTTTTGCTGTGTAGAACAAGGTAAAAAACGATGCGTGTAATTTTATACTGCAAACAAACAGTTTTTAAACTAAAAGTTTTATTTTAATTCCAGAATGTCTGTGAAAAACATGGTCAGTAGTGTGTAGAATTGTACACTGACATTGTGCTCATTTCTGGAGTTGTCCCGCAGCATTATGGGTCTGAGAAACCACACTTCACAACTCCATTTTCCTGCCAAGCACACGAGACTGCTGCGTTTTCCAGCATGGCACCACATCACACACCAGCAACTAGTTAAAATTGCACCATGGTGGATTCCAAAATGAAGCACAAGAGGACATTATTAGAAGAAGTAAAGAAAATGATTTAAAAAAAGTGAAAAAATCAATATCGCACAGATTTTTACTGTTAGAAGAGCGATCAGAGTCAGGATACAAATTGGATGCCTAATTAGTATTTTTTACAGAGTGACAAAGTGCTATTGTTCAGCAGTGTCACTTTAACTATATACAGTATGTGTATAAACCATAAAAAGTGCTGGCCTTGCATTAGCACTATAGTATGCAACAATCCTCACTTTCTTCCATCATCTGCAAACACAAAAACTGCAATTATCCAGAAACTGTTACCATCATAGCAAGAAAATCTGTATTTTTTATTTAAATACTAATTTGATATATTACTTTTCCTCATCACAATATGTAAGTGGATTTTCTGACATTTTACAAAGTTACATGCAGACTGCCAGCTCATGCGCTTGATGTGAGATCTGTTAATCAGAATGTCAAACAGACACCCCTCCATCTTGAAGGAAAGAGCACTCATTTTTCTAGGATTCTTTTCTAGGATTTAGATCAGCTTAATCATTCATGCTAGACTAGGTGGTTAATACCTCTTTTGTCTGGGATGTGAGAATCTCAGAACAGATATTTGTATCCGCTTGATTCAGACAGAAACCCTTTTCCTATACAGTTGTATTAAACTTTTACTTTAGGTGGTAGGTCTATTTTCTCTAACATGTCCAGTAGGCCTTAGGCTTTACTGTGTGCCAAGAAAAGGTCTGTAAAAACATGAGTAAACATTTCACTGCAGACAGAAGCTGCATTGGCATGCTAAGTCATCGTCAGTAGCTCAGGTGGATGAGAAGTTGTCTTTCAACTGGAAGGTTGGGAGTTCAATTCCAGGCTTCCCCTGATAACATGCTGAAGTGTCCTTGGGCAAGACACTGAACCCCAACTAGCCCCCCGATGTGCCTATCGGGGTCTGAGTGTGTGTGTGAATGGATAAATGTGACTATATAGTGTAAAGCGCTTTGAGTGGTCGATAAGTCATCGTCAGTATGCCAAAGCCTGATGTCTCTCAGGAACAAAGACCTGAAACCCTGATAAATTTACTGTAGTATCAGAATTTTAAACACAATACCATTACATCAAACTAAAAAAGCTACACAGTTTGTCAACCTACCATAAAAATTTAAGACACTTGCCAATGTCACAAAAGCTTCCACTTGACTCTCATCTCCCCTTTTAACTGATGCAGCCAGGAATCACCTGTTCATTAGAGGCTCATTAGTAGGCAGTGAGTCTCAGGTATGTTCAGGGACCAAAATGAAAATAAAATGAAAAATACTTTATTGATCCCAGAGGGAAATTTTAATTGTAGTAGTTTTTTAAATACAAAAAATAGTTAATAAAGAGTATTCACTGTTCTTGCCGTTCATATATTCCGTCATACACTCAGTCAAGCTGTCGATGTCCTCTCCATGAGGACCACAGAGGACACTCCAGTCTGCTGTCTGGAAGCACCATCTCAGAGCATCCTCAGCATCGTTAGACCAGGTTTTAACAGTCTCTCTAATGACAGGCTGTCGCTGAACGATGAGCCCTCTCTGGTGGAGCAGCTGACAAAAGCTAGCAGTTCAATCCTGCTTAATCCTTTGGCTGAGCCTGGAAATGATGTTCATAAAAAAATTAATTAACCAGTAAAAGCCAAGTAGCCCACATAGCTAACAAACAGATCTATTAATATCAGGCCCAAGCCCCTGTTTTGGACAAAAAGTCTGGATCTGAAGATTTGGCCTTGGAACATAGAAATCAACAAAATAATACTAGTTGCCCTTGCTGTGTAATCTCTTATAGCTGCTGCACTTCTTTTACCAGCCACCAACCCTCCTGTTTTATGCCGAGGTTTACATGGGAATCTGCATAAAAGACAAGGACACTTGTTGACAAACTGTGGAAAAAGGTTGGCTCAGTGCTTGACATGAGGTTGGACTCATCAGGGAACGTAATGGAGATATGCACACAGGGTAATGTACATGCTATCCTGGCCAATAACAATCATACCCTCCACAAAACCCCGACAGGACAAACAAGCAGCCACAATGGACGGCACATCTCACTGCACTACAGACTGAATTGTTCAAGAGATCCTTTGTTCCTTCTGCTACAGTATGAAACATTACAATACTTACACACAGTATCCAGTGGCTAATTTCCAAGAACCAAAACCATTCCTCCATATCCTTCAGCCTGCTTCACACACAGTTGAGCTGACATCTGATGCCTTTATAGTAATGTTTCATACCCAGATATAAACACAAATATAGTTCCATAACGTGCTGTCTTTCCTAGAACTAATTAAAATTATCCACGTCAGGCTGCTGATTTATCTTTTCCTTTCTATTTGACTTTATTCTACAGTGGGTTGCTGTTGTCTCTCTGAAAAATGCAGGGGGTGTATTTTAAGTAACTCGCAATCTATCCATGGTTTGAGCCAAGAGGAAAAAGAGCCTCATCTCATATTGTCTTCTATAATGTTTCTTCCCTTTTTATCCTCATCTCTGTTAGGGGTTATGATTACACAACAATGCTCACAGAAACACAGACACAGATGTGACTCAGACTGACAACATTCACAGGAGCGCAAACATGCAAAGCTTGCAAATCATTTCATCATTTCAGATGGCCCAACACTTGTAAACATTCATTTTCTGTAGATTTACTTTTAATCAAACAAATAATGAGAACCATATTACCATTTATTAAGACTGACATGATGAAAACATGCGTTTTGACCCTTTGATCATGTAGACAAATGAGTAAAATAGGCTACAACTGATGTACTAAAACAAAATGTCCTCCAAAATGCTGTGAAGGAATTTTTGTTGTTTTTTTAAAAAGCTGATAATCCTTTCATGTGAAAAGATCCTTGAATTACAGGTCACTAAACATGACAGAGGTATTTACAATTACTGAAGCCAACAATGTTCAATTCACATCCAGTTTGTTTATGTAAAAAACAGTTAAGACATCTGGCAACAACAAAACAGAAAAAAATGTAAAAGCAAGTCAAAACTCTACAAATATACTAACTTAGACAATAAAATGTGGTATAAGCCACAACTTTACTCCAAAGCATTATTTTTTTACATTGCTTAAGTGTTTCAATTAAGCTTGCTGGGCTTTACTCTCTGAGGCAGAATCAAAAAACTAGAAAGCCCATGAAGTTTATTTATCTGTATTCAATGAATACATTTATTCTAGCTAAATAAATATGTATGTGACACACTGAAATGCCAGGAAATGTCTGCATTAATCATTAGACCTAATCCATATTCTGGAGTTGATGTCATTGAGTGACCATGATTCTTCTGTTGGAATTACAGAAACATCAGATATAGATTACCTTGAATGAGAACTGATGAGGAAAGCCAAACAATTCCAGTTAGACAAAAAAGACAGTATTAATGGCTCAAAGGCCAAAATATTTATCAGTCATTAACATACATGTCTATCACTCAGTCATGATAGAGAACTCATCATTTGCTTCCTATGAAAGAGAAATGAGACTATTAGTAGGATAATTTGGCATCTATATCTATAGATGAACTCTCACAGGTTATTAACATAAACAGTTGCCAACTTTTGTGTTTGACTTAACACACGACTGTCATAAGATGACTTTTTTATCATACGTTTTGTTGAATGAAAGGATTAGTGAAAACATTGAACCGACTAAGCAGCATTTTTGTTTACGTTTCCCTCTTTCTCATTTCCTTAATGTCCAGTGACGGCTTGTGGTCACACTGAGTGAGGGCTAACATATATTTTTGAGCCAAACGGACCACATTTTAACATAAAAGCATCCCATTACAATATACAAGATTTATGCTTTCACAACAGCATTATGAAGGACTACCTTTTTAACAAAACATCATCATCCAGCAGAATTAACCAATGGTAAAATGCTTTATTTCCTCTTCTTCCTCCTTCCTTCCTACTAAAAAAACAACATTAGGTGTCAGGCTTTCTTATTATGCTGCAGCACTGAGCGGCTACAGACGTAGTCAGACCTCTGCATCCGGCGTGGATATCCGCTGTTAAAGCCATTGCTTCTAGTTCAGCTCCACAGAACTCTTTTGTTCACGTCAAGTCATCCATCATCAGTGTTGGGACCTTTGTCGAAGTGTGTTTACTGTCAGTGAAATGAGACAGCTTAGCTATTGTGTTAAAATTACCCATAGTGCTCTAGTTCCCATTTGCCTCCCAATTGCATTTGATATTTAATGCTCCTATTCTTGCACAAAAAATCATGAACAAAAGTGAGAATTACCTGTGTCTAAATGACAAACCTGTGAAGGAGGCGGCCCAGACGAACTCTCCTCAGGCTGAGTGCACAGTGAAGCTCTACTCTCTGGCTGAGAGCGCATCAAGCTAACGTTAACGTCAGTAATAAAAAAATCCTGGTAACATGAATGTAATTACATTAATTTGTTGTATTAGGACACAATGCTACTGACATCCCAGCTTGTCTACTGGGACAAATATGTGATGCATGCCTGCCAGTCCGTCAGTTTGCTTGCCGCTTGTCTGTTTGCCAGTTTTCAGTGCAAATAAAAGATTCTTTCTGGAATTATTAACTGGCTTGCGGAATCCTCCCAGCTTTCCAGCATAAGTTATTTTGGTTAACTCTAAGAGCTGTACTGGACAGAAACGGTCTAAACAAAAATCTGGTTCTGTAGACATTTCCAAAGCTGAAACATCATCAATAGAAGGACATTGTGGATTTTCTCTCTAAGGGCGTTTTTCCACCAGGCTGGTTCCCATTCTAGTTCAGTTCTTGAGCTAGAGCCAGAGCTTTCTGGTTCAACTTCAGTGGAAAAGAAAACCCAGTTTTGTTTTCCACCGAAAGAGCCTGGTCGGTTCTGCGTCATTACGTAATCTATGTAATTTACGTAATCTACATCATGTTTACGTGTGTAATAATAATCGTCACAGCCTCATACAGATATAATTTGGTGGAGAAGTATGAGAAAAAGGCCTCAAAAGAAAGACACGTTACCTGGGAATGATGGTGAATATTTACTATTTTAATAAAGGGTATCTATATGTATAAATATGTATAAATGACTATAAAAGAACATAATAAAGGATTAAAACAGGCTTTTGTTGCAGCCAAATATCAGTCTTTTTCTTTTTTTCTCCACACTTGTGAACTCAAGTTCATAGGTTTTACGCTGTGTACAAAAGATGTGCAGAAATGCATAAATAGCTTCAGGTGCATAAACACATGTTGAGTTTGAGTTTAGAGAGAGTTATTCCAAAGGCACTGCTCCTGAACTGCCTGAAGCACCCTGTATGTTATCCAGACTTTTCTTCTGTTACAAGTCATCACAACAGTGAGAAATGTATAAAAAAAATAGTGATAGCTCAGTGACTCTTAAAGGGGACATATGCAAAATCCACTTTTTTAGCCCTTAAATACATGTTTTTGTGTTTAGGAATGCAGCAAATGTATTCCTTCCTGATGCTGCACATATATCTTTATATTCTTTGTGGTCATATTTCTCTATTTTTTTTTATTCTAAGTCATGGACTTCCAGGTAATCAAATTGGTGAATTTGATACGTTGACATTTATAGTAAACTTACCAATAAAATGATTCTCTGCCGGGAGATTACCGTATCGCTGCTATGAAGCTAAAAACTTTCTGTGACCTGGAGGGTGGCGTGGCTTGACATGCCTCATTTACATTGTGAACGAACCCGCACCAAAACGAGTCGCTCTAAAGACGCACCTCAGAACAGGGTTATAAGGTCCAAGTCCAAGTCTCTCTTCAAATATTAAGAGACAGCCTCAACGAATATCAACGAGCAGTGAAAGCATCTAAATCTAGTTTCCTGTCAAATCTGATTGCCCAGAATCGTCACAAACCTCAGGTCCTGTTCAATACCATCCATCCATCCATTTTCTTCCGCTTATCCGAGGTCGGGTCGCGGGGGCAGCAGCCTAAGGAGGGAAGCCCAGAC
>JBAMHV010000014.1:9091794-9112199 GCA_037177535.1 Pseudomugil gertrudae
AAATCACGCGGGATTTGGATACGACTACCAAAACAAAGCATTTGTGAAGGTAATACAAATACTTTCATTCATTTCTAGAGATCATTTCGGAGATGCAGATGGCTGCCACTTGTCCATAGTTCTCTGTACCTGTTTAATCCATTTTATACACAGATCCACATCTTTTGGGAATGTGAAGAGGCTTACACTTTCACTGGGGAAGTTTGAACATCTCGCCACCGAACGCATGGCTGCATTTTCCACCAAATCAGCGCAAACACAATGATATTTAAGCTCTACCTCAATTTCTTTACATCGAACAGCTGAGGGGAATGTCTTCTCGTGATGTCATATCCTGAACAGAGGCATAGCCCATGACGTTGCCTTGCTGCAGGATGGCGCACATTTTGAACTTGCTTAATTTTCTTTTTCACTTTATTAGTATTTGGTTGTGATAAAAACGACTACGTAGGGTAGTTAAAATTAGATATATTTATTCTAACTATCTATGCAAAGTTCAAACGTCTCATCAAAGACACTTTAAAGTGCTAAGGATTTTGTTCATACTTCAAACTTCAAACTTTAGTTATTTGTAAAGCGCTTTTCATACGAGGGGCAACATGAAGTGTTTACATGCTAAAATCAATTTAAAATAATACAAGTCTTTACACACCAAAATAGATAAAACAGCAAATAAAAAGAAAAAAAAACATCATGTTCACTCACACACGGTCATACACACAAACACATACACAAGTAAATGAAAGTGACAGATAATTTTTTCTGCAGCACAGATTCAATCACAATCACGAGCCTAAATCAGCAAAGAATCTGGAGGACTTACAGAGCAGTGATGCAGGCCAAACTAAGCACCTCTTAGATCCTCTACCCAACAAGAACTCTTTGATTGTAATGAGCTCCAATAACCCAAAGGCATGGGATGTAGTACTGTGGACATTTACATCCTGGTCCAAACAGACTCTTTAAGAAGGACTGCCAATGATCCATCAACAAAAGATGGGGCCAATTTCAGTGTGATTTTAATATGGCACTGAAATTGACACCATCTTTTATACTTTATACACAAAATTTATACAAGAAGGATAAATGTGTGGTTTAACACTCACGCTGATGCTTGACATAACAAGCTATATAAAACAATGCCAACCAAGTTCAAATGTTGAAAAAAAGCATAAATGTTCAGGTGCAGTAGGAAACAGTAAAAGGAGCTTGGCAACCCCTAACCTGACCCCCTCCCCCCCCCCTTAAAAAAACAACAAAAAACAAAACAAAACACATAATAAAAAGCAAGCGAGAGAAAGAGACTAAAACACAGCAGGTGAGGGAAACAGTTTAATCGTAGGGTGAGACACAAAGATGAGATGGGATTGTGGGACGAACAAGAAGTCCACTTCTCCAGTGTATGTGATGTCATTTTGATTTCCCAATGCAAAAAGTGTTTCTTCTCTCTGTGACATGCCAAATTTAATGGCTGCCTGTTCCTGTCCAAGTCTGCATGCTGATATGCAGGAAGGTGGAAGCACTACCTTTCAAATGAGGTGTATTTTGCTATTTTGTTTTCAGCATGCAGGTTGCAACTTTCCTGCTGGGCAACATATTACTAAACTACAATATCTTGCTAATCATTTATCTGATTTTGTAATCCATGATAATCCTGCTATTGCACATTAGCCATGGAATCCATCTTCAAGGTGCTTGTGCAGCTTTCCACTGTAGAGACATTAGACGATGCATCCTTGGTAAATATAATTGAAGACTATACTGCTATTTACTTTGTTCCAGCAGTTTGAGAACAAACTATAAAAAAAAAATCAGTTCACTATTTCAACAGGATTCTTCCTGTCAAATCAACTCTTCAGATCAATCATCCCAGTCAAGTGCTGGAATAAGCCTTATCCAGGTAAACCCCAAGAGATCCCAAAGTTGCCTAGATGACTTTCCATAGCATAATATGGAAAGAATCCTTGCTATTCTTTTAGACAAAAACATATTTCAAACTAGAAAAGCACTCTGAGAGTGTGAGAACAAACAGAAAAAACTGGCGAAAACATAACCTCCTTGGCGGAGGTAATAATTGTGTGGATTGAAATGCTGTGTGGATAAGAGAGGTTAGACTAAAATGTTCAGACTGGTGGGACTTAACCAAAAGGTTGTGATAATAAACTCTGCAACTGTAAGTAAGGACACTGTTGAAAGAGCAACATCGTAAATGTTAAGTTAGTTGGACAAGGAGACACCAAACATTGTAAACAATAAAACTGTCTATTCGCATTAAATACATTTACAGATTGAACTCATCGTATTCTGAGTACAATGCTTTCTTTGTTGGGTGCGTATCAAGCAAATACTTGGCAAGGAGACTGTATTATATGTTCCCACGAGGATGAGCTTTTACTCTGAACAGAGCACTGTCAGTGCAAATACAGCACTTAAAGCAAACATACAGCTGTAAACAATATTATAGTCTCGAAGTAAAATGAATGCGTGAGTACTGAATACTTCAGCAGAAATCAAGTAGAAGAAGTTAGTAAACAAAGTCGTACAGTATATGCAGTCCAGGGGTAATACCACAGAGGCCATCTGTGGTCACAGGTCAGAAGGCTACTTTAGTTAACATTGCAAAACCTTTCTATGCTTTCTAAAAAAGCTTTCTATGGATGCTTAAAAAATAGCAAAAATCTGTCAATGGAAAAACATTCATTTTACAGTCTGTTTCAAATCCCTGTGGACTCTTCTTGTAAGCCAAACAATCCTATTAGGTTTGTTCCAAATGCTATGAGTCACTTAAAGCAGAATAATGACACATTTCATGCACACACTGAAACTTTGAATTCTTATCTTGAAAAATCAATTTCCTTTCAGAAAAATCTTTGAACTCTCTCAACAGCACAGTGGTCTAGTCTAACAAACTCTGGTGAAAAGTACAATGTAAAATAATGACATGTGCTTGGAAAAAATGTCTAAGCCTGGAGAAACACAACAGTTCAGCACTGTTACACAAAGTGAATGTTTTTACTGGTGTAGCGGCATACTGGTCTGTATGCCCGTTATGGGTCTATGGAATGTCAACTGGAATATGAGGTTGCAAGTAAAGTGTACAAGGGATCTTTTATTAAATTTAAAGAGGAATATTACTGCTTATCTTCCTCCTCTTTGGTTCTCTCTAGACCTCACTCACAATATCTATTACTTTACAGTGTAATGTAATGTGTAATGTACTGCGGGGCAAAACAATATCTTTATCAATGTTCGTTTCCGTTAATAATTACTGTAGGTTCAGAATGAGAAATGCAGAGGTGCAAAAAGAAAGATGTGATGGGAATTTGGGCAGCAGCTCATACTGAACAGCCTGAAGCACTGGAAGACTTAAAAGAGATGGCTGAATGGTAGCCAGAAAGATGGGAAACTAACCATAACCGATGACATGAAATCTCAGCTCCATATAACCCTTCAGTATTCTGCTGGATGGAAAGTAAATAGTTGGCTGTCAAACCAAGGAATCACTTGAAAGTACTTCTTTGGATTATATTTTCTCCCATCTAGAGGCTACAGTATATGTGGATTTAGAAAATATTATTTGATACAGCCTGCTTGGTTTGGTTATCCAGGAAGGTAAATGTGGGAAAACTATTTAATGTTAATATGCACAATGGCTACATTGTTGCGCAAAACTTTGTCTTGGTTTTATGTTTGTTGTTTTTTTAATCAACAAAACCAGTCAGAGGCCTTTTGGGCAGTACAAAGAGTTGCAATCCTGCAAGATGCTTTTAGATGAGAACTTGTTATGGTGCAACTTATCTTCCAGTGATGCCAAAAAGGTTCCTGTTTGACAAAAAAAGTTAATTTAAGGCATTCTAAGTCCTTATGGTAAATGGCCTCATACTTATATAGTGCTTTTCCAGTCTTATCGACCACTCAAAGCGCTTTACACTATATAGTCACATTCACGCATTCACACACACACACTCACACCCCAAAAGGCACATCGTGGTGTTAGTTGGGGTTCAGTGTCTTGCCCAAGGACACTTCAGCATGTAGTCAGGGGAAGCCTGGAATTGAGCTCCCAACCTTCCAGTTGAAAGACAACTGTTCTTTCACCTGAGATACTAGTTTATGTCTTATAAACTAAGACATACATCTACAGCATCTTCTTTGGTTGCACCTTTTTATAACATTGATAAATAGATTCGTCATGGCGATTTCATATGCATATGCATATGCTGAATATGTCAGAGGATGAAACTCACATATGAACTAATTAAATATGAGAATCATGCATATGAAATCGCCATGACAGATTGAAAAAGAAAAAGTTAAACATTTGCAAATGCAGATTTCAACAGTAGTCAGCATGAGTGACACAATATGGTGATTAATCATAAAGTAGTTTAAGTAAAGCACTGTAATTTAATTTAAAAATATATTTAAATGATATACAAGTAAAAAAGATACTTGTAAAAGGTATTGTAAAAAAAACTAATAAAACAAATATTTAGAGCAACACATACCAACCCGTCTAATTCTGTATCCAAATGTGCACCCTACACCCTAACCCCTCATTCACTACATACATTTACACTACAAAGCACACTATATATAGTGTTGCTGAGTCGATCACAAAGCTCACTATTTTCTCGTTGTTGGACATCATATGACTACCAGCTGTAACTATGGCAACCATTGAGTGACCCCTTTTTTTCTTGAAGTACTTTCGGATACCCCTACAAAATGGCATGTCTACTGTATAAGGCACTATGTAGGGCATAGGGTGGCACATTCGGACACAGCCCAAGTCTCAGCACTAAGTCACAAAAAATGGAGTTCAGCAAAAACTTTCCACAAATGGGATGAAGAAATGAGAAGCAACTGGAGAAACATTACTTTGTTTTAAGGATGATTAAATGTGCAGTAGAGTGGGAGGAACAAGTACAAAAGAATCTAAATTTGGGGAAAAAAAGTGAGAATAACGTGTATTATTATTGTGAAGGTATTTTGTGATTATAGAAGTTTAGAACTATTTGCAGAACTCATTTTCAATCCCATTTGGTTGAAATTTGTACAAAACTTTTGTTCAAGGGGTACCAGATGGACGACATAAACAGGCAGGTTGTTGAAATAAAAAGAAGGAACAAAGCTAGTACAAAATTGAAAATTGTTCAGGCCAGGAAACAAAAGAATGACAGTCCAATGCAACCCCCTTACCCACACCCACACACAGAAACACAAAAAACTATAAAGTTTTATGGCCAAAGAACAAGGACAAGGAACCCAGACAGCCTGACAGCTGAAAAGAGATGGTCTAGAAAATTCAAACTGAGAAGCTGTAACCAGAAACCAAATAAGATTTCTATGTAATCTGCAGACCATCCGAGGACTTTTATTTTGGCTATCACAGGCTCAGAGTGTTATTAAACTACATGATGTTGTAGTGATGCATATAGAATCCAAATCTGTGGACTGTCCAGGATGCACCCTGCTGTTTGGTGACAGCTGAGTTACGATCCAGCCCATTGACCCCGATTAGAAGTTAAAAGAAAACAAAATGGATGCAGAACATCAGGTGTTGAGGAAAACAATTTGTTCAAATTAGTTGAATCTTTGCTCTTGTCACAGCATATATTTTAGTGGATTTTTTTTTACTATTTACTAAAAGGTGCATTGCTAAATTTGCCCTTTGGAAAGAACATTTTTTGCAATAGATCCAGTTACATACCTATGGCAGTTTCCCTTCCTAGTGCAAAATTTAGGTAGGGCAATATATAAATAGACAAATGACTAAATTTGACTTAGTTACAAAGCATTATTACATGTAAATATTATATGCATAATTGTGAACACGATGTGGTTATTGCCACAAGAAGGTGACATCAAAAATGCATTTCGCATCCTTGTGTGATTATTTTAAGGAAAAACGACAAAACAAACATCAGAACGTATCACTTATTCAGCACTGCCATTTTGGAGGTGTTGTGGGAACTCAGGATGTACTGTCCAAGTTGTAAATGCTATGTGTCACCAGATTATCCCAGCTATGACGCTTGCACGTTTCCAGCAGCCATTAGTGAGACCAAATGAGAAATTTGCAAATTGAGTTTTTAGTATATTTGGATCACAATGGTTTGGTAGGATAACAAGAAAATATGCACTTTTGCTTTAAAGAAGACTGCCCCTTAGAAGACAGCTTACATCAGAGCTGTTATGCAGGTGATATCATTCTTGCTTAATATTGAACCAGTTTCAAAATTTTTTCTCTTCATGTACATTTATTTCTTCCTGATGCTGCGCTTATATCTTTATATTCATGTTTTTCAGTCTGTTTAATTTTCTCTATTACTTTTTTTTTATCTATTACATCACAGTATTTGCAGAGGGTCTGCCAAATATAGTTGTGGACTTCCAGATAATCAAATTCTTGAATCTGATATGTTGACATTTATAGTAAACTTATCAATAAAATATTTATTTGCAGGGAGATTAGCGTATCGCTGCTATCAAGCTACAAACATGGCGGAACAGGTTAGAGTTGAACTTCCTGTGACCTGGAGGGGGGCGGGGCATGACAGGCCTCATTCACATTTAAAGAGACCAAAACGAGTCGCTCTAAAGACGCACCTCAGAACAGGGTTATAACGTGTATGTGGAGCGAGAACAACCAGGAATTCAGACCACAGCAATGCGGTTCTACTTTATAGAGACAATAAATTAAGGATTTACATGGTAAAAGGAAGGATTTAAATGCATGATATATCGCCTTTAACATTTACCTTTTCCCTCCTCAGCTAATAGTTCTCCTTACTACTACTACTACTACTACTATTAATAATAATAATAATAAATGTTATCATCTTGGTATAATAACTCAAATTAAACATATTTATATTCTATATATTTCTAATATTGGCCCTGGACTACGACACTGGTTTACTTCTTACCAAGCTGTAACATTGAAGCAACAAACGCTGAACGGCAAACCTGCTCCAGGGCAGGTTATGTTGTTGATAAGCGAGTATAAAGTTGCTACTTCCTGACCAATCCAATTTTAGGAAAAATTATCTGCCCAATATTAGAATGGGTTATGTCTGATTTGGAGGTTATTAATAGTAACATTTCTTTTTCACACATGACATAAGTACACAACCATTGAGTTATGGAATGCACAACTATCTGTGTATTCATGGTGGAGGAATTGATATTCCAACACAAGGAAATGATGTAAATAAAGCATTCCCAGTAATGCATTGATCTGTCTGACACTATGCAGGTCAGTTTATTTTGTCCCATTAATTAATATAGAATAATCTGACAAACTTGCACATCAATGGAGTCTGCGGTTTTCTGCCTTCCTGGTTTTTGCCGCAGCAACAGTATCTCTTTTAGCCTGAATTATATGTTTCAATTCTTCATATTTATAAAGAATAATAGTCTGTTCCTCCATGGTTTGTCCATGTCTGGGATTGGTCAGAACCTACAAACACCACCCCTTTATGTGAACGCGCACTAAACCTAATGGGAAAATTCTGGGTTGAGTTACCGAGTTGATAACCAGTTTCATAGTACAACTTATCCAGATCCTAAATGTCTGAGTAAGTCAACCGAGGAAACGGAGAGAAATCTGGGGTATGTTAATCACACTTCATAGTACAGGCTTCAGGTTTATTGTCATATCAAGAGTGGAAGGCTTTTAAATTGATATCCCCAGTATTTAGCCTGGGCTTGTTCCCCTTTACTCGTTTTAAATATACTTGTGTTTATTTCAAGGTGTCACATAATTTTAAAATTCCACTTATACATCTGATCAACTGATCATTTTTTTACTGTGTAGGGAAGAACTAAAATAGAAATATTTTGTATTTTGGATGCATGTCTTGTATGGTTGTACAAGTATTATATTGTTTATTTGGGAGTGGTAATAACGGTTTCAACAATCCGGGGATAAATTCACAGTACAGCTTGTTTACTTCAGGCCAAGGTCACTGTCATTGCTTTGTTAAGTTGTAAAACTCAATTAGTCACTAATCACTTTGTTTCAGTTGGCTGAGCAGATAAGCTGCTTCTGAGGGATTTGACTCAAACTGACATGCAAATTCATCACCACCATAACTCCAGCGCATTGCCTATGGAATAAATTTCATATTGCATTTTTCCTGAAGAGTTTGCACGATGCTACATTTGCTGATAGCAGAAATTTATATGCCTTGTTTTCGCTGATTTAGTATTTACAACAACCCGTGGATATGTTTCATGGTCTCGTAGTGGATCTTATGTTTACTGTTATGTAATGATCTAGATTTTCATCCACCTTCAATAAAAGTTTGATTATTCAGTTATCCAAGGACCCATTGTGGACCCTTCAATAGTTCCACAAAAATCATATTGCCTATATGCAGGACCTGGGTACCTTAACCATTGAGCAGATATCTTAGGCATTTTGTTTTATATCACTTCAGGGCAGAGATAGGGACTCAAGTCTGAGACTCCGACTTTAGTTACATTTAAGTCATATTTCCAGTGGACTGAGACTTGACTCAGACTTGGGATTTGGACACGTGAACAATCTGATCTCCTGTCTGTGGCATTATCTGTGGTATAAAAATCCAGGAAGTCACATATACCACCTTAAAATATGCATGGAGAAGTTATGCCCTCTTATATGAAAGCGTATGTTTCTATATTGGCAACTGTTTATTGGTTTCACCTGGTTTAATTTAGTTCACTCATTCCACCTGTGCCTTGTTCTGTTCTGTGTATTTATACTCCCGGTTTCTGTTTCATCCTCATGATTCATTAGTAGTTAGTTGTAGTTGGTTCTCATTTGGTTTTGATGTCCTCAGTTTGTTTGATAATAAATCTCCTCGACTTGTATTGGTCTGCCTCTGCCTCCTGCCTCCTGCCTGACTTGGGTCCTCAAACCTCATCCTCACCTCCGTCCATGTCCACACAGAATTGTAACAGCCATGTTGATGATAAAATTGGACTGAACTGGCATCAGACGTTCTATAAACAACATGGTTTTACTGGGTTTTACTGGAGTACAGCTGATCGGATAGTTGTTGGGCTTAAAAGCATTGGATCAAAATGATTTTAAATATTGAGCTTTTTATTTGTACAATTTTAAACCGATTAAAATGTCTGTTTTCTGCACTCATCTCACACAAATAAAATGCCTAAAAAATTATTAGGATTTCCTTTAAAAAAAAAAACTTCCTTTCCAGCACAACAACATACAGAATGGCCACCTATGTGCCATATTTTACCAGATAGGTTTGCTCTACATAGGAAGACATATAATAGATATTAAGATGTTTCATTCCAATTGATGAAGTATGTTGCAATCCCACACCATGGACCTGTTAAGCCACTGTCCTGCAGGTTTGACATGTTTACCTGCTTCAATACACCAGTCAAATATCAATGGGTCATTTTTAGACTTGTGCAGAATTAAAAACAAGCAATTGTTTGGATGAAGTCTGATTTAGATCTGGTGTGTTGCTGTAGGAAAAATGTCAAAAACCTGCTTGACAGTAGGTGATTTCTACACTAAGTTGTGGCATGGCCCCTCCTCACTGTATTCTGGAAAAAATATAATATATATAAAATGCAATATTAGTTTAGTAAACATTTCTGTGGGTCCTGGTGGATTTCTTTCTACACTTAAAAACCTTTGGATAAGTTATGTTCAAAGCACATTTTCTAACCTGGATAATTTCCTGGATTTTAAAGTTACTTCCATGTGTTCAACAAAATGGTGATTTTATTTTGCTTAGTGTTTTTGCACTTTGAGTTATTGAGGTAAGATGTAGATCGAGGTGTGCCTCGTTATACACCTTACTGCAGAACCACTTTATTGCTCCTTTAATTGCATGACAATAACATGTTTGGTCAATAAAACGTTCAGCAAAAAGATTATTTTCCATGAACTCTGTAAATGTATCCACCTTCAACAAGCTTTGAACGCTGTGCAAGCACAAATAAAGTATTCATCAGATAACCATTTGAAGGTATTTGTTTTACTTTATGTTTTTTCCCATTTCAACAACCACATCCTGACAACATCAAAGGAAGTACTCATGAGAGTTGTACTAGATTCTTGGCTGCTTGGATATGGGAGAATAAAGGGATTATTGATAAGTTATAGTTAAATGTGAGCTGACATGTGACCACGTAGTATTTTTTTTTCCTGAGAGTGTATGTCTGGTTTTTGTACTGTAAATCACTGACCCACATAATACAAGGGTTGCTTTAACTAACTCACAAATAGGACAAAGAGAGAATGGGAGCGAGGGACACATAAAGACACAAAGAGGAATATATCTAGGATTGAAAAGACACACACACACACACTTTAATGCTGTAATACACAGTAATGTGTGTATGTAAAATTAGATTATCATGGATTACAGCAGGATCTGTATGTGTGGGAAACTTCAGCCTTATGGTTGAACAAAAAAATGCAAAATGATAATCTTGATGACTTGATGACAAAGATACTTTGGAATTACAGATCATGAACTACATATGCACATCCTCTACACATGCTCAAAAGTAATTACTATTTAGTTCACGTTTACCGTGTAAATATGTTCTCGATATGCCAGAACTAACTGAGGAAAAATATTCACTAGATCTAAAAGTGTTCTGCAATGTTAGTCCCAATAACTCAACCAACAAATTAAGTACACACTGTTCATGTGCTGTCCCATGATGTCAAAGTCAAAACACATCTAAGCTTCCTGGCCTCCCCCCCCCCCCAGTCCTCGCATGATTTATGGTTTTGCTCAAGGCATGTAGACGGATCTGGTGGCCTGGTCTTCTTCTCCATTTTAGATCACAGTTCTGATGGTAAAAACCCTTCCTACACATAGAGATGTTTTTCTGACTGTAACTGCAAGTAAACAGTGAGGACAAAAGCTTAATTAAAAGAATGGGAATTACATGTGTGTGTCATTGTCACCTAATTACTAATTGGGAGGCTGTATTTATAAATACATTTGCTTCTGCATGTATTATAATTAATGAGTACATGACATTATTGTTTTCTCTAACAATCAAGTGCAAGTGAATCTCTGATCATATAATTGTATTAAATTGTAAATGGGGTTTACTGAATTTGCACTTTTGAATTTTACACTAGTTTTCAGATCTTAACTCTCAAAAAATCCATTTAGCTTGTGCAGAATGTCCTAAGTTAACATGTGATTGGCTTTATGTCTTCAGTGTGAAAATAAAATCAGGCATATACACAAACCTACATACTATGTGGTGACTGAAACCACTCTATTGGAGATATTCAATCATCCACTGTGCCTCTAATGCTTTCTGCAACTGTTACAGTGGTGTATCTTGTGCTTAGCTTCTTAGAATATAGCTGTCAAGCTCCCTTAAACCTGAAATGGACTAAGTTGTTACTATTAAATAAATAGTTATTACTATTAAGTGTGGCCTGTTGAGATTAAACCATCAATGCAGTGATACATCTGTGAAATTAGCTATTTAATTTCTTACAGTGTAAACAACTAATTTAGTACATTTGCCATATTAATTTTGACATGATCTTTGAGCATGTAGGTGCCTCGTCTCATTGGTGAACTGATCCACCAAAAGCCACTTTATCCTCCTTATTTATGAACAATCTGATATGCTTCCAGGCCTGCATTTAGAGGAATCCTGCAGAATGATCCATTTGATATATCACGTAAATAATCAGTCATCACATAGGGATTTGGGCCATAGACATTAAAGTGTTATGTTGAGGGTTCAAAGTGACAACATTAGTTTCCTCTATTTCAAGAGCAACATAACAAATTTAACATGGTATAAATATAACATAATATTACAATGTAATACATAGTACGTAATATAACTGTACAGTTTTTCTGTGAAAACAAATTTCCCATAAGGGACAATAAACTAACTAACTATTGTACAGAAAAGCTACAAGGATGTGATAAACTGAGTAACACAAACAACTGCATCACACACACACACACACACACACACACACACACACACACACACACACATATATATATATATATATATATATATAGTGTATATATATATTGTGTATATATATATTGTGTATATATAAACATTTGTTTAAATTTTCTTTAAAAAAGCTCAATAAAAAAGAATATTAAAGAAGAATAATATAATGCACAATCATCTTTATTATATTTAACTATCAAATATTTTTCAAGCACATTGTGTTGAAGATGAATGGGAGAAATACAAAGTATTGAAGCAGAGATGAGAACTTATAAAATCTAAATAACTCAAGGATTCAGTTAGAGCTCTAGTAAAAATACAGAACAGGCTATCGATGTGTCATTGTACATTGTTTTAAATTATACAGACATAGCAACAGAAAGATGCTAAGCCATTCAAAACACATGACTTGAATCATTGTATGTATGTTTTGATGCTAAGCTGCAGGGTCTCGACCCTTCACAGCGCATTGCTATACAATGATGACAAAGAAGAAAAATAGCAGTTGTCATATGTGACATGACTTTTTTATATGCCTGCCTGGTCTCATGATGAAGTATAAATAACATTAGGAGTGCAAGAATAGTTTCCAGATGTACTCTAGGAAAACTTCTCATTGAGGTATGGGTATAATACTCTGTCTGGTGCCAAAACTTAATTAAGATTAAACTAAATTATTGTCAAAGCTCAGTTATAGTGATGATGGGTTGTCAGACTATAGTGCACAAAAAATGTCCTCAATCACTTAGTCTCTGAATATGACTTTTGTTTTGAATTTTTTAATAAGCAAAAGTCAATAAAAGAGAAAACATGATTGAATGAGATTTTGTTGTGTCATTGCATATTTTCTTTGTCAACAGGAGAAGCAGGTGCCAGGTGCTGGGAAGATGTCTGCCTGTTTGGCAGTTGTGTTTCTGTTACTGCTGTCTCTGTTTACCGATGGTTTAGGAATCCATCAAGGTATTGTGTCCAAGACTGAGCAGGTGGCTGAGGTGGGCACAAAAACAACAGAAACAGACTGCAGAGAACAAGATGGCAAGGTTTGAAAGCATCCCCAAAATCTCTCAAAGTAATGAGAAATGTAACATTTTTCTGTGTAAATACACAAATAGCTGTAATAGTACATGCAGCAAATATTTAACTCCAGTATTAATGTCACGTGTCAATTTATCTAAATTACATACAACAAAGTAGCCTAATGAAGAATGGTACGGAATCGCCTGCCCCTGTTTTCTTTATGAATAATACCGCCTGTAATCCTCCAGCACATTGTGAAATTGCATTCAAACAAGCAAGGGACCAAGGGTATACACACTAGTGTGTCTTTGCTGGTGGCAATAAACTGTGCTTGCTAGCAAAGATTAGCAATGACGTTTTGCTTTCACTTGCACTTCAAAGCTATGCCCTAGTCTCAACCCCGCCCCACAGAACTTGCCACATCCAGATATCTTTATGTATCATATTGTCATGCTCTGGCAACCCCACTGTTATAATTCTGTCTGTAAAATACTGACTGTTTGGTGCCTCATTCTTTTACTCTGTACATAGTAAACCATGCACAGCTGAATATTTCAAATCCATACAAGATTGTGGTGAAGATGTCACCATATAATTAAAATGAAAGTGAATAAGAAAAAAATGATCAAAGGTTTAAAATGGAAAGAGTGTGTGGGGACAACAGGGAGTGCATGAGGGTTGAAGGGGGAAAAGTAGAGCATAAAAGCTTAGATAGAGGTGTATGCTGGCATGTGTTCGTGTTAGAGAGGGAGGAGATGCAGTGTGGAAAATGCATGTGCTAGAAGAGATTTAAGAGAGTGAGAGCGGAGCAGCAGGGAAAAGGACTGGGGAGAGAGTGGGAGCTGCAGACTGAGAGAAAAAGAGAGGAGAAAGAGAGAGCACAGACCAGCAGCAGCACGCCTGCCTCTATCAGTCGCCTCCCGGATCTCCCACAGCACAGCTGTCGGGCTGCTGCCGACTTGAGAGCGGATCCTCTTGTTTTGTGACAGTGAGAGGCTCAGTGTTTCTCTGTGGCTGTGCATTAAACTCATGCGCAACTCTACTGGTTATAGTACTGACACATGAGTGAAGGTTTGACCAGCTTCGCTCTGGACTTGACTCAACACCCATGATCTCCAGCCAACTTTGGCATACCCTCTCATTAAGGTAAGCAGATAAAGTGTTTTATTGACTGTAATTGCTGTTGAAATGGGACTTGAACTGTATACTGATCTTTGTAATTATATTTATTATAACTCAAGACATAACTGGAAGTCCAATGAGAGCTTTATTATATAAGTGTTCTCAGTCAATTTAGGAAACAAGCGTAAAACTGAATGTAGCACAAGAGATCACATTGCTTGTCCCAGGCTTTAGGTTCATTGCTTGTTGTGTTGTCTGACCTGCTTTATGAGTTCAAGCAGCTTGATAGACTTCCACTATATCAAGTGATGACCTATATGTTTAATCTTACTTGTTCTTGTATCAGTGTCATTACTGTATATGACAATATTAGGTGGTTATTATGTCAAAGTCTGATGCAGCTTGACCAGTTTTTTGATCTTTCACATCAGCTTTTATTCTGCTTTAAGCCTCAGCATCCCTTACTAATGATCTGACTGTCTCATGCTTGAATCTGTGTGTCGGACAGGGCAGTTCATTGAGTTAGAGTTGCATGTGCTCCGTCATGTGGAGTGAGATGGTTACGTCATAATGTAACATTCCTTGCAGTTCAGTATGGACATACATTTGAGTGTTTACTCTATAGAGTGAAACTTACATTACAGAGTATGGCTGATGTAGTGTTAAGTTTGAAATGTTAATAAAAGGTTGATATGTCTGATCCCCTTCATGTAACTGGCTTTTGTCTTATGCTTTGTAGTAATCCTTTGCAATGTATGTGCTTGTAATTGAAACTCTTCTGAAATCCAGACATGGTTTACAACGTGGCTTCCCTAAATACACTATCTCGTTAGTAATGTGAGCTTTGGCGAGCGGCAGCTCTCCCTATTTCTGCTTCTCCATGCCTTGTCTGTGCACTCGCTGTGTGGTTTGATTAAATTTGCTTTTTGTACCTGAACAAGTTGCATTTTTGTACAGAGGATAATTGGTGCATTTTTGAAACATACTCTAAATGATTAGCTAACTAAAAAGCCAAACTGAATAGTCAATTTGATTTGTCTAATTGATTCTGCACCATTTCAGTGCTGCTTCCTTAAACTGCGGCACAACACAAACATGAGCACAAATTACTGAATCAAATGTGATTGCCTTCAAGCCCAAACCCAATTTAATCATAGCTGGAATAATTCTTTTTATAAAGTGGTCAATTTATTTGATAGGGGCTTGTGAGTAAATAATAAAGTGATTTAGGTTATTATTATAATTTTTATAATGACAGTATGAATGACAGGGTCATAAATGCCAGACATTTGCATTACACAAGAAAATGTGATTACAGTGGGAGGTCATGCAGCAGGTGCCCTGTCAAGTCAAGGGGACCAGACATACCCATATCTAATGCTGCTGCTATACTAAATGATTCTGCAGGCTGCAGTAATTATTACAAAGCGCACATCCAATAGTGAGCATTAGATACTGAGCTTTGTCATGCTGCTGTTATTGCTGGAGGAAATGTGTACTGCCCACTGGCACCCACCAATTTCTGTATCACGTGATAGTCAGGATGACAGTGAGAGAAAAACAACACTGAGCAACAATATGCCAAAGCAAAATACAAAGTTGTCTTTGTAAGTTGTCTTTTTCCTTTTTTCGTTTCTGAAAAAAATCTGTGTGCGGAAAATGTGCGGGTGGGGGGGTTATAATCTTTACCAAGGACCTCTGGTTAAGAACATGCACATAGTTATAAGTAAAAACATATCTGACTCATGTTGTCAAGAGTGACTCACTCTCAAAAACATGAATCTGTTACTTACGGTAAATAGTTGATGGACAGAAAAATAGCCTATGATGACTTTTAGTCAATTTTTTATCAATTTATAAATATCTACTTCCCAAAATGTCAAGATTTCTTACCTTTCTCTTTTTATGATGGCATAAAGTAAATATATGTTGGATACTTATAGGCTATAAACAGGACAATAGATGCAAAGGTGTTAGCTGGGCATTGTGATGTAATTTCATCACTTTAATGTCCATTTTATTAGATATTTATTAGAACAGAAATTTGTCTGTTAGGACCTATATAACTGGTTGTAAGAACAAAAATGAGGGCAGGCAAAAACACAAGGTAGAATTAAACCAAATAAACTTTGTTTTAAAAGAAAACTTCAATAACCAACAACCCAAATCCATAATGCCAGGCCTGTACCAGTGTGGGTGATCTCTCAGCCCCAGCCTGAGAGACTCAGTCTCAGGGATCTTAAATAGGTGGCAGCTCACACTGAACCCAGGTGGGCCTCATGCCACCGATGATGCCACCTGCAAAACAAATCAAAGACAAATAGGGTGCCTTTCGACTTTATATAAATAAGCCATGACATAACTTGCGCCAAGCCATAGAGTGACAGTAGCCTATGGAGGTGTCAATGTAAGCAGCAGCTGCAAGAGGAAAGGTGTTTTGCAATGATGTGCCAGCAGAAATAAAAGACTGAGCTTTACAATTAATCAGGTTTATGGAGAAGATGAAGGAGAAATTCTTTGTTCCTTTGAACTTGAAGGTGATATTTTACTGGCTTTTCACTGACACAGCGTGTACTTGCTTCTTAGTAGACGGATTGCATGTGCGCCACTGCGTTCCAGAATAAATCCCAGTTTCCTTTTTTTAATTTGTTCCTGACAAACGTTTGTTATAAATTAATTTGGAAAAACTCAAAATTATGTTTTTTTTAATCTCCTTTTGATATTTTGCTTTCAAATGTGTGACCGTGATTGTGCCCACATCGGCGTGAAAAAGGTCACTGACATAGTGTAGGAGTGCATAATGAATGAACCCTCATTACAGTTCTAGTGTAAATACTTAGTCATGTATGTACTTATTATGTTCATACACAACTTCACAAAAGGAGTTATCTATGCACCGACTCATAAAAGCAACTATTCCCTACAATGTTAGTCAATTTTCTGCTTTTCATTCATATTAACAAAATCCACAAGCTCTACCATTCATAAAAAATCTCATTCATGAGTTTTTCAGCCATCAGTCAATATAAATGCAACCCATGAGGCACTATTTATTTGTATCATGTTATATGGTTAACAACTTTTCAACAATGCTAATTAATGCATCAACCATTTCTCTCCTTTTAAGACAACTGCAACTTTACATTTAAACTTAAACAGTAAAATTATTACATATTCAGTACTTATAAAGAATTATGATTATAAAAATCTTGTTGAAGGACATCTAACAGGGCTACAAGCAATTGTAGTTAAAAATGAATATGCTGTTTGTACATCTGGTCCCAGATAGTCCCTAAAAACACAATACATATAAGAAATCACAGAAACACACTGAATCTGAAATATTGCTCTGAATAACCAAAAGTGGAGAATTTAATGTAAAAGATCCTGAGTGCTAAAGCAAGTTGAACTCTTGTTTTTCTTTTATTTGATATTTTGTAAAAAGAAAATAACTGCAAACAAAAAGGAACTTGTGTTAATTTTCTTTAAAAGCACATGTTTCATTTATTCAATTATTCATTTTAAGTCTTATTTGCTCATGAAGCAACAGGGGTCATGATGAAGATGTGACATTGAACTTTTCAGGATGAGCTGCAGCTGAAGAGAGAAACACATTTTCTTCTCTGATTGTCTGCATATTAAGGAATGCTAGTTTTATACAAATTCATAGAACCTTTCAGCACTCTGACGAAAAGAAAACTCTGGATCAGTTTTTCACAAAGGAGCCTTTAAAATTTCCCTCCATGGAAAGAAGAAACTGTGCAGTCCATTTAGAAATCTTATTATTCCTGATCCTCAGCTTTTCATTATGTACAACTTTTTTGTTTGTTTTATTTTGCTCTTCTGAAATGGTTGTACATGAATACGGAAATACCAAGCTTTCTTTTTTTTCTTGCACACTTCCACATCTTTGCATAGCCTCTTCTTTTTTTTGGGTTAGATATTTGTGCTTGTGTCTTCCGGTCAGCTGTCACCTGTTCACATGTATTTCATTTTGAGATTTGGGAGCATGAGCAAATTTTACTTTGCTGTTGCTTCAAACTGGGTTCATATCTTGGCCATTTAACTCAAATACAAAAGAGCAAAATGAAAAGAAAAGATCTCTGATGTTGAGTTGCCTTTATGACACGACAGCTTTGAGAAATGTCAGAATAATAAAATGAGTTAACAAAGCTCTTTTCAGTCAAAGTAGACTTTTTTTTTACTCTATTACGTTTTACTGACTAAAACTGTCCTTGGTTATATATACAATGTCTTAGTAGTATCAGGAATCAACGCGGGTTGGAAACTTTAATCAAGCAAAGGTTAAGTTACAGAACTATAGAACTTTTGCAGATTTTCTCGTGATCCGAACCCTTTCAATGGTTAATTCCTCCTTCATCCTGCATCTTGTGAGGTCTTTCTCATCTTTTATCTTTTGTTCTGTCTTCCTCTGTTAATATCTTCTTTGCTGAACCAAGCATGGTAAAAGTTCAAAATGGCCAGTATTTATACCCACTTGCCAGTGCGTGACACGTATTTTATATTCCGTCATTGTGCCATAAGGTCAGAAAGTTAGGTAATGTGTCTTTAAAACTCTGTTGTTAGTTTTAGTTTTCAAGCCACTTTTCTTCCAGTCTGCCTGTGTGTCCCTTAAGTTATGTCAAAGTATATTTGTGGCCATTAGTGCATGGTTGTCGGCTGGAAGGGTGATGGTGAAAGGAGCTGAGTTTAATAGGAGGGTGGTTGGAGATGCATTAAAGGGAGGCTATTGGGTGGGACAGTGCAGGAGTATGGGTTTGGGATTATGGATGATTGAATGTAAGACTGGACAGAGGATAGGGTTGAGAGAATGAGTAGTTGTAGTTGGAGGGAAGAAGGTGGGGATATATGAGGTTAGGGGAGTGGGTTGGTGTAGACAGGGACGGGATTTTAGGGATGGGTGAAGGAGGTAGTCATGGTTGTTGGGATCCTGGTTCCTGTGGTGTGGGGCTGTAATATTAGGGTAGGTGCTGGCCCCTGGGCATTGTTCAGGCCCTCTGTTTGCAGGGAGCAGGGCAGGTTTCAAGCCTGGGACACTGTGGCCTGCTGTTGACCCACCCAAGGTGGCTGCTGCTCAGTGAGGTTGGTGACTGCCAATGTTTGCCCGCTGGGGCATATGCCCTGTGGTGGCAGGAAGCTCAGACTGGGGCTTTCCGCAGTTGCTTTCTGGTTATACGCATGATTGTTTTCATAGTATGATAGATAGGATTAATATGGGGTGGCTTCTGATCACCCAAGTCTCTTGTGTGTGTGTGTGTGTGTGTGTGTGTGTGTCTCCACTACATTGGTTTTAGTTGTAATACCGGTTCTTTTTTTTTCAATATGTTCATCTCTTGTAGATTGTCATCTTTGTGCTGTTTGTCCATGTTTCTGTACATGGTACACAGACACAAAAAGAGGATAAAAATTAAAGCATGATTCAGCAGCCATACCATCATCTGGGGTTTGGTAAGATGATGAAGAAGAGAAGTTTTAAAAGTAATTACAATACCAAAAGTTATATATATTTTTTTTCAAATATAGCAGTTTAAATGTAATTGCAACGTACCAGTCACATTAAATGAGTAACATCTACAAAACAAGCCCCTCCGTTAAGAATGCCCACAATATATACATCAAATGAATGCTCAAAGTCTCGTCTTTCCACCGATATAAACCATTTGACACACAACCACAGCGCTAACACTAAAGCCTTTTTTTAAAAAGAAAAGCAGATAGTTCAAATATTGACTTTTCTTAGGGGTCTGTATCGATGAAAATGTAATATTTCCAAACATGTTGGGTCTTATTGTGTCCATAAGGATCCAGGGAATATAATCCAGTAAAAGAATTTGGTCCACAGCACGTTATAGTTTTCAAAGGCACAAAAACTGCAGAAAACGTTCCCGAACTTGAGATTTGCTCAAACAATTGTTTCTCATTTTTAGTGCTAAAATATGGCTTATTTTGTTCCCGACCACAATATCCTGCTAATAAAATGCTAGAAAGTGTTAGCCACTGATTGAAACCAAGGTTGGCCAATTAGGAGGGATTTGGGGTGTATCTAAAGGCTCAATGAGCCAATGACAATCAGAAACAGTTGCTCGGCCCCCCAGAACATCCAGGGTTAGATCGCACAATGTCAGCGATCCCATACTGGGAGCTGGTTCCATAAGAGGAGCCTGATAGCTGAAGGCTCTCCTCCCCATTGTTTTCTTAGAGATTCTGGGAACCACAAGTAGACCTGCAGTCTGAGAGCGAAGTGCTCTGTGTGGAACATA
>JBAMHV010000014.1:9131921-9151349 GCA_037177535.1 Pseudomugil gertrudae
GAAGGCAATTCTCACAAAGCCATTGTTTTAACTGTACCAAACAACTTATCAGAGAGTCAAGCTTATGAATCTCAGAGGACTTAAAAGAGCAGTATAGCTGGATATCATCAGCAAAAAGATAATAAGATACATCACTAAATTCTTTGATGATCTTTCCCAAAGGGAGAATGTACAACAAAAACAAAACAGGACCCAAAACAGAGCCCTGAGGAACACCACACAGGAAATCTGCTGACTCGGACATTATTTGATTAGCCACAACACTAAAACTTCGACCAGATAAATAAGAAGAGAACCAATGAAGGACTGACCCTGAAAGTCCAATCATGTCCTTCAGTCTTCTTAATAAGATCTGATGATTGACTGTGTCAAAGGCTGACGAAAGATCCAACAAAACAAGAACAGTACATTTACCAGAGTCAGCAGACAGTTACCTTAGTGGTTACCTTATGGCTACACAGCGGTTCAGTCCCAATCCCTTAAACTCCGTTCACATTGTGCATGTGGTAATGAGCTTACTTTCACTTTTAAACATAACCCTGAGTTCTACTGTTGTTTATCTTTGATTTGATTTCACCAAACGTTTAAGTCATTGCCAGTTTTTCGGGCCACATTTCTACCTGGAAGACAATAGGTCCCCACTATCCTTCTGGTTTTTAATGATGCATTAGGCAGCTCTTAATCCAATGTTAGTAATTTCTACAATCTCCTTAGATGTTTTTTCTCCTTGATGCATGCCAATGATTTGACCCTTCTCAAACAGAACTAAAATCATTTCCACGACCACAGAATGTGTCTTTCCATGTGGTTGTTTAGGAAATGAGAAGCAACTCATTGCACCAGTTGGGGTTAAATAACTTGTTGCCAGCTGAAAAATAATCAGCAATGCAGTAATTATACAATAGGAGGCTTGTACCTATTTGCTAAGTTGAATCCAGGTGGTGACTTTTTGTTTTGGCCAGGCAGTGTACTTACACTGCATACTATATGTTACATGCTAGTTTCCTTGAAAAAAATGGAAACATGGTTGAGGAGGATTGATGATTGTTGGATGTAAATATGAAAGAACGATAGTTTAATGATATTAGAAAAGGCTAGTGTGAGAACAGGCTACAGCTTATGACTCATTAACTTTTTTGAGTTAACAACTATGAGCATGATGCTAATGTTCAACTATCCCCAGCACTACCACCAGGGACCTGTAAATAAAATCAGACTCAAGCAATCTGAGACCTGCATGGCATGCTGTTTTCTAAATATACCCTGCAGAAAATCCCCATTTTGTTGCGATTTGCTTTCAGTATCACTTTACATTCAACATGGATATTCGGTCCTGTGTGCTGACTGGATGTTTTCAATACTACCAAAATGTCCCTCTGTCCCATTTTTTCCTGTGGATAATCTCCATCATTTAGTTTTTATCCAATGCTTCTGACACTTTCAGTTATGGGATTTCTCAGTTTCTCCATCCTTCAGTTGTCTTCACTTATTTGTTCCAGTCTCTGATTCCTTTGCATCAGTCTCCACCTCCTTCACTCTCCTTGACAATTTTGCCCCCACTCTTTCTTTTTGCACTGGACATGTGTGCCTGGCCTGATTGTGCGTGGACAAGGCTCCATTCATATGACAGTAAGCCTTGAGTTGTCACAGATGTCCTCTGCAATGATTAATTCCACAGTGACAGTCTGACAGACATTTTATGACTTTCACTCACTCTTTATGGCACTTTTTTCCTGTTTGAAACTAATCAGGGTGAGCATGGGTTCTTGTCTCAGTCCTTGGACAAACGGTGAAAGTGTCCCTACTGACTACATCTCCCTCGACAGTTCTTCCAGCTTTGCCCCATATGCCCCAGATACAGAGAATGCGATTAGAGACAAGTGAGTGGTTGTAAATAAAAATAAAATCCTTGAACAATGACGGTAATGGATGATTTATGGGGGGTATTATCCTGCTGTATATCTAGAGCGCATTTGGTAGATTTGAGAGCGTTGCAAATTGTTTTCAAGTTCAAATCTTGTACTGCTCTTCTCAAAAGACTCTGCTCACACTCAGAAAGTCTCTGTTTGCACACTGTTTTAGCATTGTTAGACAAAATTCCTAAATTTGTGAAAAGCAAAATCATTAAATGATTGTGAAAGGTCAAGCAAAATAGTATCGGTATTTTAGCAGTAGCAGCTCTACTTGGCCTGGATTAACTTGGTATCAGAGCAATACCAAAATTTAAATCATTGACCACATATATTATGTGAAGGTATTTAAATATAACATCACCTATTTGTGTGCTTCTGTAAAAGATTAAGCACCAAAAGCAATCACACAAAACTGAATCTAACCACCACACCACTAATTGTGATGGCAGCATGGTGGGGCAGTGGTTACACTGTGGTCTCAAAGCTAGAAGGATGCTGGTTTGAACCCAGTGTTCTTCCCATGTATGTGTGGGTTCTCTCCAGGTACAATTAATCTTAGTTTATAGGTTACAAAACATGTTTTATTCTATCCACTATCTTGCAGGTGACAGTCATGTTTGCTTCATTTGGCCACAATCTTTAACTTTCACTGAACAGGTTGGGAATTTAGTCCAGGATGTCACGTATCTCAGGGTCTTGCTTGTAGGTGCGGGAAGAATAGAGGGGAAGCTAGGGGCAGGATAATGCAACATCCACAGTAATCTGAGCTACGTGTCTATTTGTCACAGGGAAGCTCTTGATTTGCCTGTCAATCTACTTTCCTTTACTAATCTATAGTCATGAGCCATAAGTGGTGACCAAAATGAAAACACAATGAATACAAATAAGTTTTAGTGTCAGGATGTTTGGATTTGCCCTCAGAGATAGGGTGAGAAGTGTGGTCATCCAGGAGGGGATTTGGGTATCTAGAAAGATGCTTCCTGATTTAGTTTCCAGGCATTTCACACAAGGAGGAGACCCATGACACAGTAATGGGACCAAGTCTTTTGGTTGGTCTGGGAACTCCTCAAAATCCTACAAATTAAGCTGGGAAGAGTGGCTGGGGACAGGGCATTCCTGCTTTTTTTTGCTTAAACTGCTGCCTCAGAGACTCAGCTTTAAATAGGCAACAGCAAATTATTAGATGGATGGATGCTGCATCAGATGTAATATACCTAAATAAATTGAATTCAAGAACACATAGTACCGATGATGCCATAGCATCCACATGTTTGAATTAGTCTTTATGCAACCATACTGTAATTGCAGTCCTAGAAACATTTACTCCATTAATCCAAAATTGATGCAATATTTTAAAAATAAGTCTGTTTTTTAATCAAATTTACAGATTTCTGTAAGACTTTGCAAGAGTAAAATTACTATTAAATACTTCATATTTTAATATGTTCTACATTGAAAACTAATCTTTACATATCAGTGGGATATGGAATATATTAAATGCTGACTGAACATGTGACAGGCATCAGTTGGAACATTATGACAGCAAAAGGAAAGGAAAAGGTTTAAAAAATATAAACAGACCAAAAACAAACCCTGTGTTGTCATTTTTCTGATGATGATGAAAACGATTTGAGCTCTTTCTGTGAAATAAAAGTCAAACTTGTTAACAGTGGTTTCATCTGGCCCCACACACATAATTTTATTAAAATGGATTTATGTTTGTAATAAATACTACTTCACAAATTATCCAGTGAGCATATCTGAGCCACCTGGCTCCATAAGCTGCAGCATGTTTTCTCATGAGGATTTTAATATCTATATTTGCACAATGCTAAAGCTATTACTGGTTTGACAATTTTCCAAGGACAACTGTGCGTTAGTGTGGTTATAACCACGCGTCCATCCGTCCATTATTTGTACTACTTGTTCCAATTCAGGGTTGCAAGTAGCTGGAGCCTATCCAGGCAACCATTGGTCAAGTATGAACGTCCCTGTCTGTATGAATATTTACATAGAAATCCAAGAACCTTGTGGCTGTAATTGCAAAGCAGTATCCACATTTCCAAATATTATCTCCAAAGACACTGTAGAGTCCCTTCTGACTGACTATGAAATGTGGTTTTTAATGGCGTATACAGTAAATATTAAGGGAAGACTCGCTGATAGACAAATACTTTTACACTGAATATCGAACATTTATTTATTAAGGCGCATAAAGCTATGTTTGAAATGCAGCTTGCCTCTCATCTACACCCCAGTTGTTCCAGACCCTGAACCGCACATTAAATATCTGAAAATCTAAAAGTCTGAGTGCATCTATTAATTAACTTAATCAACCATTTTCACCAAAACTATCTCAGTTTTACTGTTAATTTTGAGGGGATTTGAGATTTACCTTTCACAGCAGAAAAGGGAAAAAGGAAAACATATAGCATTGTCATTCAAATTAGATTACAGCTGGAGGTATGCTGAAAGGGCAACAAGTTGTTTTCCAGTTCGGATCAGTGATCAATATTTTTTTTTTTTTATCAACTTTAGTATCTATAATCAGCATTTTCAACAGACAGTTGAATTACTTTGAGGTGAGACGTGGATGGATGTAGAACTCAGAAGTGGTTTATCAGAACCTGGACAGTAAAAATGCATATACGTGTTGTTTTTATGTGTTCATCAGTTTATGCACTGGTTTGAGGAAAAGGTTGATCTTCAGATCTTAATTACCTTAAACCAGGGGTGTCCAAAGTAGGTCCTCGAGGGCCACTGTCCTGAAGATTTTTGATGTATCTGCCAACACACCTGGCTTCCATTAAATGAACACAAAAATCAATGAAGTTTAACATAATGACTACCTGAGTCAGCTGTGTTGGAAACCCTGAAGGATTGTGGCCCTCGAAGACCAACTTTGGACACCCCTGCCTTAAATTTCCGTAAAGAGAGGGTAGTGAATGAGCATTGAAAAAGGTGAGAGAGTCATATGGGTGTATACAGTACATAAAGTCATAAGGAGAATAAAACTCCAATGCTTCACTTTTATTTTATTCATTTTTCACTTGCTTTTTGTTTAGGCTGAAGCACATACACTTTTTAATTAGGATCAGGGTTTTGTGTTGTTTAAATCAGGAGTGCCGAATCTGGTTCTTGAGATCTACCACTCTTCAACTTTTAGAGGCATCCCTTTTTTCAACACACTTGAATCAAAAGGGTAATTTTTCTCTTCTGCATGCCATCCAGCTCTGCAGAGACCTGCTAACGAGCAGTTCATTGGATTCACCCGTGTTGGTGAGGAGTTGATCTGGAGGGCAGAACTTGGGCCCTGGTTGAAATGATCCACTTTTTCGACATTCACCTGCTCTGTAGGAACTGATGGGACTATTTGACTGTTATTTAAGTGATCTAAAATTGAGTTAATTAATTGAGCTAAACAAGTTAAGTAATAGTACTAACTGTATTCTTACTTACTTGTACACTGCACATGTATTAAGATAATAATAAAAAAAAGTTGGTAAACTAATGCAGATGCACCTCTATCTAATTTCTTATCTAAATAAGGCAAAGAGCCCTGGATGGACTGGCGACCTGTCCAGGGTGTACCCCGCCTCTCGCCCGTTGAGCTGGGATTGGCTCCAGCCCCCCCGCGACCCTGCTCTGGGATAAAGCGGTAGAAAATGGATGGATGGAATAAGGCAAAGAACTTAAACTATAACTAACCCCCCTGAAAAAGGCTAACCACGCCCCAGACCATTTTTTTAAAAATTCAACAGAATTGGGCAGGGCCAACAGACATAGAAGGGTGCGGCCAAGTGTGGGGGAATGAATAAAATAATAAATTGAATAAACACTTTCGATAATGCTTAATGCTTGTAATTCCACTCTTGATTCACCACATGGGGCGTGGGTCTGCGAAATGCTTTTATACAAGAGCAACGGCCTGTGACGTAGGCAAGTACCAAGATATACCACATCGGCCAATAGGAAAATTCAACTGCAGTAGCCAAATTTCAACCCTACGAGAGGGCAGCACTAAGACGGTTTATGATTAAAGTTTGTTGAATTAAACAAGATTACAATAAAATGTCAATTGTGCAGTAGCAAGAAGCTCCATTAGAGCCCAATTAGACAGTTTATCAGCAACCAAAAAAAATAAAGTAATTTGGGGGCTTGGTTACATTTTAATGACTGCCAAGATTATTATAGTAGGTGATACATCCATATTCCATCCATCCATCCATTTTCTACCGCTTTGTCCCTGAACGGGGTCACATTGCCAACACACATAGACAAACATCCATACACACACACTCACTCCTATGGGCAATTTAGAGTCTCTAATCAGCCTATCTCTAAGGTGCATGTCTTTGGACTGTGGGAGGAAGCCGGAGGACCCGGAGAGAACCCACACTAACACGGGGAGAACATGCAAACTCCTCACAGAAAGGATCCCGGTTCAACCCCCGCCCCAACTGAGGCTGGAACCGGCAACCTTCTTGCTGTGAGGCCAGCGAGCTAACCAACTGCGCCACCATGCAGAAAACAACAATTTGAATAATCATCATTGTAGTGTAGTAATTAGCATAATAAATTATTATTAATATAAAGTTGTAATATTAATCATTAACATTTTTTTGTCTTGGGAGCACCACCTCTTATTTTCTAGCTATTTTAGTTAAGGGAACCAATGATCTCATGTGTTGAGTTAAATAATTCAATAAATATTCACCTAATGTATCAGACACAGATGCTACTTCATAAGTTCTCATTTGAAATGACCTAAAACATGAACAATGAAATCAGGCAAAAAAACGTGAGTATTTCCTTAACAAATATAAAGTTTGTACATGGGATAAAATATGTATATAATAATACTGAATAATCCCATAGATTAATACTGTAGAATGAAAAATTATAATAAAATGTAAAACAAGCACATAAAACACAAATTAGTACATGTAAATATGATGATCAACCTGTGAGCTTCTCCAACACACCTGAATCAAATGAATACCTCGTTACCAGGCCTCTGGAGAACTGAATGACATGTGGAGGATGTTACGGTCCTGGGGGTGAGCAAGCATGGAGGAGATGTGTGGACCTAAGGCAGGCATGAGGCAGAGGCAGAAGGATGCAGACGAGGATATCTTTTGTAATAAACTACGGAAACTTCCAGAGAACACTAATAAAGAAAACAAGACTAACTACAAACGAACTAACTACAAAATAACTAATGAACCACAACCATGACACTGAAACCAGGGCTATAAATACACAGAACAGAACAAGACACGGGTGGAATGAATGAACTAAATGAAACAAGGTGAAACCAATAAACGGGAACACAAGAAAGCTAAGCTAAACACAACAGACAAAACAGGAAATAAACCAAAATAAAACAGGAAATACAGAAAAATTAACATAAACCCTGACAGGAGAGAATTTAGCAATTTGATTCAGGTGTGTTTAAGAAAAGTTGCATGTTAAAATTGCAGGATGGTAGATCTCGAGGACCAGATTTGTGCACCCCTGCACCTAAGTGTTTAAAACCAAATCTATAGTTCAGAAAATGTACAGCCTTTTTTTCCTCTGTAGGATTTGCTTGTTAACAGCCCTTAACAGCCTTGTTACCCTTCGAGTCATTAAAAATTCCAAAGGAATGTCTTTGGTTCCATCTGGGCCCCTTTGATAAGTGAATTTACTACTGTAGTTACACTAGCCTGCCACATAATCTCAGCATTTTTCATAATGGTGACAGTTTAGTACCCCAACATTTATACCCCTTTACTCTATGGATTTTTTATGGATTATGGGTTAAATAAATTAATTATTATTGTTATTATTAATTATTAATTATTTGTACACTTGAGGAAATTATATCTGCTGGTGTGACATCTTGAACTTCCTTCATGGTTTCATATAAGACCATCCTATCCCATCTGTTCCCTCTACAATAATCAGACCTTGAGTCTTCTGAGCACCAGAGAGAAAATATACAATGTGACAAGGCAGTTCATATTGTACCATATAAACCTTGCCTTTTCAGGGCATTGTTTTAAATAATGCCTATAACTTTTTGTTTCAAGATTTTGTAAATTCCACATTCAGGAAAAGGAATATAGATAATCTCACCTGGGAGTAACCTGTTTTATAGGTCATTTCTAAGAGAAAAAAAATACATATTTATGTTGCATATTAATGAAATGCTCCCTGCTGAGGCTTATAGTTTAATTCTAAATTAGTTGCTGTTTGAATGAATTATGCAACAAATCTATATTCCAAACATGACTTTAATATTAACATGAATCATTTAGTGAAAACTTCAATCAGCAGATATAGATATATAAATATATTACCATAAAGATGCACATACACATGTGTGTGGATGCATACAAGCAATGCATGGCCACATATAAAAGACACATGAACGTTTAATTGAAGATCCACATATAAAATAACATAAAAGAATTTCCCACCTTTGGTCCTCTTTGAAGATTAGCTGCAGTGTGTGGTAATTTGGATTCACCCAGAATCAGCTCAACCCCAGGAGATTTGACTTGTCTCTTTTCCTTTAATATGTAAATACAGGTAAAGTCATTGAGTAAATAGAAAGTCTATGAATATAATTTCATGTTATCTCCACCCATAAATTCCATCAGAAAGATTGCTTCAGCAACTTGCCTTGGCTACAATGCAAACTGTATTGGTAGTAGGTCATGCTGTGTATGCAAATTATTCCCGGGTTTCCAAGATGAGACTGATTTTGAGAAGAATGACAGTGAATATCAGCCCATTCCTTATTTCTCTTTGGTGACACAATGATGTTCCACGTTATCAAAACAGGAGATCGAGGTGATTTGTCGCGTCAACTGTAAACACGGTGAAAGAGAAGAGCAAGTTAAAAAAAACTATCAAATCCATGTTGAATTAGGTTTCTAATGATGGTTCAGGTTCAGATTTTCAAGGATTAAATGTATCTAATTAATTGTATGTATTAAATTGCCCTAATTCATAAAGATCGTTAATGATTATTATTCTTTTTTCTTTTATCTTGTTCCCTCTTTTGCTCCAGATGGGAAATGCCTCAGAAACGTTTCTGTTTGGGTCCAAAATATCAAAAGACAATGACTTACTCATGGGCACTCTCTACACCATTTTTGGTAAGTGAATGTTTTAGCACTTTTTTAAATAAACAAATGTGAGGTCAAATTCAAGATGTCTTATCTGTAGTACGTCTCTGTTTTGCAGGTTTTTTTTCGGTGCTGGGGAATGGGATCCTGCTGTTCGTGGCCTATAGAAAGAAGTCCTCCTTGAAGCCAGCAGAGTTCTTTGTCATCAACTTGGCCATCAGTGACCTGGGCATGACAATAACTCTGTTTCCACTGGCAGTTCCTTCGGCTTATGGTCACATGTGAGTGATCCTTCAGATCCACATTATGATTATTTCTTGTTTCACCTACTGATCTGTTCACAGCCTATTTGTGAGGGAAAATATAATAAGGCAATAAGATTAAGATTGGGAACGTTCATGATGCTAACTTAGGCTTCCTTGTGTCTCCTGTCCTCTTGTGAGCTAGACATCTTCTCTGCCATGATGGATGATCTCTTTTAATACACTGAATGCACATTAAGGCAATGAGGAGACAGGAGGATAGACAAGGATAGGTAGGTGCATCCTTCTTTGCATCTCTCCTGAATATCCTTACTAGGAAGAGCCAAGATGTAAAGAAGGAATGTTGATTATAACTGTGCTTTGAAGGGCATTTTTTTAATTATTTAGTATTTCTTAGCTGGAGGAAGTTAAAACATTGAACAAGGTCTTTGGAACAGGTTTTCTGCACATCCTTGATGCAAGACAAACAAACTGAAATTTATAAACACAAAAATGTTTAATCATCCATTTCTCAAGATCCCCTTTTAGGTATTCTGCTTTAAATTTAAACTATAGGTTTAATTTTCTTTTTTTTTATTTTTACTTGAAGTAAAGCAGGAGAAGAGAGGACAAGTGACTAGTTAGCTCCCTGAGTTCAAACCCTTGTTCAACATTCTTTCAGATTGGGAGCAATGGGTCCCTGTTTTCATCATTCATTTCATCCACTTGGAGACATTATAAACATTTTAATAAACAACTGTATTTACAGTGTGTGTAAGAACAGATGTATGTAACCTTAAGTCCAGACCTATTTTGAAAGTGTATCCATTGACCTCCCTATTTAGTTCTATGCATTCAAATTCAGTCATATAGAACATTAAAACTCCCTCAGGTAACCAAGGTGCTTCACAGTGGCAACAGTGTTCCTGTAATCCGCCGGCAAATACTGAGTGACAATTTGCAGTCATGTTCAGAGTGTCTGTGCAAGCTGATGATGACAGTTGGAACTTCATGCACTTTTGACCTGCCTGTTGCTTTATACTCCACAAAACTGGAGATATTTCCAACTAAATTTATAAAAACATATGTTATGCATAATGCTATGTATATATAGCCTTATACCAAGAATCTTATATTTGGAGGCATTGATGGGATCAATATACTGCTGAGAACATCTGGACTTGACACACCAGATATTCTGATGTGTTAAGCATAAACGTCTTAAAATACTTTGAAAACAATCAGTTTACATTTAAATCATTATACTGTTCTCTTAGTATCACTTCCATTTACGTTTATAGCATTTATCAAGGAAATATTGTCTCCGCTCTTATAGATGAAGATATCTGATGTTTCTCCAGGTATCCGTTGGAGCCTCCAGTTCTCTATTAGCTGTGTTTCCATTGCAGTCTTTTCCATAAAGGCCATATTTCTAAAGTTTCAGAAACTTGCAGTTGCAATTAGCAGGCATTGACATTAAATGGTGCTTAGCGTTTAAGCTACAGTTCTCAGAAAATCTTGTCCTCTGCTTTTGTTTAAGAGTTTTTCACTGCGAGGATTTGCCATGACTTTGTAAAGCCCTTCTCCAATGTTTCCCCTTCTAATTAATTTTTACTTTCCATTTAGCTGTTGTTTGTAATCAAGGATTGGAAATTTATTTTCTTTTTAGTAATGTTTTATTTTCTTCTCCATCTATTAACACTGTGCCATATTTACCTGAAATAAACTGGTCATGTGACACCCTACATCAGGTTCAGGGATGTGGAATTGTGAAAGTGTTTCCATCACACTTTTGCAATAAACTTTTAAGAAATCACTTCATCAAATGTTTTTAGCAATATTTGAGAGATTTAATTTTTTTAAAACTATCTGTTTCCATTATCAGTTTTTTATTGCAACAATTAGGTTTTTGCACCCAGCTCGTGACTACATCCTACTATTACCTTCACCTTCCAGGCTTTCATTCTCTACCACATTGGGTTTCTTGTTGCAACTCTAGGCCATATTCTACACAGATATTTCTGTATACTATGCCAGGTACTTGGTTTTAGGGTTCCATGTATTTTTTCACCCTACTCCATTGCTTCAGGGGTTTCTTTGCACAGTCTGCACTTGGATCCCTTGCCTCGTGTGGTAAATCTGGATGGGGAGTGTGTGTGGGTGGGTTTAATTCAATTCAATTCAATTTTATTTATATAGCCCCGTATCACAACAAAATCGTCTCAAAGGGCTTCACACACAGTTAATCACACAACAGCAGACATAACACACAATAAACATAAGTAATAACTACACTAAACTAAACAGACCCAGGACATCCCTGTCCTTAGACCCTCCTTCTCGGTAAGGAAAAACTCCTAAAAAAAACCCAGTTGTGGGGATAAAAAACAAAGAAGCCTACATTGAAGGAGAGATCCTCTCCCAGGATGGACAGGCAGATGTGCCTAGGACTGTTATCACTTAGCTCATCTACATTCTAAATTAACAGTTCAGGTTTGTAGCCAGCAGCAGGTGGTCTTCATCCAGACAGGGGAGTGGGGGTGGGTAGGGGATCAGGAGGTCCATGGGAAGTGAGAGTAAGGGCTCAAAGGTGTGTATGTGTGAGGGAGTGAGGTTGTGTGTTTATGGAAATGTGTGGTGGTAGGGGAGGAAAATATATGGGTGGGGTAGTGGGGAGAGTAGGTGATTGGATAGGTGGAGAGATGAAAGGGATTAGTGTATGTGGGTGGGAGGAGGATGGGTTTGTGTCGATGGGTCTGTGTCTGTATGTGTATAGGGGTATGTGGGGGTGGGCGGGGGACTGAGGTTGAGGATGTATATATATGTGGACGTGTGGGTGTGTGTGTATGAAAGAAACTGTGTGTGTGTGTTGGGGGGGGGGGGGTTGAACAGGGGGAGACAAAGGAGTAGGGGATGTGTGGATGGGTAAGTATGTGTATGTGTGCGCATGTGGGGGGAGGGTGGGGTAGAGTGTGTGTGGACGGGTGGGTATATGTATGTGTGTGATTGCAGGTGGAGATTGGGTCGGTATCCACAGCCATTCTTGTTGATTAGTTGGCTGAGAGGGTTCAAGCCTATGCAGAGCAGCAGGGATAGGATATTTCCTTGATATATGTCACATTTAATAAAGACTTTTGTCTAGGTGGTCTGTCACAGCTTCATTAGTTTGCAACAAAGGCTCTTAAATTGCTATTGATTTTGTACAACTTCACTTCTTACAGGGTCCATGTCTGTGGCATTGAGTCAAAGGTTTTCTAATAATCAATCTGTGCCATGCACAGGTTTATCTGTCTGGTTTTTTATAGTGTCAGGCAACAGTTCTGTCATCCAACAGCTGGTGTTTGGCACCTCTGGAACGGATCCATGTGCACACTTATCTTGTATGATGCCTGACAAGAGCTTCCATGTTGTGAAGAGACAAGTTATTGGCCGATCGTTGGATAGGACTGTTTCCCTCTAGGGATCTTTCAGAATCAGAACCCTTCATCACTTGGTCACCAATTTATGATGGGTCCCATACTTCAGTTTATAGTAAGGATTGTACTATTTTCTACATTCACATCAATATAGAGGCTGGTGGTACTTTACTAATTCCTGATAGTCATTGTCAGGCTTTTGTTGTGTATATATATATGTATACATGAATATGAGATGCAATGTGTGCATTGCTCAAGGTTTACAGTGAAAAGTACACAAGTTGCATCATGTCATTATAAATGAAAGGTCTTTAAACTGCATCAACACACTTAAACTTTTAATCTAACACTCATCCTGCAAACAACAAAAACATTTGCTCCGTCAGAAGAGCACTTTTCACTCCAAATAAGGATTAACTTTATTTTCATTCTTATGTCTCAACACAAAATTTAGGTGATTTCACAACATGAAATATTACATACTTATATTCATGTAATGATATATTCTTCTTGGAAAAGAGCATTTGTTCTTGCAACTATTAATAAGTAATTCCTGAGTTTAGTATCTTTGGCTTTGTCCAGTGTGCAGTTGTTCATTAGATGTTACATTCCAGTATCATAACACAAAGAACTGAAATAGTCTTATTTAATTTTACTTTTATAATATGTGTTGCTGTTAGCTAATTTACCAAATTAATTCATTTGTTGAACTATGTTCCTCCAGCTTTTTCTTTTTTTGTTGTTCTCATCCCAACATTTTTGATGGTGCTGCCATCAACCTTAAGGTGAGCTGAATTTTTTTTAAAAATGTATAAAATGTTGCACAAACACACAGACTCAAAGAGAAGATAGCAGAAACACTGAGGTTGAAAACTGTTGAAATGTCACAATACATATGAACTCTGTCGCTCAGATTCTCCTGCTTCATTCTGTGACCTTCCCTCCTCTGATCCCCTGAGGATGTTGGGATGCAAGTTGTCATGTGTTTCAGTGCTAGGTCAAAGTGCGTTACAGCTCACCATAGCTGTATAAGACCCAAGGGAAGGCCAGAAAATGGATTACCCGTCTTTTCATGTGGATCTGCTTTGTTAGGTTCACCTGAAAGATTTTACAAAAACTTTATTATGAGGACATGAGAGGATAACAAATGTTCTCTTCTGTTTCTCTCTTCATTCAGGTGGCTGTTTAACATGACAACCTGCACCGTCTATGCCTTCTGTGGTGTTTTATTTGGCCTGTGCAGTCTGACCAACCTCACAGTGCTCTCCTGTGTCTGCTGGCTCAAGGTCTGCTGCCCAAACTATGGTAACTCTGTTTTCTCTTCAGTATTTACTATGTGATAAACACCTAGTTGATATAGCATATAGCAATAAATATATAAAACAATTAATAAATAAAGAAAGACATTAAGAAACATCCACTTTTTAAAATTTACAAAAATGTTTTCTTTATGACTGTTGTTTAGAAATAAGGCTTTTTCTGGCACTGATGACCACATTGTGAGCAAATCTCTAGTTTGAAAATTAAAATTAGAGAAGTGCAGTTCAAGCAAGCACTGAGTTCAGCAACTTAGGTGCTCATTACGCAGAGGCTATACAGCAAAAATGTTAATGTTCAAGGATTTAACCACGTTAACATCATATGAAAATGGGGCATTTACAAGGTTTTCAAATCTGCTCTATAGTTTTTATTAAAATGTATTACTAAAACATGGTCTTTCCTCTTAAAACTGCACTAACCATTCTGTTGGTGGAATGAATCTGTCTGCATTTATCGAGGTTTGAGACACTTACTCATGCCAGGAATGTGCCTACATCTCAGTCCACATTGTAGCCATGTAAATTACCAGGCTGCTGACTTTATACGCAAAAGGCTTCACTCTGTTTGTCTAGGGCAGCCATTGCTAGGCGGGGTCAGTGGTTGCAAGCTGGGCCTGCTGGGTCCTGTTCCCCCAGACTGGGGCTCTGCACTGCTGCCTTCTGGATAGATTTGGGGTTGGCTCCGAGGTAGGGAGGAGTGAGTCCCTGTGCGTTGCTGATCACTGATCGCCCTGGTCTCGGGTTCTTCCTGGCCTGCCTCTGCCCTTTGTGTAGGGGTCGCATTGGTATGATCACTTTTCTGCAAGCACTCTGTATATTCTGACATGTCCTTCATACAGTATTGCAGTACAGGTGTAGCAGAAGGTCTAGAATTTGAAGTCGTTGTTACTCATCGTCAGTATTGATAGATGTATGATACCATAATAATCCAAGATGTTATCAAACACTAGTATAATTTTTTTTATGGTTATATTTCTCATGTAAACTTGTCACATTTTACCAATGGCCACCATGTGGAGTACCAGCAAAAACTGTATGAGCAGTTCAGTTGTACATTTTGGTCTACCTTCTACCTTCCAACAGTGGTTAAAACACTGGCAGTCCTGCAAGTGTTGCAAGTTTCCCTGCTGCAAATCTCACACAAATCAATGGGTAAATAGCAGACAGAGGCTGTGTCCGAATGTGCACCCTATGCCCTACATAGTGCCCTATATAGTGCATATGCCATTTTGTAGGGGTGTCCGAATGTACTTTATGGAAAAAGTAGTGCCCTCAAAATTACCCACAATGCATCTTGTAAAGTAATGAGCATCGATCGTCACTAGACGAGTTGATATAGACCACAGTACATTGCGAGAGGTAGCTTGCAAGGACATAAACATTAAAAAATTTAACAAAACACTACAGAACATACATTGTAATTCTGTTTTCATTGAGTAGATATAGTACAAAGAAAGAATTAAATATAAAGTGAAGAAATAAAATATTTTTTGAAGACTTTGGATTGTATTTGCAACGACATGTTTAAGTGTGCTGTGGTTGCCATAGATACAGCTGGTCGTCATGCAATGCTTGACAGCGGGAATGTAGTGAGCTTCCTGTCCGAATCGCCAACAGATTGAGGGCGTTATGTAGGGTAAATTATAGTGCAGCCCTATGAGGGGTTAGGGTGCACATTTGGCCAGAGTTTGATGTCAAGCTCTGCACAAGTCTGCTAATTAAGTATGACGTGTATCAGGTGTGTTGCTGCTGGGACTCTCAATTGGCTCTTTATGACCGGAGTCGCCCACTATGGGTTAAAAGAATCCTTTAATCAATCCTAATTCTTTTGTTGACTCTTTTATATCTGTTCTTATATCTATTTTGATTATAATGTTTTATCTGTATTTGCATTACTGAGAAACTTTACATTGAGTAGATCTAAAGTTATCAAGTAAGACAAAGAAGTCCATGTCACTCAAGGATTCAATCCAGTTTAGACAGGGTTCAGTCGGGATTTACCGTCCTGCAACTTTTAGATACAACTCTCGTCCAACACAGCTCAATCGAAAGAATGATTTGTTACCAGCCCTGTGGAAAGCTGGATGACGTGCAGAAAAAGCAATTTAGCAATATGATTCAGGTGAGTTGGAGGGGGTCAGCAGGATGGTAGCTCTCGATGACCAGGCTTGGGCACCCCTGAGCTCAGAAATGGACTGGAGATCCCAACCCATCATTCCAGACAGTCTCATTTGATATTATGATTGACTTTTTTAAAAGCAACACTGGATTTAGCAGAACTCAAAAAGATCCTCTGCCGCTGTCTCTGTTTGGATGAACATAGTTTATTACTTTGATAGAGGATATTTCTGTGCTCTCTAATGGTAGAAATGCTGATTAAATGTCATTAAAACGATTAAGTTTGAAGAATTTGTAAAGATGCTGATAAACATATTGTCTACAATTTTACTAACAAATGAGAATTTTTTGATGAGCCTGCAGTTGAGTATTTTTGAAGCTCTTATTTTGCAGTGGTGTGATTTCTGCTGTTTTCAGGGTTTGTAAGAAGAGAAGAGAGGTGCTATGTGAAGAAGGTCAGATAATAAGCAGCTGAAAACACTTTTTGAAAAAGGTTGAAGAAAAAATATCAAGACATCAGGATGAATATTTTAACTCTTGCATGATTTTCTCCTATTTTTTTTCTGGGTAAAGGGATTATTGTGGAACATGGCAGTGAGTGCAACACACTACATCTCCATACTGTCAAAAGCAACAAATGAAACCAATCAGAACAGGGAAAATGAACATATGAACAAACAGGTAGCACAAAAACACCAGTAAATTATGCATACGCTTTTCAGATAAAGTGGGTTTGAAGATTTGTCTTAAAAACAAAGTGGCTGTCTAGTTTTATACCCACGTCTGAAGCGGGCAAAACTAAAAGCTCTGCCTCTTGTTTTTCACTTAGAGATTCTTGGAACCGTTCTAAGCCAACATTCTGGGAATGAGACATATTAGGGTGACATGGTGTGCAGGATCTTTCAATAAAGATGGCACTAGATCATTTAGGTGCTTGTATATTATTTAAAGAAATTTAATTTCTGTTCTAAATTTAACAGGAAGGATACGGAGGAAGGCTGGAACTGGGGAAATGTGGTCTTGGTAGTCCCTGCTTTCGGCCAGCAGTGTTTGGATCGACTTGAGAATTTTAACTGAGCTGTCTGGGCGTCCCACTAGCAGTGCTCCAGCCATGATGCCATGAATTGATAAGATAAACCAGTTTCTCAGCATCCCCCTGTGGCAATTCTGATTTTGTTGTTTTCTGCAGAAGAGATGATGATGTTTTAGAAACATGTTTAATGAGTTAATTTAAAGAGAAATCCTGGTTTATAAGAGAGTGAAGAGGAAGAGGAGCAAGAAAAAAACAGCAGAAGATGATGATGTGACTGGACAGACAAGCTTAGCTTTTATTAGGAGAAAAAAACTTCTCTGTGTTTCTGATGTGTGTGTAGCTCTGGTGACATTTGACCTGATAGAAATGGGGATGGGGTGGAAATGTAACTAAGGCCCCAGGCCAACCTGGGGTCTCTGTCAAGATTTAGGCACTACTGAAGTAAATGCTGCCCCAAACTAGTATTCCGATTACTATTGTAAATGAAACCTAGTCTCTTACCAGTTTGAGAAATGCAACTATAATTGTAAATGTGTACAAACTAAATGGATGGATGGATGTTTTTAAATGTGTACATTTTATGACAATAAGAACTGAGTTTAAAAGACCAAACCACACTGATTCCCAAGTGGGATTTTTAGTGACCAACATGTTTCCTCTACATCATGGATGTCAAACTCTCGTCTTCTAGGATCACTTAGTGCAGGTTTTAGGTGTTTCCCTGCATCACCATGAAACTGATGGGTCTTTATGCAGAACTTGACAGCAAGCTGTTCAAGTGATTTCATACAAATCTGATGTGGGAGCAGGGAAACAACAAATTCTGCTGGGTAGCAGCCTGTAAGGTACACAGTTTGACATCCATGTACCACATATTTGGAAGAAGCTTTTAACTTTTAGCAACTATATGGCACTAAAGTGAACGGTAATCATTATGAAATGAAAAATAGAGCTATACTTAAAACGTATGTTTTAATAAGTACAATAAGTATGAAAAAATGTGGAAATGGTTTAATTGACTTGCCAGAGTGCTATTTAGAAAAATATAAACAATAATAATCATATAATCCAATTTTACTACAATTTGATTTAATTTCATTCATACTTTACACACATGTATTGATGCATTGTTGTCTGCATAATATCATAATGTGCATAGGATACATTGTGAAACGACAAATATAGCATAATATAGGTTCTTTAAAAATCACAGAAGAAAAAACACTTCTGCACTCTAATGGTAACCCAAACAAGTAACAGCAATATAACATTACCTGATGTGAACCCAATAATCACTAAAACATACAATATAAAGAGGCTTTACTGTCTTTATTCATACTGATACATATTGATGATCTTCACCAAAAAAAACTTTCTGTTCAATCAGATAAAAAGAGATCCAACAGCTTTGAGAACCTTTTGCTTTAGAATGGCTCGAGCCACTTGAAGACATAGAGAAAAACAGGTGCAAACAACTCCAGCTGTAAGTATCACTGATGACAGTTTCTTTAATGGTTATTCCATAAAACAATTATGCACTAGCAGGTAAAAAGCATAAACATTATATTTGCACCTTCTGAAACATTTTAACATCTAAGTGCAATAGCTGTCAAGGTAGTTGCCCAAGGTAGTTTCCCCTACATGTTTCTGCTTAATTTACACGTCAGTACCTCTCCCATCCTCTATGGAAGCAAAACACATGAAATACCTGTGTAAACCAAAAGCACCCTTGATGCATGAAAGGATAATATCCCCATAGTAGGACTTTGACAACTGATCTGGGATGAAGAAAGGAAAAGAGTAAACAAAAATATAAAAACAGCAATAAGAGTGAGCTGATGGGCCTCAAATTGGGGCTTTTTCTTCGCTAGTAACATACTGTATTATATTTTGTCACATTTCACAAGTGTTCCCCTTAATGTGACATCAAAATTATTCAAATAGACCTTGTGGTTGCAAAAGCATAGTCATTTAACTAAGATAATGCATTTTAAAGCTGTAGGCTTAGGTTTCAAGGGGTTAAACTAGGAAACTATTCCCGTGCTGCATACACAAAGACAACATCATGAAAGACTAAGTACATGTGTGATGGTATACGGGGGAGAACAAGGTTGGTGAACAGAGGACAATGACTTAGATGTGTAAAAAGGTTTTAATAAATAGTCAGGGTAAAAAAAAAATAAAAAAAACAGATAAAAACAAGTTAAAAAGTAAAAACAGGTTCCATAAAAATTAAAAGTCCAATCGAGGCTCAAAGTCCATTCCCAAG
>JBAMHV010000014.1:9151692-9171061 GCA_037177535.1 Pseudomugil gertrudae
TTCAGCAACAGCCTGTCATTGAAGAGACTGTTAAAACCTGGTCTAACGATGCTGAGGATGCTCTGAGATGGTGCTTCAAGACAACAGACTGGAGTGTCCTCTGTGGTCCTCATGGAGATGACATCAACAGCTTGACTGAGTGTGTGATGTATTATATGGACTCCTGTGTGGACGGCACCATCTCGGCAAGAACAGCATTAACTATTAACTATTTTTTGTATTTAAAAAAAACTACTACAATTCAAATTTCCCTCTGGGATCAAAAAAGTATTTTTCATTTCATTTTCATTTCGTTCATCTTAATGTTACAATAATCAACAGTCACACTTTTAGTCACAATTTCAGTCATGCAAACAAATTCAAACATTTTTTAAGGACATCTATAGAAGATGCTCAGTAAATTAAGGATGTTTGTTCTTTTTTTTCTATTTAGGATTATTTAGTGGGGACCTGAGTGCTGACATTCAGTGCTTTTCTTCATGTTCCTCATAGCCGATTCTCTTTGTTTCTTGAAACCATAGTAACAATGAGTTTTATTCTATTCTATTCTACAGACATTAACAGACGCTTTTATCCAAAGCGACGTACATCAGAGAATAAAACAGCACAAGCATGAAATCAAACATCAGGGAACAGCATAGATAAGTGCCAGACCGCTGCAAGTCTGGTTGGACACAGCTATTGTCCTGTAGGACACAGACGTTGTCCTGAAGTGCTAGAGACTGCACAAGGTACTTCAAGTGAAATACTGCTCCAGCATAGTCTTTAAATGCCGCTTTATATGAAAGCCTCAGAGACAAACACTCAAAATGTCAGGCATGCTGTGTTTAGGGAAAGTAAGGCAATCCTGTTTATGTAATTCATTGCAATATCATTCGAGCTGACTAGCCATATACTCTATTTTATCAGATGAATATTGTTTCCCAAAGGCACTCTACCTCAAACAGTTCTATTATCATGCAGTTGCACAAGTGTTAAAGTGCACATGAACCATGGTGTGAATTTAAAATGTGTCAAGCGGTGGATTTCTGCAAGGATATTCAATCTTTTTGTCACTTTGTCATTGAGGATTTTTTTATACAACTGCCTGTGTCTATAAACCAAATATCTCAGCAGCACAGAGAATTAAAATGGGGGTCCATATAAATTATTTTAAAGGCACTAGAGGGACCTCCTAGGACATTTCTACCTGCCACATGCTTCTTTCTATATCAAGCTTTGCAGGAGGTTAACCCAAGTAAAACCAGTTTTTGTCTTTTTGAGGACATTTAATAAGTTCTTGCAGCATCACTTAGTCATAATTCATAAGTCATTATTCATGTAGAAACATTTGAACTGATATAAGCTTTAATAAACTAATTTATACTATGAATGTTACCATTACGGTTACCATACCAGAATATTCAATTCTGATTGGCTGCAAGGTGTCTGTTATAAAGTGATAATGGATACCTATAAAGTCCTAGAAGTTCTGGTCAAATAGCCTGATTGTTTAAAATTATTGCACCAGCTCAAATGCTAGCTGGTAACCGTAGCAACAGACACTCAAAACGTATGACCATTATTCAAATTTGCGTAAATGCTTCAGGAGTTAGGGTACTGAAGCTCCTGTTACAACTGTCTTAAAAATGTGTGACAGACTTATGAATCTTGGAAAATTGGTGTGATTGGAGAATTGTAGTGCAGTGTCCTGTGGTCTACCATAATGTCAATTACATGGCTGAAGTGGTCTATTTCTACACTTTCTGGTGATTTTAACATTTTTAAAATACATTATTTAGGAGTTATGACTGTAAAAAGTACTCATGTAACACTGTGTCTGCGGCAACGGGTCGGTTTTAGGAGCTACAGCTGACCGAGCTGTAGGTTTTGTGGGCAGAGCGAGTTACCTTGGGAATGCATCACAGCGTCACGACAGATATGAAATGGTCCGCTTAGCCATTTCTTGTGAAAACTTATGATTTTAACAGTAAAAAAAAAAAGTATTAATATTTTCCTAAAGATTTCTTTCTTTTGTATAGTGATGATGGTATAAACGGGAAAATGCCTTTCGAGGTGTCCATTATCAGAAAATAATGGACTTCACGTTGGATGGTTCTTGCTTCTGCGTCATTCATTACTTTCTGATGATTGACACCTCGTCTGGCATTATTTCTTAGATAATGTGATGCTATTCAAAATCTATCCTCACTGTCCTTATTGCATAAATTGATGTACAGTTGTCCAAGGATGTAGAATAGTGTCAGCTCTGATCCAGGGGTTTGCAGACACAGATGCAGGCAGCAGTTTAAGAGGTTTTAATAACAATACTGGAGATCAGGAACAATGGTAATACTACACAAGGCAGTAGTGTTGGCAGATGCAATATATAGGCATGTGAACAGGTGTTGTCCATTTGTCTAATCAAGCTGATTTTCAAGATGGCCGAGGTGGGTGAATCATGGGAAGTGAAGTTCAAACAGGGATTTAATAAGCCGGAGATGATGAGCGGACTGGTGGAAGTGGCATAGGCATGACAAAAAACTAAAATGCTGTGGCTGGAAGGTGTATTCCTTGCAAAATCCTGGATTTAACAGAGAAGACATGAACCACTGCTGCCTATTAGGATCCAGTCAATTTATTATGTCACAAACACATACTACTAAGAGTCCCACCTCCTTGATATAGTGTCACTAACATGATTGATCTTGTTGTTTCTTGTGTCAAAAACTGTCCCCACATCAGGTGGTTTGTCTCACAATTGTTCTGTCAAAGGTTTGACAGGTCAGCTGCTATACACAGATTCCAGCTTCATGAGAGGGACTTGTTTGTAATAAAACATCCTTTGAGCCCCATAAAAGCTGTCAGGACATCTTTATTACGATTGCCCAAAGTCACAAAATTAGATTTCAGTGCTTTAATTGTAATATGGAACTTAAGCTGTATTGGTGAATCATTTTCAGTAACACAAATGAATATGACCATCTTCCTTTTTGGTCCTTTCAAAGGTTCAGTTCACGTCGTTCTCTTTCCTCCATATCTCTATCTCATGTTGCTTGTATCTATAACTGGTTTTAGAGAAGAAATATTTTCCTTTTTAAAGAATTATCTCAAATTCCTTGGTGTAACAACCACTCACACTCACTTCTCAAAAGATTTCAGTGACCATTTAACTTGACTTACATGTTTTTGGAGGGAGTGCAGAAAGCTGAAATATACTCATATAGAACCTACGCATGGGGAGAATAAGAAGGAACCTCCCTTCCAGCCAAGCCTCAAACCAATACTCACCTGGGTGGAGGACAAAGTATATCAGCCAGATTCATAATGCTTGAAACATGCAGTAAGCACACCCTGATAGAGCACTGCTTCAGTAAGAGGCAGATTTGATCAAAGAAACCCTGGAAACATTAACACGTGGATTACAACTTAAGCAATGTGGGTTCTGCCTGAATGATTTGTCAAATAAAGCTTAACACTGTTTCAGTCTGAAGTGCTTTACACACCACTAGCATGCCAAAGCTGAACAAATTCCAATAGGTTTACATCCAGCTTGACAGTTGGAATAGAATTAAGAGTTATTGCATACTCAGCAGATTTGATGACTAAACAATGTAATTGAAGGCTGTGTTCTCAAAGAGCTCTTCTTGTCTGATTTCCATGGGAGTACAGTTTATAATGAAGACTATAAAGCCCAAGAGTCAACAAGCCTTACAAATAAAAGCGTTTGAAATGCAAATGAGCATAAATTACTACACTTTTATGAAACTTCCCTGTAAGTCTATTGCATCTAAACTACACTCTCAGAATTCAGAATCACACCACCTCTATTATTTATTAAATATGAATAAAAAGTTCATTAGAGCAAAGAAATGTTTTTGACAGGACAATACAGAAAAACATGTTCAGTTTTTTTGCTTAATTTATGTGTAAACAACAAAAAACAAAATAATGATCTTGGAAAAAGTAAAAACTGAAACCAGTCAGGAAATGTCTCTCGACTCCTAGTTCCCAAGCCTAATTGTGAGGAGTTCTTTCATCTTTAAAAGTTTCAAATAAAAATAAATCAAATCAAAAATACTTTATTCGTCCCAGAGGGAAATTCAGCCAATGACAGAAATCACCTCACTTAAACCCCATATATGTTTTAAAAATTATTTTTTTTAAATGTTCAAATGATGCAAAAGTCCTTTTAGGACCATAGTAGATGTTCTGTGCCATCAACAACAAAAAAAAAAATAAATATTAACAGCAGCTTGTATATAAATGAAAATTGTGGGTGAACCATCTGGAAGTGATTGAATTCATGTTTTTCCCTGACTTGCATGTTGCAAATGATGTGATCTAACAGATCAGGATTTTGTTAAAATCATGTGCAGAGATAATCCTGCTGTTTCTGCTATTAATGATTTGTATTGTGTAGTGCATGCCTTATTCCATCATATGTAGGGCATTCTGGATAAAGGATGTGAAATAATGGAAAATGATGACAAAAGCACTAAAACACCACCCTGCCTAAAAAGGAAACTGTTGGATATTCTGATCTGTAAGAAGCTAGAAAGAGGGAAGAATTGCTGCTTTATCTTAGGGCAAGCTGAATCTAGAGAAGTAAAGCTGGCATGTTACTAATTCTGTTTAACGTTGAAATAAGAAGTCACTGTTGGGTATGGCATCAGAACTGACAGTGTTCCTGTACAAAAACATGAAAATAAAAGGACAGCTTCTGAAAATGCTTAGCTTCTTGTTTCAGAGAGACTACAGCATGAGGGGAGGTGGGGGGGATTAACATCACAAAAGATAGCAGTTGATACAACTACATCCTATACTTTATGCTGACATGGAAAATAATATTGGATTTAGGATTGAAGCCATTCTTTTTATTTTTGGGATAAGATACCCAACAACTTAGGATGTTAAAGTTTTAAAGTGGAAACTTAGAATTCATATTACTGTACTTGATTCAAAGGGAATGATATTTGTCATTACTATACACCCCATAGCTAAGAGCAATAAATGAAAGTAAACACTTTAAAATACAACCTTGTGTCACAGACTCATGTGAAAAGATCTCTGACGTTCAGGCACCCTAGAATCTATAGCAGTGGAAAGTTATTTATCTTCTTTGTTGTGGCCACACAAGTTCCTTGAAGGAAGTCTTATGACAAAACCTCCACATGAACAGACAAGAAGGCACGGTGGCAGAACAACAAATTATGGTTTGGCTTCTAACAAATGGCTTTCAAAGCTTAGTAGGTTCCAACATTAATCAAACTTAGTGAACTAACTGCAACATTCAACAAAAACGTTTGGCTTTGTGTGAACTTATATGAAAATAATTGATAATACAAAGTGTTGTGTACAGAATCTGAGAAGGAAAAAGAGCTGGTATCAATAATGGGTGAGAATTGTCACTGACTGTAGCGCAGGAAGGTAGTGAGATCAATTCCAGGCTAACTACCTGGTAACGAATTGCCCCCTGATGGGCAAATTGGCATGTGTGTGTGTAAATAGGCTGTGTAGTGTGAAGAACTTTGAGTGGTCAATATGACTGGAAACGCACTATATAAATACAAATCCATTTACCATCTAAAATTTATTCCATAAATGGAAATGATATCCAAAAAAGAAGAGAGTTTGGTGCATTGCTCTTTAAACAGAGCATGCACGTATCTGTGAGCATTATTTTTTAATTGAATTGAACTCTCGTTATTAAATGAGCTTAAGATGAACCCTCTCATCTGCCACTTGGATATCTAGACGTTTTGTTTGGTAAGGAGATGCTCCACGTCTGATAAAAGCTCTCTGCAATAGTTAACTACCCTTTCTTAGTACAATACAGTTCAGCAGATGCCACTGGGTGTAATCACTTCCCCCCACCCTCAGCTTGAAGTGTAAGAGGGGCTGACATCCTGCTGAAGAGGCTGTGTGGTGCCAGATAAGACTGCTTGTATTCTCCTCCTCACTGATTGTGGACCGAAGAAGCCCTTGCCTGAATCAATTACAGCAGAATGTGGTGAAGGCTGTTTCAGTGTTTCCTATGGTTTCCCTGATTCACACTCTGGCACGAGTGCTTAACTAGTGAATGCTGCACAGCATGCAATTCCTACTATAATTGTTAGTTTGTCATAATTGTAGCATACAACCCAACAGCCATGTAGTTGGAGTGCATAATCCATGGCTGTAATCTCTGCAAAGGTTTAACATTATATCAGATCTTGTTAGTTCACATTGGAAGACATTGCCTTGCTCCTGTTCCCCAGTGAGTGCTATATTATGTTGTAGTGCACAAATTCTTGTCTGACCGAGGTTTGCCTTGGTGTAAATAGGGTGCAAGCCAACCAGAGTGTTATCATTTTTAGGTCTGTGAAAATAAATTGTTGCTAGAGTTTTACTATACTGCAACTATGCAAGATTCATCTATATAAATGATGGCTCTAGATGCATGACATTTTCATGACAGCAAAATAAATAAATAAAAATAAAATAATGAGAAAACATTTTACACATTTGCAGATTCATTTCATTCATTTGCATGCATGTCTAAGATGAGGTAAAATGTAAAAGGTGATTGTGTTTCTTGTGATCTTGTGTGCACAGGTTTCTGCCTTTGAAGAGTACTTGGAAGTAGTTCTGCTTCCTCTCAAGTGGTTTTTCACATGCATTAGCCCCAAGCCATATTGTTGTGTAGCTACAATCCATGGACACTGAATAATGTTTATGCAGGGTTTGCTGACATTATGACCATTACTAAGTCCACACATGTGCATTCCTGCAGACCATGTGATTTTATTTGTACAGGCCTGAGGTAAAATATGCATTGGCTGGAATGCATATTTTAAGATTAAACAAGGGTGATTTTTTTCTTTTTATTTAAGTAAAACATATTCTCTCTTTCATTTCTACCAATTTAATCAAAATAAGATATCCATCACTTAGCTCACAGTATTACTCCATATGATTCAGTGGTCTATTATTAATTCTTCCTCTGTCTCTGCACTTCTTCTGCAGGTAACAAGTTCTCTTACTGCCACGCCTGCCTACTGGTTGCTGGAATTTGGTGTTATGCTGGAGTGTTTGCAGTAGGTCCACTGACTGGCTGGGGAGAATATGGGGCTGAGCCCTACGGAACAGCGTGCTGCATCAACTGGCATGCTCCCAGCCAAAGCTCTGCAGCTATGAGCTACATCCTCTGCCTCTTCTTCTTCTGCTACATCGTGCCCTGCACGATCATCTTTCTCTCCTACACATTCATCCTGGTGACTGTGCGAGGCTCCCGCCAGGCTGTGCAGCAGCATATGTCCCCACAGAACAAGATCACAAATGCACATGCACTTATAGTTAAGGTATTGCAATGGGTTACTTTTCAAGGTTACTTTTGCTGTGTGTTTATTGATTTATTTGACAGATATCCTCATATTTATGTGGTAAAATGTTTTTTAACTATTGTCCTGTCACTTTTCAGCTTTCTGTGGCAGTTTGCATCGGTTTCCTGACAGCATGGAGTCCATATGCCATTGTTTCCATGTGGGCAGCGTTTGGTAACCCAGTAAATGTACCACCCATGGCTTTTGCATTGGCAGCTATCTTTGCCAAGTCGTCCACCCTTTACAACCCAATTGTTTATTTGGCCTTCAAACCTAATTTCCGCAAGTCGCTATGCCGAGATATGGCCCAGTGTAGAAACACACTTTGTGGATGTGTGTGCGATCACAACTCAGCACAGAAGGGAACTTGCAAGGAATCACATCACAATGAAGAGTGCAACTCCACAAAGTTGTCCAACGGGTTACCAGAGAACCACAGGACCTGCAGACACTGTCCTTGTCCGGAAACAGCCACAGGTGCCAGGGAAAACTTTACAGATTACAGCCCCCAGCAGACTGCCAGGATATTGAAAGGATCGCTGCACAGTGAGGTGGCAGTCAGTCAGCTCTCCAATGAGCTGCAGAGTGATTTCCTCTAAGGAAAAAGAATACATAAACAGCACCACACCACAAAGTCAGAAAAATAGATGTGTGGAGAAAACGTGGCAAACGCAAAGGATAAAAGAGTGACTAACTGGAAGTCAGGGAAAAGAAATCATCTTTAAACATGACCGAAAAGATAAAGACTGATAAAGAAAGGATATATATTAATATAAGAGATTAGAACTTTGACACTGCCAAAAAAGATGCTGAAAGAAAAGATGAACTAAATAAGCCAGCCAATCAGTCCACAAATGTGTATATTAGTATTTTATCAGTTCACATTAGCAGGTATCAAATCAATCTGATAACTTTGAACTATCAACAAGTCTAATGAGTTATGAGGCAAATCTATTTACGCTGGACTCGGAGGGAGGCACTGATACTGAAACTTTCTACTCCAACCCTTTCACCCCTTTTTACCAATACTGTGCTTGACTATGTATTTGTATTTATTTATGCATGCCTCAAACTGAAGGAGTACAGGGTAACTGTTGTCACCTGACAGGAAATGAGTGTTGTGCACTTTTTGCGCCGGAAGCTTCGAAGCTCATTTTAATTTTACAGCAGTGTGTTGAACACTAAATTCATCTTTATCAACTGTGATCATTGAGGAGATGAAGAGCACAGCAAAGAGAGAGAAACTTGGCTTAGTCGGCCCTCTGCTACCTGTGTAGACATGGATAGTTTGTCCAGAGGGCAGTATTGATCCCCCTGCAGAGAAGAAATGCCAATTTTGTCTGTATTTATTTAGTCTAATCACCCTTGAATGATATGGGTGCACATCCTCTTCTACGGTAACTCTTAAGAAGCTCTGTTACTCCCAATATTGTCAATTTGGAAGATCTCTGGATGGTCAATTTTAAAATGTCTGAGGATCAACACAATAAGGATTTTCCCCCCATTATAAAAATCACATGATTTTCTGTTCTGATAAGATTTCAAAGCAAAAATGTGCAATAAATACACAAAGAACTTATTATATGATGATGATGACAGTTTATGTTGTTTTGTTTTTTATTGAACAGAAAATTGTTGTAGGTAAATGGCTTTTGACATATTTTTATATCCAGAAGGTGTCTATTAGGCAGCTGTCTTGTACTACAAACATTGTTGCCATTGTTAAAAATTGTTATACAATATGGATTCTCTTTAGCTAACTTTGCTTACGATTTTAGAGTGCACCTTGGGAAATGCAGTCATGTCTTATTTAAAAAATCCAAATACAAAGAAGCAAAAAGTCAGATGATCAAGAGGATGCAAACAAGCCATTTTAACCAAGTTAGAGAAACTAATTTGATTTTCTCTCAATTTGGCTGCAGATTTGGTAAGAAGTTAAGTTTTTACCTTTGAAGATCTGTAAAGTAGTTGTGATACTCCTAAATTGCAGCAACATACCGAGATTAAAACAATTAACTTCATTATTGTAACCAGAAATTATAAGAACCAAAAACAGGACCCTATATCTACCAAACATAAAGATTATTTTAACGGGTCATCTTTATTATTTGCTTGTATGTGTAAGAATGTATGAAATGAGGGTGGGGATCATGTGGTGTATCCATGTTGTATCGGAGGATATTTTTCTAATGTGCCTCTGTGAAATCAAGCTTTATGTGCAGAAGAAAATGCTGAGAGAACCCAAGAGATTATTCTTTAAGCTTCGCAACACCAAAAGAAGATAACATAAAAGTAAACATTTATGTTTCCATGTCATTTCTACAAAATAAGAGAACAAAAATATCTCTATGCATGAATATAGACCACTTGCCTTCAGTGCTCCTCTTACCTACTATTAAATAAAAGAGTTTGCAACATGAGAAGCAGAAAGCTTTCCCTCAGCGCTTACAAACATCATTTGAATAAAAATGCCCAATGATCACAGTCGAGTTTAACCACAATATTTTCTCAACAAGTAGTTGTGTACACTTCACATGGCAGCAAAGGTCATTAAAAGGAGGTACAAACACGTGTTGATTGGGCAAGATAAATTCAATGTGCTTCAGTGCATGTTACGGCTGACTAGCTTAACTTTCATGATTCCGTAATGTTCCTATGCTGAGGGAGGAGAGCAACTCTGTGCACTTTTCACAAATTACCTGACAACAAAAGCAGTTCCCATTTATTTTATTTTCAGTCTGACAAATTAATTTGGCTAAAGTTATGCAAAACAACCAGGTCACTATTTATTCTGCTGCCTGCTACAATCTTTAAATTGCTGTTCTCGCCTTGCTAGTTTCTTCTTGAAGAGAATCAAACAATCAACTAATACCCCACGTAACCTATAGGTTAGATACTTGCTATCACAAAGGTTACTTCTCTGCTGTGAACTTGACCCTGCTTAGACTGATTGTGAGTCTGCATAACCCCTCTCCCCTTACCACATTTATTTGTATAAGTTAGGCTTTTGAAATCAACTGGGGTTAAAAAAAAAAGAAAAAGTTTTATCTTGTAAAGTGTTTGACTTATCTTAGTATTTTTCCATAAGGTATCCAACAACGTTAAGTTGTCTAATCAGATACTGTATGTGGAAGTGCACATTACCACCAACCTGAAAGGGTCATTCTACCTCTTTAAATTCAAGATGGAGGATCAAGACTATTTCTGCTATGACTTGACAGTTAAAGTCTGTCTCATATCATAATAAATGGCTGTACGTTGACTTTGCAAAATTAAGATGTTTTTGATTATGATTCCATTCATCATGATATACATATTTCTTTGTACAACACCATTGCAGCTCTTTACATTTTTTACTACTGTGCTGTTTTCTGTATTAACATACAGATGTGGGACATTCCCAGACAGGTTTTTTTAATCAATCCCATATCTGCAGTTGTTAAAGTTAGTCCTAAATTTTAAATGTTATTCCAAAACACAAATAAAAAGTCATTTAATGTGGTGGAAGATTTAAAACAATGGAGCATTTGCAAGTCTTGTGCTTTGAGCACTCTGAGAACCTGAGCCCAGACTTGTGAAGTTCACGTGTGAATCCTTTAACACTTGAGCTGTGAGATGACATGAAGGAAGCCTTGGGCTGTTTGTAGCCTGAGTTTATTTCAGCTGACACATGTAGCTACATGTGAAAGGCTTAGTGCTGTAAAAATGAATACAAAGAATAAAAATAAATCAATAAAAAGAAGCAACGTTTTCAAAGAGGGACAGGCATTTCCACAGTCATACGCAGGTCTTATCAGGATGTTGGAAACTATGCTGCCGTCTTTACCTTTACATCTACAGTTTGTATCTGACAACTATCACCATCTGGGTGTACAGGTAACAGCTTGTTACTGTGTCTTGTAACCTCCAGAGTGAACTGAGGAGGGATAAGTCGTCTACAAGCTGTGTAAAGCATGTCATGGCACTTATTTCCTAAGGAAAACAAAATGATTGTATTAATTCCTCTGATGTCTGCAGACTAATGGTGTTTTTATGTGAACTGGAACATTTGGAAATGAGGAAAGAGGAATGTTCTGCTCGTCATGCTGCAACCAAAGGTTACAGTCACCTTTACACTCACTGTCAAAGCCAAAACGCTCTTTTGGACGCTCATATTTTTCTACCAATATGCAGGTTACCATGAGAATATACATATCAAAGACTTGGCTTGAAGTCCTGCACGGGCTTTGTTCGGCCCAGTCTCGTGGGCAAAAACAGATCCACAAACCAGTCAACATAAATGTGAATTTCTCCTTCTGATGTCTCTTTTTTCTACTCTGTTCTGCTCAAGGAACAAATCCTGCAAATGCCTAGGTGCATATTCTGTATTACTAGCCATTCCCACCTGGGTCATCAACACTGGCTTTACCTATTCAAGTTATATATTGTAGATAATGTATATGCCTGCATGTATGTAGATGTGTGTTTGTACAGATGTCAAATGCAAGTCATATATTGTTTATGAATATCAGCCAAAATGTCTGAAAATTATGGAAAAAAAGCCCCATCAGTGTCTTCAAATGGGGATGATGGAACTTCACTTTTGGTGTTGTTTTAACTTTATTCAAAAAGTCTCAATAAGCTTCTCCTTATGAAGTTTTAACACAAAATAGCTGCCATATCTGTGAAGTCTCTTACTGCAGCTGGAGTCTGTTTTATCTAAGCTCAATAAAGTTCCCATGAAATAGCTATGGCAACAGTGTTTGCCTTTGCATATGCACACAGTTCCTTGTAAAAACAGAAGCTACTGAGGTAGCGCAGGTCAGGGAAGACGGGTCCTGCCAGACTTGTTGCATCAGGCTTCATTACCTTTAGAGAGTGACATCAAAATTGGCCCATAGACATCCCAACACTTTTTCCTCAGCCAAGAAAAAAAATCCGGTAGGTAGACAAAACATACCATTACTATTGGTAACAAAATTAACTCTAAATTAAATTCTATTTCATCCTGGATGGCTTTTGCAGCAAATATAGACCTTTAGAAAATGTGTCAAAAATGGTAATAAATAAGTAAATAAAACAACCTAAAAACAGTATTTGTTTTTTTTTAATAATAGCAAGTGCACCAAGAGCTTATTTCCAGAATGCCACACCATTGTGGGTGAACATATGCACTTAGCTCCATTTTCCATCAGTGTTCCACAGACACAGGAAACCAATGATGGAGGTTTATTGTAGTGTCAATGTATAGATTATGCTTTTTTTACTTTTTCTACCTCTCAATTAACCACAAAATTTCTTAGTAAACTTCATTTTTTTTGTTTACTGCTAAGAGATCTGAGCAATAGTGGATGGGTTTGATATGATTACACCCGCTCAGATAAGCAGTTTACTTCAATTGAACTTAATTACTGATGTGTCAAAGTGCAGATAATACAGAGTCACATCTAGCTGGTCAGATTGTCCTTCCTGCAAAAAAAAAAAAAAATCAACTAGTGTCACCACTGCAATGACAGGAATCATTGTAAAACTCAGTAAAATGATTCCTTCCATTCTGAGTCAACAAAGATCTAGTTTATTCCATTGGGACTATGAATCAGTATAAATCATTGGCAGCAGCCTTTTGGGTAACAATTTGATTAATCTGTTTTGTTTCTATACTCTTCCACTATTCCACAAATTCTAATTTCTTATTTAATCAGGAAGAAGCAACTAGAATCTATAATTTCTGATGGCAAAGTTTTAGTCTTTAGTGATCTACTTCAAATTGTGTTGCACTATTCATGGGACACATCCCACCCTCCACCCCCCGTTCCCCCCTGTAAGACACAAAGAAGGTGGAATGTGATGTGTATGTACATATGTGTATGTTTGTATATGGAAAAGCTCTGTCTATCTACATATATTTTAGGATTATAATGTTACATTATGAAAAATAAATTATTATGATTGTTGTCAGTGAAGTTTCAAATGCACTGTGAAAATGTTTACATCTATAAGTTTGGTGAAAGAATAGGAAGGATTGTATGAAAAGTGTTTAAGTACATCTACCCAAGGGCATATCATTTGTTCTGATGTAAAGTGGAATGGTGAATAAATTTAATCAAACATTCAACAAGTGTGTTCACTGTGATTATGTTCTGACACCAGTAGCACAAAGGAAACAGTTTAGTTGTGCTATTTTGCATAACATTGAAATTTAATCCAATTATTATGTCAAAACTGATGTATAAAATGTATAAATACACAATGGTACTTGATATTAATGCGTTTATTTTCTATTCCCAACAATTTGCTGTTATTTACAACAAAACTGGACATTGAGGCAGGAATCTGTTAGCATGTACTCTCAAATTTCATGCATTATTTGGGAGGACAATTTATATATTCTGATAATTCATTCACAAAGACAAGATGAGGAGCAGAAACCTCCTATGAGAGCATGTATTTCTACATTATTGTGGACGATTTCAACAGAAATGTTGCTTGATGGGAAAGTTTAGTTTTATTCAACTCCTTGTCTCACATTCAGTCATACCAGCTTCTGTCTGAGGAAAGGTGCCAAGTAACACTCTTTGGGAGCTAAAAATGTTCTTTTTGCGCTTTCTCTGCCCAAAGATGGCAAGAAATGTGAATACATTTGAATACTGATCTCAGGGCATGCTATAAAATACAACATTCTTTTTGTTTCTTTGAATTAATGAAATAATTTAATTAAGCTTCTGTTTTTTGCAACAGAATAAAAGGTAGACTTTTTCTAGTCCACAAAAACAATTTTCCCCAAAGGCTGGTGCTATGTCAGATCATATATATGGTCGTTCTAACTGATGAACATATTTTAAACTCATCAGTTACAATCTATTACCTAACTTACAGTATATCTGTTGAAAGAATCAATAATTTGACAATGTAACCACAAACTATTATTTATTAATTTATCTTTAAAAAAAATGTCATTTAACATTTTGTCTTGGCTTGAATCAGCAATCTCCAGTGCTAACCACATCACTTCGTAAATTATTTCCATACAAATTCAGTATCTGTGTTAGCCGCTGACGCTGTTCTTCCTGTCCAATTAGGCTGAAGGGTTTTTTTTATCTTCTGTTTCTGTATCTTATGTTTCTCCTTTGGGCATAACAATCTGCTTCTGGGTGTATTACAGGTGAAAAAACATGATGTTCATATTATAGACCTTGAAAGTAAAACTTTAGGATTTTAGAAAAGGTCAGTATGCTCTGGGTGGCCAGGGATTACTGCTAATATGGAAATGTAGGAAGGACCTAATGTTCTGCATCTGTTCTGTGTGCAGAGGCACTTTGTTTAACTGAGTTTTTCATAAAAGTTGGGCTTTTGAGGCCTCCTCTTATTTGGAAAGCTATTAGTTTGGACAGTGTGGAAGCTTGAACCGGAGCCTCAAACCCAGTCTCACACCAAAAGTATGAGAGGTGACAACCCTTTGTTATGATTATTTTTCTCCCTGTGAATTCTCTTTAGCTGAGTGTTTTTCCTTCAGATTTGTGGGCCCTCGTTGTTGTCAGAAATGTGAATATACTGTTGAAGATGAAAGAAATGTCAGTAATTTTAATATTCTGGATAAAAAGTCCCTTCCTTGTATTGTTTGAACACTACTTGTCCCCTGCATGAGCTGTTTTTGGTAAACAACCACCACTAGTAAATGTTCAGCCTGTGGGAAAAACTATTGAAAAGAAAAGGAAAAACAGAGAAAACGTCTCTTGTCTCAATTCATTTAGATCTCAGAAATTATGTCAAAGCAAGACACTAATGAGAGTCAAGCTTTGGTTTATTAACTTAGCAACAGCCTTGGTTAGCATCAAATCTGCTCTGACTTGGAGCAGAACACATTCAGTGTGGTGTGCTTCTGGAACATCAATAAATAATTCCAATTCGTCTTATGTCAACCCAACTATTTTTGAGTTACCAGAACGCTGTTAATCAGAAGATTGATGTTTGATCTTTAACTTCTTTAGTCCTCATAGAGTGCTTTTGGGTGTTAAACCCTGTCACAGTCTGCTCCAGCTCATACACCCAGTAATTTTCCACTGCCCTGTTCTCACCACACCCACTTATTCTTCTTCTTCTGTGAGGTTTAACGGCAGTTATACCCACTCATTTATCTCCACACCTGCTCTCATATGTGACACTTTCCAGAGTTCCTCTGTCTGATTTCCTGGTGCTGGCCCTGCCTGTTCCTGACCTGCTCTTCTTGCCTAACGCCTGGAAAACTATTTCTGCCTTCTGTCCCTGACTTTGTCCTTTGCCTCAGCGTTCATGGTGTTGGACTTCTCTGCTGGTTACAACTCGCCTGGCCTTGGTTATTCTTCTGTCTGCTCCTATTGGAACCTTAGCCTCTGTGGACTGTCTGCCTGGCTTTGACCCTCTGCCTGTCACCAACCTCTGCCCTCTCCACACAGAAGTTCAGTTTCCAGCAGAGTGAATAAAGGTCATTACCAACTGTTCCTGCCTCCAAGTGTCTTGCATTTGGGTTCATACAATACCTGTCACAAACCCAGTTTTGGAGAAACAATCACTGCACAGCCTATCACTGTATAGACTAAAACATGCTGTATGAGTGTGATTGTGTGTACGAAAGAATATAAGTGGTCAGGTGTAAGAGCACTGAGTGGTAAACACTAAAAAAATTATAGGAATGAAAACAGTCAATTTGCAATTTACCAAGAATTCCATCATGCAGTCGTAAATTCAGTTTTTCAGACAATGATCCCTTTAATTATTGCTTAATTCAATCAATGGAAATAGAGATAATATTTCCATTGAATAAGTACATTCATAGGCAACTAAACACTAAATCAAACAGTAAAATGGACCCTTTCTTGCAATGTGTCATGATGTAACTACAGTTATAAACATATAAAGATTACTGTGGTAGTATAAAACATGCCATAGATGATGTGATATATATATTTTTTTGCATGAACAATCCATGAGAATAGCTTCTTACTTGGAAAGCTTTTAGAGCACTGCTGGCATGAAGAATATTTATCTTTTGTTACATACCTATTGATCTATATTCCTGATAATTAGGCCAAAATATTGGGGGTGGGTTGTGGCTTTTAGCAAATCAGTGATGTTTCTTTGAAAAGCAGCTGACATGCCAAATTAATCCCCACCCCTACTGTGTGTGTGCTGCTGATTATGTGTTACTGTCTGCAATGCAGTTTACCTGCATTAAAACTCTTTGTTAAATTACCCCATTGCTCATCATATCACTCCCATCTTGCAACAACTCCACTGGCTTCCTATCAAACAAAGGATCATCTACAAAATACTGATCATCACTTTTAAGGCACTCCATAACATGGCTCCATCTTACATCTCCGATCTCCTTCATCTACACACCCCTTCCCGCTCACTGCGTTCCTCCTACACCCATCAGCTTTCCGTTCCCCCGGCACGTCTGGCAACAATCTCTGGAATTCCCTTCCTCCTGACCTACGTACAGTCGACTCCTTCCCTCTCTTCAAATCCAGTCTCAAAACTCATCTGTTCACACAGTCTTATTCCTCCTAAGTCCATACATCTTTCCACAGTGTTTCCTTCCTCTATTTTTATTCTGTTATGTGCTTTTAATGTTTTGCTTACTTTCTTTTTAATGTGTTATGATTGTACAGTGTTCTTGTGTGCTTTGGAAAGGCGCTTTTTAAATAAAATGTATTATTATTATTATTATTATCATTAATACTTTGCGCACTATATTTGAGTGTGTTTAGGTTGACATTTGCGCACTATATTCCAGTGCACTATGGTATGGAGACACAGTCCAGGATTGAAATAAAGAATAAAGAAGTCAGGAAACTAATTCTGTTTTTTAGTGAGGTCAGGACAGATAATGAATGATTAGTTGCACAGGACATTCAGAAGGCCTTTCGAATGAGTACTAACAATGAAATCCTTTAACATTAGTGTTAATACATATGTAATGTTTGTACAAATACTGGTAGTATGGTAGTAGTCCATGTGACTGTTGATAAAAGTGTGCATTGACATCCCACTGTTGCACTGAGAGAATAGGGTTGACTCTGGCTCTATTTTGAAGATGATAATAAACTATTCTTATATTATTCTTAATATGTGGAATAAAGTTAAGATTGGAGTCAAAAATTATGCTCAGGCTTTTTACTTGCAAAGATGGATGCAGAGACAATGACTGTAGTTTACAAATTAGTTTCTTTTCAGGGCCGATTAATAAAACTTCAGTTTTGTTCTGGTTAAGCTGTAAAAAAGTCTCTGCTATCCATAATTTGACAACTGCCTTTAGTGAAAGTTAGTTCTAAGTCTAAGAGAATTTCACATTTTTCCAATAACTTTAAGACTATTAATAGACATTTGTTTCATCTTGGTTTTTAAATGATATGCTTCTAAATAAAACATGGCATCTATGCTGATGATGTAAATAAATATTCATATTAGCTTGATGTATGCAAAAGTGTTCTGACATGGTTGTGGTAACTGGATGGACTGTTTTTTTTAGAGTTTTCTCAGGCAAGTGAGAGGTGCTATGGCTTTGCAGATGTCAAAGTTCTCCGAGTGCTTCTAGATGTTTTTTTTTATTTTACTAAGTCAAAGTTTGTCATAAAGATAAAAAATAAAATAATTTCAATTAAGGCAGATTTTACTATTGTGTTTAGTTAGATTCCATGTGGGAAAACATGGTAATTTATGAAAACACTATCAGCTTACTGTCACATGAATAAAGAGAAGCAGTTGCTCAACACATCTTTGGGTGTTTCTTAAATAAAATACAAACCAGCATGGTAGAAAAAACATGTTGTATCAGGTCATTCATTGATTTCATATTTGTGTGATATTATATGAAGCAGGGACGGTAAGGTCTGAATTCTGTCTTTCATCTAATTTGCTCTGGCCCCTGCAGGTATCGAGCTTTTTTTTGTTTACATGTTGTTTAAAACCATAGTAACTGTGGAGACAGTAAATGGTCTTGTACTTGTATAGTGCTTTTCTACACATAAGTGCACTCAAAGTGCTTTGACACCATTTGACACATTCACCCATGTGCTCACACAAACACTCACACAATGGTGACGCAGCACCCGGAGCAACTAGGGAGTGTCTTGCTCAAGGACACTTCAACATGTGGACCACCAGAGCTGGGATTTGAACCACTAACTTGCCCGTGAGGAATTGACCTGCTCCGCCACAGCCGCCATAGTGGACCTAAACAATGTAGAGGACCTAAACAATATAGAGGACATGCAGCTGACGTCACTGAGTCACCATCCAGTCCGTCTAGAAAGTAGTCCAGTCTCAAACCAGTTAAAATAGGACAGATGTGTGTGTCAGGGTTTATGTTTGTTCCTCCATGTTTCCTGTTTTATTTTGATATGTTTCCTGTTTTCATCATTTGTTAATTTAGTTAACTTATTTTTCTGTGTCTTGTTCTGTTCTGTGTATTTATACTCCCGGTCCTGCCTTGGATCCACACATCTCCAGCATACCTCTGTGCTTGCTCTCCAGGGATGGAGAGTTTATTTTGTGTTGTGGTTTCACAAATACTATGAAATAAATAATCGTGTAACTGGGCACTGTCGGTTTATTTCTGGTAATAGATTTCACATAAATATGGCACATACTGGCTAATACTAGACACGGATAGTGGGCATTTAGTGATAAGTCATCGAGTAAAATTCTGCCAAGTTTTGATGTAAATTTACCCGAGACATAATGACAGAAATTTCTGTTAGGTACCATCCACAGATACTTGCTGTGTAAGTATGTTTATGCTTAATCCATACTTAATATATGCTAGGCACTCAATGGTTATCCCTGGACGCTTGCCGTCCAAAATGGTGACGTCAACAACCGGAAACACATGATTGCATGTCCTCTATAGATAACTGTTGCTGCATCTCTCTTTCACTTCCCCTTAATGTCCAGCATTGATGGTGCTGGAGCATTTCTTTATAAAGGTCCTGTCATGATTGGACACTTTGGTGGGTTTTTGAGTTTCCTCATTTTGTTTCCAGTTTAGCTTTGTGTTTTGTTTCTCC
>JBAMHV010000014.1:9180459-9190570 GCA_037177535.1 Pseudomugil gertrudae
CTTGATCTGTTCCATGAGTCTATTTCCCACGAATAACTATAATCCGAGCCCCAGGTAAAAAGTTACCAGGAAGTCTTTTATCTTCGTGTCGGTCTTCTTCTATGGTATTTGACTTCTTCTGTGGTTTTCTGCAGACTCCGTGCAAAGCGTCTAGAAACTTGCATTGAGCGGGGACCCCTCCCACATTAGAGGATCGCGACTTGTAATGGAAAAGCAATCCAGTACAATATCGTACCGCCCGGGCCGGTAGAGTCGCGTCGCGCAGGTACTAATGGAAAAGCGCCTATAGACAAACAACCATACACATTCACTCCTATTGGAAATTTAGAGTCTCCAATCAGCCTATCCCCAAGGTGCATGTCTTTGGACTGTGGGAGGACGCCGGAGTTAGAAGGATAACATCTTTTCAATTTTTTTCTTACTATTTTATTAATCTATTTATTATTTCTATATTTTATCACTTTATTATTTGGAGATTTTTAATACTACAAAGTTAAGTAATTTGTAAGTTTGTTTTGATTTTTACCATAGTTTATTTATTTCTAAGATGTATTATGTCTATGTTTATTTTGTTGTGCTTAGCTTTTCTTTATTAATCTATGTTTTGTTTAAAAGTTTTAAAATTCATTAGTTTTCCTGATGGGGATCTGCTGCACTGGGGTTATAACTACTCAGTCTGCGGGGTTGTTGCCACTGAAATGGCTTTTGTCTGGCAACCTTTTGGCTGTAGTGTTTATTGAAGCTGTTCCAGTGGCAACACCATCTGCAATCATCAGTTGCCTCTGGTGTGAAAGGATATTGCTTTTTCCCAGTGTGTCAAACCAGATGTTTATGTTTGCATTTATATATGTTAGTTATGGAGAAAGAAGATATGTTTCTAGAATTGTAGTATAAAACATGGATTAAGGGGTGTGTTTGTGTGTATGTGTGAATGATCAAGTGTGTCCATATATTTGTATTCTTTTTTTATAAGGCAGCAAATTTAACCCTTTATATCTAGCAGTTTTATGCAACATATTAGCAGGAAAAATAACCTTGTAACAGTAACACTGCTACTTTGCACCAGCCTAATGCTCCATTTATTGCCCCATATTAGAGTTAAAGGTTCAAGAGCCAGTTGAAATACAGACAGTCATTGCTGCTTTGTTTTGAGTAGAAAACGTGTTACTCAGTCAATGATAATGACTTTTTACAAGTTGCTGACCTTGTAAAGCTGACATTCATCACGGTGGATTCAGTAATCTGAGAAGCACATATTTAACTGGATTAAACATTTAAGCTTCTGGAACATCTAAAAAAAGAGGCTCTTGAAGACTAATAGATGTGTGTATGTTCATTAGTAATAACTCCCTTTCTGGGGACATACAGTAATCTATGTAAGATGTCACATTGTAGAAACACCATCTTCTTTAAGGGAAAAAATTAAGGATTCATTTAATCATTAAATTCTAGAGTGAATATGTTTGTTTTTTCACTCTGTGTTAGGTGTGAAGATTAGGTAAATCTCCAAGAAATGAATGTCACTGTAATGTCCTTTAAAATGAACAATTGGTCTGTACTCAGTGCTATAAACATGAAAAGAGAAGTGCCAGTATGTGTTTTTACTTAACTTTTATGTGTAAATTTCCTGCGTCTTTTTTCTGAAGTCCATATCGTCACTAAGTTTAATCCTAGATTCTCTTCTGCTAATTCTCAGTAATGACAGTGTCTTTATTTCAGAATTTCTTAACCCTTTTTTGAAAATTCTCTTTAGTGTTTTCAAGTCAGTTTTAATTTTGTTGACAAAATATTTTCGTCACAGTCTTCATCAACATATTATTTTTCTCAAAAAATACAAAACGATTACTAAATAAAAACTAATGAATGGCATAAAAACCATAATGAAATGTACTGATAGTTTTGTAGTAAATACCAGTAGTAGCAGAAGCAACAATGTCCAATCAAAACAACTTTATTGTGTGGAAATGTGGGAGGAATGACAAAGCGATCCAATACAAACTATTGTATTGAAGAGACTGCAACTAAACATTTCTCCGGGAAGATGCTATAAACAGTTCACCAGTGTTTCATATTTTATTTTCACTGGTTCATTGTTCCTCATAATCACCACATATGCACTACAGAAATTTAAGGCCTACATACAAGGAGAATGCAATGATTTAAAATCTATATTTTATTACCAATCAAACGTAGACAATATCTTGATGAAACTGGGAAACATTAACAACATTATCTCAGAAGGTTGGAACAGAATAACATTTACTGTTGTGTAGCATCTCCTCTTATTTTAACAACTCACTGAAAGCATTGAGATGTGGGGATACCTGTTGGTGGAGTTTAAGGAGAGGAATTATGGCCCTTTCTTGTTTGATACACGTTTCCAGCTTGTGAACATTTGTGGGTCTTTTTATGTTATGATCCGCCAAATGTTTTTTCATAAGTGAAAGGTCTGGACCCTCTCCTCTTTCATCTGTGGGACACACCTGTGGTCTCCATAAGTAAATTTGAATGTTCACATGAAAACTCAATCAAGACAAAACAGCAGTGTTACTTGATCATGTTCACATATGGCGTTTTTCTGTATGATTGAAATTTAATAATCTACATCTATGTATTCCTTGACATACTGTGTCTTGATGTCAGCAGGCAATGATTTTCAAAAGAGTATCATGATGGTTTGTAATGCAGTCCCAATTGAGGGCTTCAAAACTCCTTCGTCACAAAGTGATTCCTCATTGTCTACTGAATTTTTGCTTTCTTTCATCCCCTCAAAAACAAGGAAAAATTCAGTTTATCCTTAACATGCAGACAGGAGAGACTAATAGAAACAATAAAAACATTCAAAACTGTCAAAATGAGAGAATATTTTCCATTCTAACTAAACAACAACAGACCAAAACACATTAGTTATATCCTTTAACTCAAAATTGTGTCTACTGTTGCACCAAAGTGAAAAAAGCACCAAGTCTGAGTCTTCTGCAATAAATGTCACCAGGTGTAACAGTTAGAGACAAAAATAGTGAGATTTTATAAGTTGTCTCCTATAAACTGATCATGTTGTGCATGGACTTGAATTCCTGCAACTACAAAGGAAAATGTTCCATTTTTATACCCTTTGACTTGGTTTTATCTGCATTTTGAATATAAAGAGGTTCTTCTGTGTGGCTCATGGAGGTATGAGGTGTACCACTTAATCAGACAGAGCAAAACAGTTTGATGGAAATCATTTTTATTCAAAGACATATCTCACACTGAAATCTTTGTTGCTCCAGTTATTTTCCACATTTACTTTCATTGGGTTTGCACTCGTGACTGAGGCATAATATCCATTTTGTGTTGGCAAATATCAAGCAGATCATCCCATGTTATGTGGCAGGAATAATGCGTTGTTTTTCTGTGTGTAATTGCATATATTCTGTCAAAGTAGAACTGGCATTGCAAAGTGGTTACCAAAAACATTCGCTCCAGTTCCTCCACAGCAGAGGATCCTATCATTGTAGAGCATAAGTCATTCATCTAAGTACAAATTTTATTAAACTATTGGTAAAAATGCTATAATTTGAATAAGTAACAATGTATATATTTTAAACGTTTAGTAAAAGTCAATACATAAGGGGGTGTGCAGACCTACCATGATTTACTCTGCAGTAGATATTTTATCCAGTCTGGTATACACAATGAGAAAGATACAGCAGTGTAACTAAAAGAAGTTAAAGAGGACTTGTTTGAGCATAATGTACAAATGATAAATATATAATATAAAAATACAAACTTAGGTCTCCAGGTAATTCTTTGACAGCAAAAACCCTAAACAAAGGTAGAAAAGCTGTCATGTTTCCATCAAAACAAATTAATTACCATAAAATAAACTAAAGCTGTGGACACAAACATGACAAAAACCTTTACCAATAGAAAGACACATAATCAGTGACATTTACACTGGGTTTTGTTTTTTATATGAAATACATATTAGTATTTACTTTCTCTGTTTTTGACAGTTTGTTTCAGAATATCAGCTCAACCTGAAAGAGAAGATTAAAGGTATTGTGAGCTAAAATGAAACTCCTCTGAGGCTTGAGCATTTGATTAGCAGCTCTGTAAGAGAGATTGCAGCTTCGGGTGTTTCAGACACATGAGACTTGCTATTCTCACCATCTTGAATCATTATTTTCAGTGTTTTAAAAGAATCACATTAAGGTGTTGTTACCTGCAGTAGCTAATTTGAATTTAGCTTCTCTGACTGTTCGGAAACATAACGCTCTTTATCAGGTACTAAAAGTTGCAGTTTTTTTTTTAAAAAGATCATCCAGAAAGGGGATGATTTTCACACAGCAAAATCCCAATGGGAATGACTGAGTGAATGCACATTGAAGAGAAATGAATACACAGAAAGTGTAAGTATAATATGTGTTAATTTTTTCACATAAGAAACCTCCCGACGCTAAATTCCACACTTAAAGTATCAAAATGGGGCAAGTTCACCAAATTAAAGCCTCTTCATGGTAGTCAAAATGATGAATGCACAACCCTTTTACAAGAAGTCATAACAATTGTATCTTGTGTTCAAGCTGGCCAGAGGGTTTCGTTTCTGTCAGACTGAGAGATAAAAAATAAAGATAAGTGCAAATGATTTAGTTTTGGTTTGTAGCCATAACAAATAAATACAATTGGTAAAAGATGGTATGGAGGAGCACCAACTCACTGCAAACACAGGAAGAAATGAGTGAATTATTATTATTTGTTCAATGTATAAAGTAAGTCAGCTAGTGAGGGAACACATTGTCATATGATGGCTGTGTTTCTCTGTAAGAGTTTTGGAATAATAGTCCAGTTTTCATTTCAGATTGAAAGGCAAAATAAAACAAGGAAAACACTGAAAAGATGATTATTTTAGAAGCACCTATAGGTACATTACAGTTCATTACAACTCACATTTACTTAAATGTTGCACTTTTCTGCTTGCTTTAGGGAAAGAAAAACTTAAGAAAAAAAGTACTTGATTTCACAATCTGATGGACAGATTCATGATGCCACTGATTTCTAATTAGCGTCCACTGTATAGCTCACTTCCATCTGCTCCTGGGCACAAAATCTTCACCAAGCATTTAGGTAAACCACAATGGTAATCAATTTGTTTTTATTCTGCAAAAGCTACAGAATACCCATGTGTTTCTAGTTCTCTCATCCAGCGCAACCAAACCTGATGTCAGTTCTTGCTGGTGTGGGTATGCTCTGCTCTGCGTTGTTGCTTTGTGAGAAAAATAGCAGTCGGAGCTAAGTAGCAGCTGTGCCAACATTAACACGAGGGGGAAATGTTATCTATTGCCACTGTAAGAGTCATAGGTCTCACATGATTTCACTTTCCCACCATTCTCTATTTTGTAGTCTCATGAATTCACTTATTTAGTTTTAAATAGGTACTAATCATTAGTGAAGTCACATACTGCACTCTGATTTTGCAGTGTCAGTAATGGTGAATCTATAGAGCCCACAAATCTGTGAAGGTAAAATCATTTTAAACCTTTAATATGCTCTTAATAAAAAAATAATAAAAAATAAAATAAAATAAATAAAATAATAAAAAAATTTAATAAAAAAAATATGCTTACTGGGATAAAAGCAAAGGGGAAATGTGTTTACATCTTTTTTTATCTATATGGACAATAACTGGTTGTAACAAGTGGATAATTAAGATTTCACATAAAAAACTGTCATTTGTAAAAGTTTATGTGCAACATATTTAGCATTAGTAAGTCAGCAAGTACGGGGGTCAAACCAGGAATCTTTCTGTGTGGAGTTTGCATGTTCTCTCCGTGTTAGTGTGGGTTCTCTCCGGGTACTCCGGCTTCCTCCCACAGTCCAAAGACATGCACCTTGGGGATAGGCTGATTGGAGACTCTACATTGCCCATAGGAGTGAGTGTGTGTGTGCATGGTTGTTTGTCTCTGTGTGTTGGCCCTGCGATGGATTGGCAACGTGTCCACGGTGTACCCTGCCTCTTGCCCGTTGTGAGCTGGGATTGGCTCCAGCCCCCCCGCGACCCAGTTCAGGGTAAAAGCAGTAGAAAATGGATGGATGGAAGTCAGCAAGTAACATTTATTTGTAGCCTACAGTGCCTGTCACAGATAAAATCGCTATGCGCTTTACAATAAAATGCTCAATAAATTTGGTTGCTTTACAACTGGAAAATTCTCTTTACTCTGGAAAATCTGTCCCTGTGAATTGCAGGACACTGAAGAGTTAATCCCAAGACAACATTCAGCCGTGGCCGTGGTGTGGAAGAAATCTTAAACAGAGTTTAACTCAGTGAGTTCAAAGTTGCCATTTGTCTTCAAAAACCATGGTGTCCAAGCTTTCACACCTACATGCTCTCACCACCACCTCCACAGGTCAGCACCTGATACATTTCCTTTCTCCTCTTTGTCTCTGAGTTATGCAGCAACACCTCCCACACACATGCATTCAAACACACATTTGTTCATCCTTTAATACAATCACTAAATTATTATCATTTAGTAATAACATTTGTTTTGTGTTAATTTATGCACAAATTGCATTGTGTCAAGGTCACTCTTTTTTTGCCAGAAATACATTGTTGTGATTTTAAATGGTACCAGTTCATCCTTTAAAGATCCTTATTCATATAATTGAATGTAACAGAATAATAACCACTTCAATCATGTATACTTTACCTTGTTATCTACTTATTTTAAAATCACTTTAGACTTTTAAAGTTCTTAAATCTATGGAAAACTTTCTCCCTATAAGTTCATTTGTATGTACTGTACTTGAAGAATGTGTCTTATTAGATTTTCAATTCAATTTTGTTATTATAAGTTATTCCTTAAAATTCTAAAATATATTTTAAATAGTTTTTGGTATTCTCCTTTTTGGCTTTTCCATATACAGCAGTGGAATTTGAAATCTATAAACCATCTAATTTATGGACAAGCTGGATGCATATCTGTACAAACACAGGAGACATTTAAGGGCATAAAAGCCAAGGCCAGCCTGAGGAACTTATGCACTTATGAGCCAAGTATTCATAAAATCAGATGACTATCAGCTCTCCCAGAACTGTTGCTCTGTGTACTCTGAGTAAATGCAATTTAGCTAAATTAACAGAATAAACCCTATTTGCATGCCAGGGCATAGCACAAGAAACCTTTTATACTGGTAAATGTTATTTTCCTGAGGCATAGTGATATTTTTTTCAGATGAGCAGCTTGAGTCTTCTCACTGTTGTGCAGGACATGCCCCACTGAACATAGAAATCATTTGTGCCATGAGCTGGGGTTAATTTTTGTATAGAACAGCAATGCTGAAGGTGTCTTCCAAACTAAACGCATCTTCCCAAAACAATTCTTTTCATTGTCATTAAAATGAAAAACAAGTAATTTTCATGTTTTGTGTTGTTTTTTTTAGGCCCTGTGGTAGAATGATGATCTATCCAGGGTTTACCTGTCTCTCACCTGGTAATTGTTAGGATAGGCTCCAGCTTCCCCATTACCCTGAACAAGCGGTGTAGAAAAATGGATGGTTGGATGATTTTCAGCTGAGTGAGACAGGTTCATATCAATATGGAGTGAAATGTTTTCTTTTCCACTTGGGACAGACACCCAACTGGTAAATTTCAGGAGGAAGGTGTGACAGTGATTCTGATCACTATTGAAAACTATCATGGATAAAATGCATTTTTTTTCTCCTGGTGCTTCTTCAAGAGACGCAGATGAAGTATGGACAGAGGCAGAAATGTTTTATAAAGTGGCACATGTGTGACGGCTGTTAATGCTGACATGTAGTGATATATTTCCCTGCCTGGCAAGGTTTAAGTGTATAGGCGATGAAAAAGGTTAATCACTTACTTCTCCCTGCGAGAGAATGGCAGGACTGCCTAAGCAGCAGCTTAACTTGGCATTTATGTCCACCACATACTTAGGAAATATAATTCTTGTGCTTACACATTAGTCACTGATCAATCCAAGTTTGATGAAATGGTGAATGCATGATGATGTAACTTTAGAGTAAATGAATTACAAACCCTGTGAAATTATAGACATCTTACACTGGTGGCATAAAATAGTTGATTTGAATTGCTCAGTTTTATCAACAAAGCAACTAAGAGGCAAAGTATACCTCATGTAGACGTTGTTTCAGTCCACGTTGAACAAAGTCCACTAGGAATCCCTTACAGATCCATTTTCCACTCTGCAATGAGCCAAAGTAAGTGCACATACTAAACTTTAGGCAGGTGGTTTTTATGTTGTAGCTGACATTAAAGCACTGACGTAAAGTGAAATCCAAAGGTTATCCAATAACCTGGCAATAACTTGCCTGTTTTCAGCCTGACTCATTTTAAAACAAGAAAACTTTAGTGATATACAAGTGGAAAGGTTAAAAGCCAGACGGCACCTGCTCGATGTCTGTCACCTTCCAGAGCAGCTGGGACCTTAGAATTGTTTGACTTTGTTGTCTTTGTGTCAGTGTTTTATAAATAGCACAGACATGAACATGAATAAGTGTTTGTTATTGAGGAATAAGAAAACTTACTGAATACAGTTATGGAAAAACACAATGCAATACTAAACAGACAGTTTCCTACTTCTTTAGAAAAAACTGACACATTTAAAGTAAAATGAATAGTCATAAATTTAAATGATGATTAAAAGTATACTATTTAACCTTTTACCGCTACCACTGCTAAACTGGTGACTTCCTGCAGGGCACTTGACACTATGACAAAATTTGTCTCAATCCTAGTCTTTTTTGGCATTCTAAAAAAACAATAAAACCAAACCCGGTTGGTTGCTAATCTCTATTACACCTTCTTTTGAAATTCAGCATAATTAGATGCTTGTCTTTTTGATTGAGAAGTATCTATATTTATGGCAAGAAGGCAACGTGTAGCACAAACGCGGTTTAAGCTGGCTAACATGATGCTTTATCTTTAGCTCAATTACCTCAGTTAGCCAGTTAAGTACCATTACATCTGAGTTACCTGAGTTAGCTCTTCCCTCGAAGTTTGATATACGTTAATCATCCACAACTATGTAGACTGGCCCCCTCTCAGCTCCACGTCTTCGATTATTTTTTTTTATTTTAGGAGTGATGGAATGTGTAACACTGCCAAGACGGTGAAGATCACGGTAGAAACTGCCCAACAAGCCTAATTTTGGCAGCCTCTTCAAGCACTGTTTTTACTTTCCCAATTTGTTCAACCACAACAAGCTTTTATTGAGAGGGGAGGGAAAAGTAGCACAGAGAGTGGCTGTGTCTCAATTCCATAGTGTGCTGGAATCAGTGCAGAGTGCGCACTGCACCCTTTTTTCCTGTAGTGCGCACCATTATGGGTAAGTGCTGTCTCAAATGGAATACTGGACGTTTGCCACAGAATGACTTGCTTCTCCAGGAGAATGGCATCACTTCATATGTCCCTTCAAAACATTCAAGTAGAATACAAGTGACTTATTTCATGAGTACAAGTGCACATCCATACCACCACAAACACTGTCATTTTCTCTTTGTTAACAGCATGAGTACTCTTTCCCATTTTATCATTAAACAAAACATTTTTGGCAGAAGCATCTGAAACATCAGAGCATGTTTCCATTGCTTTCTGTTATTCCAAGATCAGCTTGTGCTCTGAAACCTCTGCAGTGTTTGTGTCCGTATGGGAAAATATGGTTTTTACCTTGTGGAATATAGTTTTAGATAATATTTTCTGACACGGACTGTACAGACTAACAACTCTCTAAGTCTTTCAAGCTACTTCTGAGCCTATGGTGATTGTAATGATAGTGTAGCGGCATGTGTATGTGCATGTGTGACTAAAGGCCATTGCTGATCCTGCACTTTGCTTCATATCCGCATATTAAGAGAACAAACCTTTCCCTTCTGTCACTGTGACACCACCATATGTCTGGTTTTCTCTTCTACTCTTTTACTCCCCATTTCATTTCACTCCACCCTCTCAACACCCAAATAGAGTCATTGTTATACAACTATTTAACTAGAGAATGATGTTTTTTTTTTTTTTTATTGAAATCTTCCAAAATACAATCATAAAATTATAACCTTATAGATTAACATGGCATCTTAAAACAAGGGTAAT
>JBAMHV010000014.1:9198591-9217556 GCA_037177535.1 Pseudomugil gertrudae
GCTGGCTCTGACAACAGCACTAATTTGTTTGTCAAAAGACAGTTTAGTGTCAAAAATGACTCCCAAATTCTTCACAGAGTCATTGAGTGGAAAAGCTACTCTAGATAGAGTCACCTCATCAGGTTGACCAAAAATAATACACTCTGTTTTACTGTTGTTAAGATGGAGAAAGTTGTGAGCCAGCCATTGCTTTATATCAGAGAGACAGTTGTTGAGAGAATCCAGAGCAGAAGCAGCGTTGGGGAGCAGAGGCAGATAAAGCTGGACATCATCTGCATACAGGTGAAAGGACAGATTATATTTTTCAATCATCATTAATCATCATTAATAAAGTGTTGCCAAGATGACATTGAATCATTTCTTGTTATTTTTTCTGCATTTTCAGATTATGCAGCAATAAATGGGTAATTTAAGTAGTAATTATTAAATAGTACAATTTAAATAGTTTTGCAGAAAGAAAATGAATTTTGCATCTGGTCATGCAAAAGTACTCTAACAAATTACTTTGTACATATACCTCTATCTGTAGCTAATGACTTTTAAGAATAATAGTAATTCTATAAATAATTTAGTTACTTTTGAAAAGAATCTTACCCAACTCATGAATTTTTGGGGTTAAGCAGTGACCTGAGCCACAGTGATAGGGATAGTGGATAAACTGGAAGAAACTGGAACAGAAGGTAGAGCAAACTAAAATGTATTACCTAAAATGTAAAAATGAGTTATTGTAAATTAAATTGATGACTGGAAGAGGTCAAAGCAGCAACTGGTTGAGGAGCTTATTTTTTACGGTTCTTTTTGTAAGACAGAAAGTTTTTTTGTTTACTTGCTTTACATGTTTCAACAACTTTCTGTGGTCTTCCGCAGAAGCATCACATGATGTTATTGTGACGTGTCTTATAGGCTGTTCAGGTGTTCAGGTGTTTGCTTCAGACAGCCAGGAGTGTTTATGCCCCCTGCTGTCTGAAGCCTTCTCCAGGACTGCATCCCAGGTGTGCGACAGGAAGTATGTGCCTTCGTCTCGGTTCATGGTCTTAAAAAGTTTAAAAAGAAGACATTATGAACCTTCAACAAAGAAAAAAAAACAGGTTGAGGAGCTGACCTGAACAAGCTGTGCCTGAGAGAGGAGAGTACTGGTAGACACATGCATGTAGACAGCAGCTGGTTTTGCAGCATTTATTGGGACTCAGACTGTTGCGTGCAATTAGGATTAGCAGTTAAGCTTAGTAACTTTACTATTTTCAAAGCACTTTTTGCACTTTTATGTTCAAGTCTTTTTGAAAAGGAGCCTATGTTTTTTCCTTTGCAAGTTGCTCCACTCTTTTCTTGGTAGAATGCATGGTTCTTGTTTTTTTAGATTAATACCTTTGCCCCAGTTTGATAGCCAACTCTGTTATTTACGGGGACCTTTTTAATTAATGCTAATAGATAGTATCTTAATAAACTAGATCATATACCATTGTGCTTCGCATTTCATTACTGGCTGTCCCTCTATGTGTGCAAGCTTTCACATAGAAAAATTAGGAACACGTTTTTTTTTTACATGTTTGTGCACATCACTTTAGGTTTTTATCTGGCAAATAAATAAAAGTGAAATCATACAGAACCACCAAAACCCCCTTTGAATTTGATCAGCTGCATACATATATTCATGCATTTTCAATACCATTTAATCAAGTTCAGGGTTGCAGGGGTCTGGAGGTCTGGAGCGAGAGATAGTGTACACCCTGGACAGGTTGCCAGTCAATCACATCTAGGAGCTGCATACACTTAAAAAACACATGGTCCAGCTGCAGTTAAAAACTTGGCTCAAGCTGGAATCAGATGACGAATTCAGCACAACCCCAGCACATTGGATTCTTGGTTCAGCTTCAGTTCATTATGGAAAGCAAAAGAAATGCCCCCTAAATGTTCACCTACACACTGAGGGAAAACTGACTGTAGCTAGAGATGTCCTTGTTTCAAACTATAGTCTGTCGGCTGTGCAGTTCCAAATTAGCTTGTATGTTGTAAAATCTGCAGCTTTAAAAAATGTTATTTTCATGGGAGACATTGAGCCTGTGAATTGGGAAAAAGTCTTATTTAAAAAAGATTTTGAATACATTTTATGACCACACGTTATAAGTGAGAGGAGAACGAAACATCCATAATTAAGGAAATTTATGATTAAACTTTCTACACTACAGATTCCCACTATGCTCACTACAGTCAGGACAGATTTACCATTTGCTTAAAGCTATTTGGCTGTTTTAACTGCACTCTATGTGAGAAAATTTAAGTTGTCTTGCTCAGGATACTGTCACGCAAGAGGCATGTATTTACCTACACCTTTATGTCTGACCTAAATACTTAAAAACACATTAAAGGAATAACAAAGTCAGCTTACTATCACCTCAAGAATATATCAAGGGTGAACAATCTGATGTCACAGAAGACCTGAAAAACTAGTTAATGCCTTCATCTTTAGTCATCTTGATTATTGTATCAGAACTCTGCTGCTCAAATCCTCACTAGAACCAAGAAAATCAGTCCAGTTCAGTTACATGGGCTACCAGTTTGTCAGAGGATAGAAATAAGTGCAGCAGTTTTGGTGATGTTAAAGTATTTATCTAAACTGATATTGGTGTTCAATGATGCTAAGTCTTAACTGGCTCACTTCAGAAACACCCGTGACAAGTATACAAAAGAATTGTCACTAAGGTCATCTGAGGACAGAGACAGGGCAGCTTGCATCAGACAACTTTGAGACTAAAAGGAATAGAGCTGTTTTCCTGTAAGTCGAGCAGACTTTATTGTGCCCTTATTTGTAACAAGGTTTACTGGGCAATTAAGATTTGGTAATGAGGACTTATTTAAGTTTAATGTTTTGTTTTTGAAGGCTGGTACAAGTGGCCCTAATGCTGTGGGCAAAGGAAAACCCTTTGGTGGATTAAATTCACAATTCTCCTAAAAAAAGTATTAAAGCAGAAAGTTAGTTTTAAAAAGCAAACAGAAGTCACAGAAGCTGGGTGTACGTAACAATGTCTCAAGAAGTGTTAGAAGGACACAACAGCTTTAACATGAAAAGCCGTGTAGATAAGCAAACATCAAAAACCAGAGTTGATGAAAGACCCTTTGCCGTGTCTCCTGTTATTACCAGCATCTGAGCATAAAGCCTAATTTGTTTGTTTTATCCATATTTTTTTCTTTCTTTCTTAATGACAGAAATTTTTCTTCATTTTTGAGAAATCTGTTTGTTTAATCTGACAAGCTTGTTGACAGACTCACAGCAAGACCAAGCAGTGTGGGTAGGTAGGACTTCTCTACCAGCCCACCATTGTTGTTGCAATCTGTCCACATTGCCACTGCTGTAGTGATTCATGGCTGGTCGGCTCAGGACCGCTCTTCTGGCTGGGTTGCCCAGGCATTTGTTTCTTTTCCCTTTTGCCAAGTGAGTTTGCTAGTCTGTGCCAGTATTGTCCACTACATACTGGCCTTGCACTTGGGGCTTACCTGCTTAGTTCTAGGACAGGGATGCCCAAATCCAGTACTCGGGATATACCATCCTGCAACTTTTAGATCCATCTCTTTTCCAACACACTTGAATCAAATATCTGAATCTTCTCTTCTGCACATCAACCAGCTCTGCAGAGGTCTGATAACGAGCCATTCGTTTGATTCAGCCGTGTTGGAAATGGATCTAGGTGACGGATTGAACAGAAACTTAACAGAATAAATAATAAAAAAAATCTTCACATAGTAAAAAGTCACTTAAAATTATTTTAAACCCCCAAAACCAAAGCACTTGTTTCTTGTACCATTCCTGTTAACCTAAAAATGTTAACACATGAACAGACAGACAAACCAATATGCAGAAAACATAACCCCCACCTTGGCAGAGATTACCTGTGTTTCTGGCTTGACCTTTGCCCCTTGGTGGCGTTGGAAGCAGCCAGGATATTCCGATGTGTGTGACACTGACTCCGGGGCAAAGATGGCCAATGGACTGTTATTGCTGTATGCAAGTCAGAAAACTAACAAAAACATCCATCTCATAGTCTTTTTGCCAGGCTCTTATCTAAACAGTTAAGTTTATATTTTAACATTAAGTTTAGTAACTTATTTGGCTATTCTGAAATATAAACTGGTGAGTACTTACTGGTGAGAACTACTCTCTGGTCTCTGGACCACTGAGCTTCAGCTTGCCTTTGTGTTCACTTTATGAATACCATGTCCGACACCAACATGTTCTCAGCAGGTTTGCATGTCACAGCATACTTTAGTGTAGGGTCATAAGGTGACATATGATGGAATGGCTGGTGGTACTAATCTATGTTATATATTAAACCTAATAACAAAAATTGTCTTTCATTTTGTTATTAATGTGTGATGGTGGCAATAATGTGCAGACAATATTCTAAATGTATTGCTTTTTGTCTTAAAATAATATTCTTATCATTATTGTAATATTTTGAAACAACTACAACTTCACTTAGTAACTTTTTTGTCTTTTAAGTACATGTACTCTGTTTTTTCTTGTAATTGCTGAGATAGGTTCCAGAATCCAGGAAATGAATGACTGAATATTTGGAAGTGGTTCACTTATGAGTAATACATTTAAGCTAAGGTTTTTATTATTATTATTAATAGTAGGAAGAGGAGGAGGAGTATTGCCATCACTAAAACTAGTCTTTATGTTAATCTAAGATACATTTTGTCACAGACCTGTGAATGTATCAGAATTGTAATTCACTCATCTTTTGTGGCTTTGTGCAGTATAAAAAATATGCCACTTGCTGGTGGGCAAGCTAAGATGTCCCAGTGCAGGGCCCTCTGAAGAGGCCTGAAGAGCCCGACATATTAACAGCATTTAAAGCTTTACTTAGCAAAGGGGGACATTAGAGTAGGCCTTAGTGCTTACACAGTGAAAGTATCCAATATAATTTGTTGGTTAAGTTTGTCAAAATTTGTTTTTATAAGTTAATGTTTCTTATTTAACAACCACACACATTTAAAAATTTGCCACCATTTAAATAATAAGTGCTTATAAGCAGCAACACCTGACTCAACTTCAAATATTGGCTCAAAATAAAATACATAATGTTCAATATTACTCTCTAGAAGAATTTGATTTTTGCAGAGAAATAAAAATAGCAGCTGAAAGCAGGTGGGCTCTCCCCTCTTGTGTGAATTCTGTAAATTGTTGAATAAAATACTACATTTTCCAAAGATTAAATCCTTAGACGCTATTTTGGCTAAATAGACATAAAGTATAACATGCATGAAAATGCCAGACACAATATTTTGGCCTCCTTAATGCTATGTTGGGACTTTTAAGTATTTATTTTTTAAATATTTGGTAGTTTTCAAATGAGCTGCAGGATAAAAAGACAAAGCCACACTAATCTTTGTTCTGTCCACCAGATTATTGAGGATTTGGAATTCAAAGCAATTCTACTAATTCCCAAAGTAGAGAATTCAGTCTGCCAAGATTAGATTCTTTTTCAGAAAAAATATTTTCTCCAAAAACCTCCACATTGGGACACGCTTAATAAATCTGACTTACTCATGAACAGTCTCGGATTCAAGACGTAAGGCATGCCAAGGCTGATTTGCAAATCGTACAGATCATAATACGATATAACTCCTAAAACCTCCGACAGCTTTTTCAAACTAGACCCTACTTAAACTCCTGGAAGGATATTTGATTTGCTTGACAAGATATATCCAATTGAATCCACATGACATTCAGAAATTGAAGGACTTCACACAAAGAAGAAAAAAATAATTTCCTAGCTTTCAAGCTTTGCTATTCACAGGATGATGATAGCCTTGGGTAGAAGTGATGAAGAAACATAGAAAGAACATGACTTGGGAGCATTATGTGTTTCATCAGTTCACCAGTTTGTGAAGTTATGTTGTGATAAGAGAAATGTGTGTGTTGCTTAAGGTTAAGCCTATTGGACAGTATTTAAGTCAGCTATAAAGCCACAGTGAAATTCAAAACCTTTAAATTATTAATACACCTGTATCACCTGCATGCACTGCACTCTGGTCCAAAGAAAATCACCAGCTGGGTCATACACCGCTCTGGGATGACATCACATTCTTCATACAGTATTTGTCACAAATAAGCAAATGCAGTTGTGTTGGTCATAGGATTGGAAGTGGTCTTAGAATCTCTTGTTGATATCTCTCTGCAATGAGCTTGCCTCCGTGTCGTCAAAGTTTGTCTTCCCAGCTAAGACACTATCACATATCCTTCCTCCAAAGCTTCCCTATCGGTGCAGCAATCAGTGTGTGCCCCATCTTCTCGATACTTTGATCGTATGATCCAACCGCTGTGGGAAAATCTAAATCTATTTCACATATCCAGGTTTCAGTACACATGTTGCATACATCAGTGCAAAAAATACAAAATAATAAAAAGAAAACAGCTAACAAATTAATTACGGTAGTTATTTATCCACCAGAAGACTTCCACTGTTGCTGCATACATTTTTATATCAAAGTATAACCAAATCATACAAAACAAGCTCCGTCTCCCTAATGTCTTAAACAAAATGTTAACCTAACGGCAACAACAAAACTTTAACCTCAAAAGTCTGATTCATGTACAATGAATGTGCTGTGCTTAGTATATACTGAAATTATATTTTTATTTAAAATAATCCACACTGTAATTTCTTCACATTAATAAAACTACATTTTATACATATGTACATACGTGTACGTGTATGTTTTGAATTTCCTTTTGGGATTAACAACGTATTTTTCATTTAATTTAATTTAATTTAACAATATTCTTTCATTCTTTACAGACTAACAAAAATATAGAAACAATCCTGGCTACTCGGCCATTTAGAGGAAATGCATTTCTGTGCCACAGAACAAAGATGAGTTGCACATGTAGCTCTCTTAGGACATCCATTGCATACACCCGTTTTCATGGGCACTACCATAAACATGTCCACAGCTCGATCATTGAAATGTCTTTCTAATGACTTCTTTCATAAGACTGAAAATTTAAAATATATGTGAAATATCAGACTTAAATGTCCTTGAGTGGTCCATTTTCCACAGCACTTATGGGTTAAATGTCACTGTGGAAATGCAGATTAAAAGGGAAATTAGATGTACTACACAGTAAATCATAGGAAAAGGTTAACCTCATGTATTAGAGAAAACGGTGCATGTAAAAAATTTTCTTTTTCTTTTTGTAGTGTGAAAAATACATGGATTTGCAGCATAGCTTTAATAAAAACAGTAACGCTCCTACTTATTCTGTAATTAATTTCAGAGTTCTTCATGCTTATTCATCCTGGTGGGGATTACCATCACAAGCTGTGAACTGTTTGTAATTATCTCTCTGTCCAGCTGAGTAGTAATGTCTTTTATTCTGTCTTATACTCCTTGGAGGCTGTTTGTCAGCACAGTTGTGACATGTCCCAGAAGAGGGGGTGATGCAGGGACACTGCTGGCACTCACTCAGCATTTCTGTCTCTATTAAGGGCTCACTAATGTCTCTACTCTACTATTACCCTTTTGGAAATAATATCAACTACAGCTATTCTGTTTGTTGGAGACAGGCACCACTCCATTATTACTCCAAGTATGGAGAGTTATTTAAACTAGCTCTGGGCGCCAGACAGCATGCAGCATTCACTTATTACAGTCTTGTGTGCCAAAACACACACTGGTCAGTTTATTCCAAGCATGTGTCAATTCTAGTATGATCCTCATGGTGCTGTTAAAAAAACATGTGCATCTGAAGCAAATGAGATTTGCTGAATAGGACTGGGAGTAAAGAACAAAATGTCATCTTATCTACTCTTAAAACAAATGAGCAATTACTTTATTCTAAACATGTAAACTATGCTGCCTCTCAACTATCCAGGAGTGAACAGGCAATAACAAAAAAAACTAAGTTTCTTTGTACAAGATAAGGCTAATATTTTTATGCTTTAACAGTTGTTGATTTTGAGTTTATTTAATCTATTCCTTGCCATGAGTTTTTATGTCCATTCTCAACTAATGAGAATAAAAGTATCACTGTACTGATCTAAAGAAGGCTAGCTGAGTACAACTGAGTATTACTTTGTATCAAACATATTATGCTCCATTAGTTTTTATGTGGCTTCTATAATTTCAACTTTGGTTGTTTATCTCCATCTACTGGTCATAGGATGCTAGGTGTGGATATTAGCAAAGCTAAAGAAGTAAACCTGAGAAAAAGTTATTTTTGATGTTCAGTATCATTATTTCTTCATTTTCTGTAAAAGACAAAAATACAAGATGTAAACCTAACTAAAAATAAATGAGCTACAATAAAATTCTCATTTTACTTCATCCAACAAACACGTATCTGATAAATCTGGGTTGATGATTGATAGGACTATACCATTTACCGAAAAAAAATGACTGCTTGACAAAAAGAAAATGTATACATTTCATTTTTGTTCAATAACAACCTCAAACCATAAAGCTTTTTTTTTCCAGAATTTTATTCTTGAAATTATTTTATAAAATCTCATTTACATTTCATTTAATATTTCTTATACATATATATATATACATACATATATATAGATAGATATTTATATATCTATATATATATATATGATAGTATATTCACCAACAATATTGGCTATTTTCCCTTTCTGTCCCCTTCACATACACATTGTGCAATGATCCTCAGTGCCAAAGTAGATAGGGATCAGGGGAAGTGGGTAGTAAATGTACCTTGTACTGAGCATGCCAAGTAGAAGGTTACAGAAACAGGGAATGGTAAACAGGCTGCCTAACTACACCACAACCTTAAATATATTTAAGAGAACCACACAAAGAGGTAAAGGGAGTATTCACTTCCATGATGACTTGAGTGTTTCCAGCGTGGGTTGAATCAATAATATTTAATGTTTAAATGGCTTGATGTATTCCGTGACTTCTGCTGTCTTAGGATCAGTTATTCATAACTGCTGATTATTATGATTTAACCTCCACATTAGACATTTCAATTAATTTAACTGTTCAAACACCACTCACAAACTTAACAGCAGCCCTCAAGATCGCTTAGCCCTTTGTATGACCTACAAGTTATCAGCCCACTGTTTGTCAAATCTGCCTCCCATAGCATGTGATAAAACATCTGTTGACAATTTCTTTATGCTAGGTTTATTAAAAATGCCAACATCTATAGACACGAGTCTAATCCTCAGCAAAAAACAGATATGTTACATTAACTGTACATCCAGGCAAGCCGCAGGACTTTTTGCTGCTCCACAGAGATATTTGTTCTTCATTTGGCAATATGATCACTTCTGCAACATGGCTCAATACTTCTACAAGTCAAGATTGTTGCTGGTATGATTTTGAAACTGAAGCACATCTAAGAAACTAAATTAAAATATTTAGAAAGGCTTTGTTGAATGGAAAAATTGCACATTTCCCTTTAGGTCATTAGCCTCTGTGACACACAAATGAACTAACGTTGACCAAGAATGTCTGCCGAAGAACCTCCAAACTGCATCAAATTGGTATCAAAACATCCCTTTTTTAAAAGTTTGACAAGATTGAGACATGAAACCCAGATCTGAAGTTTAAAAGGAATAAATGAAAAATAGTACAAGACCAAATTCAGCTTGGGAAGCCTGGCAAGCACATGTTAATGTTGAACCTACATGTTTTTAAGACACAAAACAGGGTAAATGACAAAAACAAACATATACTCTGCAATTTAAGGCATTTAGAAATGATTTTGGACAGAATATAAAGGCTACAGTTGCCTATTAGGTCTGTCAAAATAATCCAAACTAGAGTTTTTTTGTTTAGTTATTTTTTTTTATATATGAATGAGATTTAAAATTAGCCCTTGGTGACTATTGATGGCAATATAAAATACGTCTCATATGGAAAATTAAAGTCAAAACACTAAAAGTACTCACTTAATGTATGGGTTTGAATGCAAGCCAAGTGAAAGCAGAGTATACATCTACATGTGATGGATGGCAGTTTTGAATGAACAAATGCAGTTCATTAATACATCACCTCCAACACAGCTATAACAGATAATAGGGCTTTTCGTGTCTCAAAATATGTAATTAAATAGTTAGCTTACAAGTTCTTAGCTTTTCCGTCCCTCTACACTTGCAATAATGGCACTGTGCATGCACGTGAGATCATTGTTAAAAGGTATATGATAGCTACTGAACCTCAACGACACAGCTCCAAATGTGAAACAAGCCTTTGAAAGAGTGCTATCAATTATCATGTAATCTTATGAGCCGCGTGCCTACCAGTCAGTGCATTGTCATGACAGTGGGAGAAAAAAAAGAAGGAACAGCCAAAAGCCGCCTTTTAAAATACATACAAACAAATTAGGCAGACCAAAAATAGTTTCAAATTTAACCTTTAAAAATGGACAGATATGACAGAGTAAGATTACTCCAACATGTATATTTGCAGTAAGATGCAAACAGGCCTTCTCCACACAAAGTGGTCTGACAGAATCAAATGACCACTTTTGATAGTGTAAAAGTAAGATAGTGTAATAACTGTATAGCATTTTAACATGGTGAAATTCTTAACCAAGCTACTTTCATTTACTTTTTTAACCAGATTGAATTAGAAAATGTGCCTAGAAGGCAGTCCATTAAGAACATATATTAACATACAGCCAATTATAGCACTTCAAAAATGTTGGTTTGCACAACTACATAACCAATTTGTTATGTAGTTGTAATCTAAAAATCCTCATTCAGCCAACATAAAAATAATATCCATGTAGTTATTTCTGCTACATTTCCAAAATATCACTGTTTCCTTCATTAAAGTTAGAAGCAGCAGAAAAAGTTAAATGTTTTTTCACAAATTCCAGCAATGAGACATTAGACACACTTCGATCAATAAACAGCTTCCTTTCACATGCATGCACGTGGGAGTCAAGCTATAGACATAAATGTACATAAATGTGCATGTTAATGTACTGACTGGTTCTCTGGACGTATAATATAAAACAACCTTCTTAATAATACAACCCAGATCAGTAGCACACTACAGAAGTTTAAGTGGCCATAGCACTTACTGAAAGTGTAGTTTAAAAAAGTTAGGTAAAGAAAAAAAAACTCAAGCTCAGATTCATGAGCACAAGTGGAGGGATTACTGTTATAAATACTAATAGAATCTCAAGTGCTCTAAAAATGTCTGCATATTCTGACCTGTAATCAGTAAACCTCCCAAACTGACTGACTGGATTAAATGGCATAAGAGGATGGTAATTACTTGGCTAATAAAGAAGTTGCAAATTACAGAAACCTTTTTTCAGTTACAGGGGCTATTTTAAAACCACAATGTCAAGCTGAGTGTATACACTTGAGGTAGACCAAAACCACATAATTACTTTCAAGCAGCCTTAAACCAATCCCTAAGTTCATGTGTTCTGTACTCACTTTGCCCAACATGAAACTTCTGGTGACCCCCACCTGAGACTGATGGGACCCACTGACCAGGTGAAAGCACCAGATCAATGAATAACCACACTATGAAGGCTTGAGGGGTGTAATGAAAGGGAAGGCTTGGAACTTACACAACTATCAAAAAGAAATTAACTTCACACATCTCCTACACAAAGTCAACAGCAGCATTTAAATCTTAGCCATGACCAGTCAGTATTAATTTACAAGGCATAAACTTTTATAATTACATGTGTCCCTTGAAGATATTTCCATCCCACGCCCACAGACAATGTATACCCAAATAATCTTAATGCCAGACCTAGTGCCTATTTAACAGTCTCACATTGTATATGAGAATAGAGATTTAAAAAAGATACCATTGAGTTAGACTTCCAGTGTATTTTTTCCCTTTCTCCTCTGCATTTTTTCAAGTTTAAAAAACAACCCCACTATTGCAATGCAAGATCTGATGTCTTTGCTACGCATACCCACACACACACACGTATGTACGTGTGTATGTACGTGTATATATATATATATATATATATATATATATATATATGCGTCTTTGTGCGTGTGTAACGCTTTCTTAATAAATATGTATATATTGTGTGTGTTTAAAATTAACTCTTTTTCCAGTTTCTCTTTTGAGGAGGGTGAAAATCTGAGAAAAATGGGAAGTGCTACAACAGGGCTGCTCATTTCGGCCTCATAAGACCTACACTGCAACATGTTTTCAATGTCTCCCTGCCCCAACACACTTCAATTAAATGAAATGGATACAACAGACTATGAGGTTCTACACAATGACTCGCTCATTTAAGTCAGGTGTACTGGAGCAGTGAAACTTGAAAACCTGCAGGATTGCAGCCCTTTCGAGTCCAAATTGTGTAGCCCTGTGCCACATCACATGACTACTCAAAAGCTGATAGCGATGTAAAATAAAGAAAAAGGCCTGAAGTTGTACAAAGCAGAGAGATTGCAAAATATCATCGCTGTCTGTGGCATGTGCATTTCAAAGCCCTACTGAGAGAATAAATAAAATGTACAAGCAATGGTTAGAAAAAAAACCTATCAGATGAAAGGGAGAGATAATAAAATCAACTTTTTAAGCATAAAGATAGTTTAAGCATTGCTACATTACAAGTTAACCATGAAGAGCTAAGAGCATGGGTGGAGTGTCTTGTTGGACTAATTCATCGGTATACCAGATGTGTTATAGTGCCAGATTTAAAGTTGAGCTGATGGTTTGGCACAAAGCTGTGCTGAGGATTCTTTCGCGTGCACAGATCTTTTGCGTACAAGCCCATGCACTGATCACATGACACCTTAGAGCAGTTCACACAGGTATGCGATGCACCTGGCTTGTTGCAAAACCCACATCGCGGTCCCCCCATGTTCAATCGCTCACTGCTGCCTCCTTTTGGTGTTGTTAAAGCAACTGACTTGCTTGGAAACAGCTTGGTTGACATGAGGGGTTTCTCCACCATCTGGGGGTGAGGATGAGGATGTGAATGTGAGTGGGTCAGTGTTAGAGGATGTGGATGAATATGGGAATGAGCATGAGTATTAGAGTAAACTGAGAGCTTTTCCTTGACGGGAATGTATCCGTCAAGGGGTCGTTGGGATTTGGGGTGGTAGTCTTGGAGGCCACAGCATGGAGAGGGGTCCACATCATGACAAGCAGAACAAAGAATCATGTCACACCTTTGACAGGAGGCCATTGAGGAGCAGCCCAGTCCACAGCCTTGACATTTGACACTACCATGAGCTTTAAGCAACCATCCATCCCTTGCATCTCGAGGCTCTCTGGATGGCGGTCGAGATGGAGTTTGCCTTCCTCCAGTCCCAGCACTACCTCTTTCAGTGTACAAGTCAATTTCATCCAAAGAAGAAAGATGATACGATGTGTAGGGGTCAGCTGGGGGAGGTGACTGAATCGGGAAAAAGTCTGCAACAGGGCTATAGGAAGGTGGGGCGGCAACAGAGAAAAAGGAAGATGATGTGCTAGGCCTGATAATCTCATCCTTCATATCCTCCTCTGCATCCACAAACAAAGGTTCCTTCCTTAGACTCAATGAGGCCTTCAAAATAGGCTTGCTAACAGCTGCGTGCCAGTGACCAGCTCCATCTGTAACATCCACAGACTTGGATGGTCGGCTACCGCGCCTCAGGTGATGGGCATAAGGCCTCTCTATATCCAATGGTCTTACAGAAAGCCGAGACATATCTGCCCCCAGGCTGTCGCGTCTGCGAAGTGCCTCAGCACAGCCAGCTGCATCATCTCTGCAACCTCTGCGGAGTTCCACAGCCTCCAGCTCCGAGGCTGAACCACGAGCCAGAGCCACTATCTCTCCCAGAAGCCGACATTCCGCCTGGGCCAGAAAGAGCTCAAACGCCAACTCCCGGAGATGATTTGCACCCCCTGGGTGCTCCTGTAAATAGAACTGCGAATCATGGTCACAGGCATATCCAATGGTGCGCATCAGCGTGCGGAGTTCAGCATCAGAAATGGCAGACTGCAGATGGTACACGTATGGGCCAGTGAAGGTCTACAAGAAAGAATAAACAGCATTACTGCTGTGAAAGCATATATGGAATAACAGCTAAAATAAAAACGACATCAAGAGATTATGATTGAGTTGAGATATTTGGTCATCAAGAGGATAGTTCATAGATATAAACTAAACCCCAAGAAGTACTGCTAAAACAACATAATTATTTTGAATATTTTAAATATATTTTTGATCTGAATTACAAATAATTTGGCACAGTTTCTAACAAGTCATATATTATGTATTATATATTATATATCATATATTATATTTGCTTGTGTTAATGAAAATTTTGCCGATTTGAAACAGCAGTAATACAAATGCACAGAGGTTATGTAGTAACAACACAGTAGATACCACAACAAGATGTTAAGTGATAGAAAAAAAAACTTGTTTCCATGTAAATAATCATTAAAAAAAAATCAATGTAGACTTACAAAAACTATGAAATTACATGAACGGTGAAATTACAAATGACAAAAACTTCAGAACTCACCAAAATATGAGTGTGTGTGTGTGTCCACAGAATATCTAATTACAACCATTTAATGAGACTTACACTGAAAATGTATGCTAAAATTGTTGTACACCTCAAATATTAGTGAACGAGGATTACAGAACTCATCTTTAAGTAATTATAATCAAGAAAAAAAATTTAACTCACCTTTATACATCTGAACTCCTTCTTCCATGGGAAAAGCAAGAGGTTGGTGCAGATGGTTTCCAGGGTGTGAAAGGCTCTCTCAAGGATCTTGATGTTGGCTCCTCTTTGGGAGCGAAGCGAGTTCTCCACCATTTCATAGAATCGCACCATGCGAAATCGCTGTTCAGGATCTGGCTGGTAGGCTCCAAGGAGGGCTGTAGCTGTTGAAAGCAGGGCCTCATTGTCTTTGTGTTTGCTTTTGTGTCCCTCCGTTGTGGTTCCAGGTCCTGAATAATTACCCCCTTCCTCCACAAGTCTCTCCAGTGCTGTGACATACCTCCGAAACAGATCCTCTTTTAACTTGGCATCCATTATTTGTAGCAGACTATCAGTCAGCTGTTATACTTTTCTGAGAGAACCTCACCCCTTTAGGCACACCTTGCACCAAGATGCCACATTCAAACACCATTTTTCATCACCATAATAACTGTTCACCCCCCTGCAGGCACTCAGTTGCAATGTTGTGGAGAGATGGGAGAGGTCCATTCAGTAGAACATCTTTTGAACAACAAATGCAGTAGTCTGATGGTTCAGTTGGTGTTGCTAGGCTTCAGCCTGTATGGATGCCTTAGTATGGACATTTCTGGTATAGGCTCAAAGCCTTACTTGTTTGCAGACAGACAGGCCTATGTCATGCAAGATGTGGTCAGAAAAAGCTGTTTTTTTCTCTTTGTTTTTAAATGCAGAGTTGAATCTATTCAAATCAGTGGCTTCAGTATGCATCAAGTTCAAGGTCACTCATATAGAAGACACTGTATGGACTGGTGCAATTCTTCTCAGGCATCTTCAAGCTGTAATGACAAAGATCAGTCTTAAAAAATGTTTCATGAACATATATAAACTAAGAAAAGGTGTGTCTGTCTTATTGTCCACAAGAAAAATAAACATTGTCTTCTAAAAAAAGTAATGGTTCAAATAAAAAAAAAGGGATAATGGTTTAGAGACATAATAAATCAAAGGCAATATGCCTGGAGTGGGATACTGCAAAAATGCTTGAGTTATGTCAGTCATGCTCCAAAAGGGTCATACTGGTGCATTATTATAATGATGACTAGATCCTAGAGAAGGGGCTATGGTATCTACAGTACATAACCAGGTTCTGGGATCGTTGTTGACACTTTCCTCTTTCGTCAAGACATTAATCTATCGGTTCATGTCTCAAAACTCGACAAGTGTACAGACAGCTTTAGCAAAGTAAAACGCAGAGTCAGAAAGCAAACATGTTTATAATAGCCTAACATATGCTAGAAGACTATCAACGTTTCGTTCTTTGGCAATCTGGTTGGCTTTGGCTGTTTCAGTTTCTTCACGGTTAACATCCGTGTTGTGAGCTAGCAAGCAACATCAATATGTTTCTTATTGCGCACCAATTATCACAGTCAGGGCTGGTAAAGAGAACGTATTCAAACAGCTTTTTATATCGATTCACTTCCAACCCCAAAACTGATACTTGCATGCCTCTCCGACTCAGTACAAGCTCAATAGTGAACGCCCATTTCAACGCAGCTGGTAAGCTAACGAGTGCTTTTAGCTAGCAGGGCGTTCCATCGCTTCTCAGAGATCTTTTGCGGACTTATGCTAAGATATTAACACAAATATGATAACAATAGCGTGGTTCATGTACCGTCAAGTGTTATTACACACCTGTTACGAAAAAAAGGCTGTGTTTAACACAGAAATGCCGCCTCCGTATACCTTACCTTTAACAAGTGCTAGCCATAGCTAGCTACGCCTCCTCAGCTGTTGAAAATTCCCTTCATCACATGACGCATGCGCATAGTTCTGACAGTTTATCATCATCATCAGGGGCCCACGTGTTAAGGAAAAGGAGAACGTATGAACCAGAGTGGTTACCAGAGGTTTATACTGGTGCATTGTTATAATTAAGAATATTGCTTAAATGCACTGGTAAACACCGCCAACCGTATTGATGGGAAAACAAAATTATATTCAGTCTAATATCAGTTTCGCTTTTAATTACGAAATACCATACTTTCCATGACTTCCCGGATTTTCTAACATTCAGGAGCAGAAATCGGTACATTAATCAATAAAAAGTCTAATATTACTCTATAGATAGATAGATAGATAGACAGACAGACAGATAGATAGAAATGTATACATAGATGTGGTTGTGAAGTCACCTTTACTTGAGCGGGTGCACGGTCTGACTGCTTCTACTTCCAGATGTAACTCCGCCCTCGTGCTTTAAAAGGAACCAGAAGCTGGTGACGTAGTTACGGGGACGATCGGCGCAGCGGGGACGGACTCAGTGAAGAAAAGAAATGGCGATGCTCGGAGGTTTTAGCGCAGCACAGCACAAGAAAAGCGGATCTGACGGAAGCAGCGATGTGTCAGAATTCATCTGTCCAGTTTGTCTCGAAATTTTTGATAGTCCTGTAACTACACAGTGCGGTCATACGTGAGTATTTTGTCTTAATCTTAATCACCCTCCCCCTATACCATGTCTACCACCAGCGATGCCGTAATACGAGTTAAAAACAATGAGAAGAAAGGCTTGATTTTAAGCATATTGTAGCACCAAAGTCACAGAATAAGGACCTTACACGCATTTGCCTGTACTGTGCCTCTATTTTTCTTTTGGTTCTATGAGAATGTGACCAAACCTATTCTAGCTTGTTAAATCAGTTTCAGTTTTGTTTACATCAAAGAAGAGGCCTCACTTGGGATTTGTAGTTTAAGACGTAATTTCTTTATAGCATAAAACTACTGTAAAGAACTACAAGTCCCTGAGACCTCTTGATTTAGGGACTTTTCGTGGCTTTTAAAGGAATCCGAAGTCAGAAACATAAATAATAACAATGACAGCCCTTGCTATTTATGCTATATCATATAATTCCATGTATAACAGCCTACAAATAGTATAAAAACGCTACTTATAAAAGCTCATATAAAGAGAAAAAATTAATATTTTTTGCATTTGTTTTTTCTAGTTAATTGTAATTGTATTTCTTCTCTTGTTAGGTTCTGTCAGAGTTGTTTGCAAGAATGTTTGCGTCCACAGAAGCCTGTTTGTGCTGTATGTAGGGCAACTCTGGGCCACTGGGCTAAAGCTGCTGATCTAGAGGCCCTTATTCACTCATCTGTGGCAGCTTGTAAGGGATGCAGAATTCAGGTACATTTAATAATTTAAATGCAAAAGATAAAAACAAACAACTTATCTTTATTGTCTTTGCGTAGGGTTGTCCAAATCCAGTCCTTTGGAAAATGGGGAGTTCCTAAATCTGCTGTGCTACTCATTTATGTCTGTTTCATCATTAATTGATCTATTTTCTGTTCATAAAAAAAAATAATGACAGAGTAGTTATTCATGTAAGTGCAAACAGGAAATTGTTTGATATCTGTGGGTCAGTGAACTTTATGGACTGGATCTGCACCATTTTGGTTGGAAGATGCATTAAGTACACATTGTGAAACATAATTTTGTACTCCATTTGAACATGGTTCTTAATAGTCAGATAGCAAAGTTGAGATTGCACAAGAAGAGGTTTTACTAGATGGTGTTTGCAGTGGTAATAGCTGATGTGTATTCTCTCACTAGGTTAGCCTTTCTCAGATGAGAGGCCACACTGCTACCTGTTCAAAATACCAGGAGTACATTGAGGAGGGAGTAAGGACTACTGCCCAGACCCAGCCTGCCATCATTGGGTGAGGAAAAATAAAAACATCTGGGAACCTTTTTATTATACCCTGTATAATATCATGCTTCTTTATTTGTCATTGCATAGGAAGTTGAAGGTTTGTGTGTAATACCAGACCCTTATCTGTCAGTAGCCACTTCTGCAAAACCTGTTCAGTAGTTCTATACCAGGTATCTATTGTGCAAGATACAGACTTCACTAATAGTCAGGTGAAACATACTGTACTGGACAGCAAAAGCGTTTTACATCATAGATAAAAAAAAAAATCAAATGACTGCTGTCTATGTGGGTATAAATTGCAACATATCGAATGAGATGTTAACAAATTATTAGCTTTTTGGGGAAAACAGTAACAGAAAATCTTTGAAAATCCAGTACCCAGAATTAAATTGATATATAATTTCAAACTTTACAGTCAATTGTGTGACTTCCTTATTACCAATTGACTTTTTGTGTACAGAAGAATACAAGAAGACAGTCAGGAAGTCATGTTGTTGTCTATAAAGTCATTTATTTATATATATATACAGTACAGACCAAAAGTTTGGACACACCTTCTCATTCAAAGAGTTTTCTTTATTTTTATGACTATGAACATTGTAGATTCACACTG
>JBAMHV010000014.1:9225255-9236641 GCA_037177535.1 Pseudomugil gertrudae
ATGTCTTGCACTTATCTGTGCTGTCCCCTGTTGTATGATTTCTCCATATGTAAGTTGTTTAAAATAAAATATAATAGTAATACTACAAATATTTGGCAGCACCTCTGTTCCCAGCCTAGGTTAGAAGAGGAGATAAGAGATGCTGGTCGTTGTTCCTAGCTATTCCTAACACATTTTCCCTGTATATTCCATGTAAAAATAATATGACAAATATGTTTGTGTTTTGGATCTAATTATGGATCTAGATCAGATAGAACTGATAAGTGAATAATAATTCATCATCACTACGTTTTTGCTTTTGTGTCTCCGCAGTCCAGTGCCAAATCGCTACACTTTTACTTGCCCCTACTGTAACTGCCAGAACCTCGATCAGGATGGCCTGGTTGAACATTGCACTACCCATCATGCTCAAGACACACGCCAAGTTGTAAGATACCCTGAATCAAGTGGGATCCTGTCAATCTATCATCATCATATAGCATTAACATTGAGTCACAATCGATAAAATGTTTATAGATGCTTAATTGCTCTTTTTGTTTAGGTGTGCCCCATCTGTGCCTCAATGCCTTGGGGAGACCCTAATTATAGGAGTGCTGACTTTTTCCAGCATCTGAAGATCAGACACACTTTCTCTTATGATACCTTTGTTGTAAGTATATTTGTAGTTTATTTGCATGTTCTGACTGGATTAGTGATTTATTAATTTCTCTTTTACATTCATTACTCTGCAGGATTACTCTACAGACGAGCACACAATGATCCAGGAGGCTTTACAACGTTCTCTTTTGGACAACTGAAGTGTGAAGAACAATCTTAAAGGAGAAGGTAGTCCAGAGAAGTGGAGACTGTCTTAAAAAGATGGAAAAAATCCCACACTGTATCATCATTGTTCTATCCTAAAGATGGTGGTACTGAATACGTTTGGCTCATTATTTTCACAGGGAAATGCTATTGTATCTATAAATCTATAGGTTTAATTGCAGAAAAAATTAATTAGGCAATACAATTAATAAACATATTGTACTGTTTGATCTAGGAGTGATGCTGTGTTTTTGGTGTGATAATGCCTCCCTTCCCAGCCGGGTCTTTAGACTTGATAGTTTGTTGAGTATCTCCTTTACTGTGTTTAAGTTGTTGGTCATCGATCGGGTGTCAATGTAACCAAAAGCTTCCAAAGTTGTGATCAAGACTCCTGTTGTTAATACTTGATGTTTTAGAAGGATTTGACCACTAGGTGGCTAACTGTTGCCAGCAAATGATAAACTTAACTCGGTGAGGTTGTCAAGTAATAATATACAGTCATATTCGACTCCAGAGTGGCAGTGTTCTTGCGTTTTTATTTTTTTTATATGAGAGGCCTGAAGCTGAAGGAGCTTGTCCATTTAGTTTTTCTTTAACAGATCTATGGGGATATGCATTTTTCTTTCTTTTTTTTTTTTACAGAGATCTACTGGAAAGTATAAATAACAAGCCAGATATGGCTGCCTGCTTCGTTGCTCCTCCCTTATGTCTTCGTGCCTTCTGGTAGATCTTGTTTCTGACTTCCAAAACTCATAGGGCTAAGAATTAATCCTGGGAAATTAAAGATGCAAGAGGGAGTAAATGAGTGTGTTATTATTAAGTTAAGTGTTTTTTTTTTCTGTTGTGAATTTGGTGAAGCATCACCATGCATGTTTATAGCCACAGGAGGGCAGTAGAGTTCTACCTTTCCCAGACTGACGTCCACAAACGTCTCAGATTTTGCAACACATTTACAACAATTCATTATATAAGTTTTTTTTTAAATGTAACTTGTAGCTTTTTTTCCAAATGCAGAATTAAATAATGCCCAAGGTATTTGCAACTTGGGGCACATCTCATCTCATAATTGAAACACATTAACTGCACCTTCATAAGAAGTTGATAAGGTGACACGAAAGTGATTAACTGCGTGTCTTTTCATGAACAGTTTCTGGGATAATCTTTGCAAAAAAAGAGAAGGGAGTGAGGAAAAAGAAAAACATGATTTTGTCAGATTTGTCACCACATGAAAATCATTGTTATTTTGGATGCTTCCTAAAACTGACAGCATGTGAAGTTACAAAATATGTATTTTATTTCAGATTTGTTTTCATTTTAAATGTGTATTCAGTCTGTCATTTTCCCGTAACTTGTATTTGTCTCACATTGAGCTTGCCGTGTAATACAAGACTTCCCAAAATGACATTGAATTTGTCCTCTGCCAACAGATAAATAAAGCTCCTAATATACAGATTAAATGGCTCTAAAGCAGCACATGAATGTCTTTTCATCCAATCTTTGATTCCACTTTATTTTGCTGTGAATGTTCCTTTTATTTCACTCCAGTAGAAGCATATTATAATTTTGTTCATGTTTCTAATATGTACGAACCTTTTTTTTTATGTATATAGCTTTCATTCTCTTTTGTCAGCCCTACTGTCAAGGGTGCTAAATCCTGATAAATTAAAGCGCTTTAATTATTTAAACCCTGGCCCAGGAAATCAGGCACAGTGATTTATTCTTGTGTGTATGAGCGCGTGGGGGAAGAAACAACACTTGCCGCTGATGGATGACCACAGTACGTGTGTGTGTGTGTTCATAAGCGAAAGCAGTTAAAGCAAAGCATGGTGGATCCTGAGCTTGATTTTTTTCCTGATCAGAAAAGGAAAAATGTAAAACAAAATTGTTTAGAATTTACCAAAAAAAAGAAGCTTTCTTTAAACATTAAATGTTTTAGAAATCAGGACAGTGGAGTACCAACAACGATCTTATCTAACTTTGTGATGAAACTTAGGCCCTTCGGTGTACATTGTCCACAGGGAGAGAAAATCTTTGCATCTCTTTCCTTTAGAGCCTTTTGTCTCTAATCACTGCAGCTAAATGGGATTTCAGTTTTATATGCAGCTCTTCAGAGAATCTCCAACCACTAAACTTCTTATGTTGGCCCCCCTTTCTTATATTTTTATGCCCTCCTCCCCCTTCCCGAAAAAAAAAAAATCAGGTTTTTGCTCCTGGCAGATAGTTCTCACACAGCTAACATCACTCCTCTAACGAGATACTCCAGTGCTCCTGGGCAGGAAGGAAGTCGAGCCGAAAAAAACATGGCAGAGAGAAGTCTTTCTTGTCTGTTTGGTGGCGCAGCTTAAAAGGGAGAAAGGGGGCTAAGGTGGGGAGTAAGAATAGGAAGAAAGAGATGGGGGGACTGAGAAGAGAAGTGAACACATTTGAATAAAAATTTCATAAAGTTCAGTGCGTGGTTTCTTTGATGCGCAAGTAGATGGCGTGTGCAGTCTGCAGGCTCTATAGAGGTGGCAATTAATACTACATTTGCCTAAGGACATAGTGAGTCGTGACACTAGCCTGTTTAGGAATACGTTTGTCATGTCAACAGTCTAATTTAGACACCTCTCCATTATAGCGTGTTAAATACACTGGTAAAAGAACATCCCTGAATGTATGGGTGTATACCCAGTGGTCAGTTTAATTGCGCTTCACGAGTTACAGGGTTCGCACAGGTGTTGTCAGGACTTCTGTAAGATTGTTGAATGGATGACTTGGTCACTAAGAGATGAAGTCCAGCAGATACTCACAAAAGGAAGAGTCCTGCCTGTTTTTGTGACTTTTATTGTTAGCTGCATTTTGAACACTCAATTTTAAATCATGCTAGATTATTTTTCTAACACAACCACTCTGCTGTGCAGATGTTTTGTCATAAAGAGGAAGATACTATATAAGAATCTGGGAATCCAGAAGACTTGCTCCTATCCATCACCTGTAACTGACATAGAATATCTGCATTTACGATCATATATAGTCTATCGTTTTATGTTCTGAATTTCTGGGTGACTAGAAATAGGAACTTGTGAAATGCCTGGAAAGTTTTCTCTCTTGGTCTATCCCTCTTAAGTTTTGCTGAGGCAGGTATCTGTGATGAGGTGTGGGGCGTGTGAGAAGAGCACTGGGAGTTTGTTCACTGAAAATTTCCTCAAAGTCAGGAGAAACAGGAAGAGCGGGAATCCTGTCACCCGGGCACTGCCGCTCGGCAGGTCGGTCCTTTAAAATGTTTGAACAGAAAGTGCCAGTGGGCTTCCCCAACATCAATACTGGTTCTACACAAACTCATCTTCCGCTTTTAAACTCTCAACAACCAACCCCCTATCCCAGCCCAAACACACACAAATGCACACTACTCGTGTTGCTTGCCTGGGAGCATCAAGTCTTAACTTTGATTTAATCATGCCTGCAACCAACTTGGCCCTGCATTAGCCAAAGTAAAACTTACAAACCTGTAAATTTGTGTTTTTACCCTCTAAAACCTGACAGCTGTATACATTATGCTTGAGATACTCAGAAAGGAAGATCACCTTTTATAAGAGTGTCTCCAATTCAATTACAAGAAGACAATAAAGGTTTCCTGTTTGTAGCAGTATATTCCAATCCCTGAATCTGCTTATCTCTGATGTACTGTTTCTGCAGAAATATTCTCCTGGAAATAAAAATGAAACACATTGATAAAACTATTAGCAGGAGATTTGCTAATCATTGCCTCCTCATTTATTTATTTATTTGAAACCTGCACAGCTACTGTGCTAATATTTGAGAGCTGGGCCCTCAAAGGTTTAAAAGGAGGCGGGATGGGAAAAGTCCCGAGTGTAAGTGTTTGTGTGTGTCACAATAGGATATCGGGCCAAGCGAGGTGAACTGATCTAAGTCTTACAATCCCACCCCACCCCTTCTCTCTACCCCTATAGACCAACTAAGATGTGTGGAAGAGAGCAAGGCCCAAGGCTATTATTCTCCCATTAATTTTTCCATTTGAAATCAAACCTCAGTGGGTGTGCATGAGGGAATCAGAGGAGGGGGAGAGGACTGGAGTGGGGATAACCCTATCCGGAATGAGGGGGACTGGCAAATGTTGGCTGTAACGGAGGTAATGCCCAATAGGGGAGGCAATTTCACTTTCATGGGAATCCTCATTATTTGTCAAGCCCGTCTCTGCTTCCTCTCTAAGGTCCAACATACTGAAAGGGAAAATGGTCTAACATGAAGATATCACTCGATTTTTTTTTATTTTGTAGTTTTTCAAACATGAAGACTGGGTCATACATGATGGGAAAGCCATTCAATGTTCACTCACTCAGGATCTCATGTCTGCACTTCACAGTAAGCATTCTCACACATGCCTTTTCTTCTGCCGAAAACACACTGTATGCAAATCTCCGAGTTACAGCACACTTTGCATCAATATGTCCCTCAGCACACATAGAGGACCTGTTAACCTCTATTCCGACATCTTACTCACCCACACAAATACACACATTTCCTCTGCAAGTCCTCGTCAATTCCAATCACTTCTCTCCACCCTGTTTTTCCTCCGTCTTTCTTAGAAAAAGCGCCAGTGCTTGCTAATCTGTCAGTCAAATGTTGTCCTGTTGTAGCGATGATGGAAGGATGGGGAGTTGGGGGTGTCTGTGTGACAGTGGGCCATACACTTCCAGCAGCCTGCAGCTCCTAGTGGCTCGATGATTAACCAAGCAGGTAGTGAGTCAAAGTGCTGACAGCAAAAACACTGACAGCTGATTTGGAAGACAATGGTCTCCCTCCCTCTACTTAACTTGTCATGACAGTCAAAGCACCTTCTCAGTTACCTTGTGACGTATCTGGAAAGATGGAGGGAAATGATACTCAGCATTTACTGATTCGATTTTTATGTTTGTACAAATGATCTGTTTTTGATGCACTTGACCATAAAGAAATACACCTAAAAAATAAAGTGATTATTTTAAACTTTAATAAAGCTACAGCTTGAAACTCTGTCTGTGTTGTGTTCTGAACTCCAGCCTCTATGTCTCTTTGGCGGCCCATCAGAAATTAATCAGGAATGTCAGAGTTCCAGCAAAACATGAAAGAAAACCCAGAATTGCCTTGTCTCTCAGATTAATAGTCCAATTATTAACCACCCCTGTAGTGTACCATTCATATTCAAAGCTTTTTACCTCCCTTCACTTCCTGTGCTTTGTATTTTGTGTCTTTACAGGAGGGAATGGACGATGCAGGCAGATCTGTCAGTCAAACCTCCGTTCCCCCAACCCACCAGGCTGCCCATACACAGCCCTCCATAAACCTCCACTGACTGCAGTTCCTTCTCAGCTCAATGAGTAACTAACCTGCAGGTACTGAATTAAACTGCTGACAAGCGTATGAGGGAGGGAATGGGTGAGAGAGGAAGGGTAGGGGCTGCGTAGGTGGACGGACAGAAAGATGTAAACAGGGGGGAGGACAGAGATGACAATGGCATCATCTTACAGCCCACCTCAGTGATGTAACCTTTAACTTTGCAATAGAAAGATGGGTCCCTCTCCTGTTCATCTAGCCCCCCTCACCACCCCCCACCCCACCCTCTCTCACCACCCCCTACCCTACCCCTTCTCACTCTGTAAGTGGCAGCCTTTGATGGGCTGTCCCTGTCCCTTATTCTGTCCTCATAGACAGATGAGTGCTGTCACTTCTGTCATCACTGCGCAGCTAAACATTAATGACTCTCTTGCCTGACAAGTGTTGGCGGGGCAGTGAGAAGGTGAAAGGGGGATGCCTCTGGACAAAACTAGGACTGAAGAGGAGAAGTGAAGGCTTTATCTGATTGACAGATCCTCTTTTGTCTCTCTGAACTTGTGTATATGTATGTGTGCCATCAGCAGATTCTTGGTTTGACATGATGGTTTTATCGCCCTGTTTTTCTTCCCCTCTGAGGAGATGAACCTCTTTGTATTCCCACTGCCCCGCATCCTTCCTATTAGCATTGCTGATATTCATTCAAGTTGCTGCGTGTGTCCATACATATACATGCAGGCTTGTGTGACTGTACCACCACGTAAAAGTTCACACATGTTCCGCACATTCACATGTGCTTCTTTTAGAGGATGCTTCCTGTACTTTGATGTGGGAACTGCGATGGTCATAAGAAAAGAATAAAGAGTAGAGGGGTTGCTGTAATCTGTATGGTTTACGATTTATACACAACTTAATACCATGCCATGCTATCTTCTAAGCAGCACAATTACCGGTAACTTTATGTATCTCTTTTATTAACCTTAAATGGATTTCTTCCCTTCTTTTCCACTACTGTGGTCACTTTTTCCATCCTTTCACTTTTACTGTCATCACTCAGGCCTATAACCTCTTTTCCCTGCTTTCTTTTGAATTATTAACTCCCAAGCTCAGTGGAGTGAATGGGTACTGCTGAGTAGACACTGCACAAATCCGGCTTCTCGTTGCTCACATCTTCTACGTTAAAGAGATTGCATTGCTGATTTCACTAGCACCTTCTCTCACCCCTCCTCACTTACACATACACTACATATATTCAAATGCATTCATTTTAACCTACCAAAAGATTTCCAAACTTTCCCAATTTTCTTATGATTTAAACTAATTTTAATATAGATTTTTTATTTTGCTTATGAAGTTTACGTAATGGTGCAGCAGCTAAAATTTTTAAGTGCTATGCTTTATTTATATCCATCTATCAATTCATTCATTTTCTGTACCACTTATTCCAGTAAATGGTCACAGACAGCTACCTATTCTAGCAATTATTGGGTGAGAAGCAGGGTACACCCAGGACAAGTTGCCAGTCCATCACAAGGCCAACACAGCAACTAAACAAACAAACAAACTATCAGTCACACACGCATTCTCCTAAAAACAATTTTGAATAACCTAGCATCAACTTAGCATGCATGTCTTTGGATGGTGGGAGGAAGCCAGAGTACCAGGAGAGAACTTTATTTATTATTTACCAAAATAATAAATTGAAACATTTCATTTGCATAAGTATAATTCTTGGCACCCACTCTCTGGGATATCTGTGGCATCCAGCTTCTATCCTTCAAGTAGTTTTACAATTTAACTGCAGTCCACCTATGGCTAAGTAATTGAATAAACTGCCCACATGCATACTGGATTTTATGATGATCATTAATACTGTCCCTATAGTTGTATTTAACAGCAGATGCCTGTTTGAAGCTTTACTGTGATTCAAAACTTGTCCTCAGATTTTCTGCATCATTTCACATTTTTTAAACAATGCATTTATATAACACACACTTTTATTTAATGCAATTACCAAGTGATGAACACATGGCAAACACAGCGCAGCTATGTTAGATTTAATGTATTGTCCAAGCATACTTTGCCATGTCAAGTCAGAAAGCTGTGGATTGAATGATTAAGCCTGTGATTTACAGGCAGGATGAAAAGACCAAACCACCAGAGTTTTGATTTGAAACCCATTAGAGCATCTCTGAGGAGAACTAACACTGTTGTGCACTGATGCTCCTCATCCAACTTGATGATGTTCTGCCAAGAAGAGAGAGAGATACTATCGAAGGAAATTTGACCCAAGCAGCATTTACAGGAAGACTATGAGTTCCCCTTGCAGTCATGGGTGATTTAACAACTACTGAATAAGAGATCTGGAAATGTATGTAAATCACACCAACAGTTTATGCTGTCAGTATTGTAAATTATGTGCCAATATTTTATTAATAAAAGTACTAAATCCATGGTAACAGAATGTAAAAACACTTAAGTTCCAAAAACTTTCTGTATGCATAACCTTACATTATGATAAACAGCAGATAGTTAAAGAGGGAGAAAAGCGGATAAGTAGCAATGTCCTTTTGCAGCATTCTTTCACTGTGGAGTTGCAGGCCTCCTGTGGAGCAGCCGCCCACTCGCCTTGCTTACTTCTCCCCAGGCACCTTCTATCTCTTCTGGGTTCCCAGAGCAATGATTAACCCTGGTTCTGATCAATGCTTCTGCTGACTCTGATACATCACTTGAGCCTTGCAGCTGCCATGTAAAGGAAGCGTCAACGCTGTGCTTCTCATGACAGAGTATATCCACTCCATCACATGCAGCGCGGCATACACACAGGCACACACACAGGGGTGGTCAAAATAACAGGGAATCCCAACAATACATGCAACAGTAGTGATTCTTTTTTAGTTTCAGGCTCACAATTTTTGTTTTGTTCCAATAGTTTTTTTTTTGTTTTTTTTTTGTTTTTGTTTTTTTTTTCTTTTGGGGGGGGGGGTTAAAGGGGACTTGCATGCTGAATTGAACCTAATGTTCTGGATTATATTTTTATTAACCATGTTTTGATGAGCAGCTTATGAAGAGGGGTATGCAGAGCATGCATGTGCATATAGAAAGCCAACAAGAAAGAGAGTAATACATGTATACATATACACAGAGAGAGCGACAGAGACAAAGGAAAGAACACTGAGGGATTGTCGCTCATCACCCGATGGTTCTTTACCTCGACAGCAAGGAAAACCCCGATTTCCTGAAGATGACAGGAGACACAAAAGCAGTGTTCTGTCAGCACATCCTACTTACAGAGCAGGTTAATGATTTGGTAGCCAGAGCTACACTGGAGAGAGGGATGAGAAGAGGAAAGAAAGAGAGGAGGGAACTGGCATTCAGCTGCACTTAGGCCATCATTACAGCTGCATTAAGGATGATAGTGTGTTTTTTGTCATTTTAATTACCTTTAATCTGATCTCTTCATACATGAGCCACTTGTTAATGAGGCAGAACAAAAGCTACATGTCACACATGTTTGCAGTGCTTCCACACAATCAGTCTTATGACTAACATAGCAAGGTATTCACTGACTATTTTATCAACTGAAAAGTGAAGAACAAGTATGGTCTCTGTTAAAACCCAAAGATGCATTAGAGAGTTAGTTTTCCATATAGTTTTGTTTGTGTTTGGTCAGTACTGTTACTGTAATTTCTGCATTATGCAGATGATGATGCAAATGATGGAACTTGCATAATTTCTTCTAAAATATGTACAACCATGTTACCAAAAATGTTAGGATGTAAAACAAAAACAGAAGGTGCTATTTTTTAGATCCTGTTATTTAATGTTGTATAAAGACAATCTAGGCACCAGAGGAAACTGAAAAGTTCAAATTAGTTATAGTTCAATCACACAGCTCATGTCAATGTTTATTAAAAAAAGAATGAATTTTGGAATCTAAGTTTTGATCACACTAACAAACACATTCTCTCAGTGATGATTATCGTGATGAGGACTCTTCCACAGTCTACAGGTGGGTGCTGGGGTAGTGGAGTGGAAGAAAAGCAGGCAGCACATAGGTATGAGCAGCAGCAGTAGCAGCAATAGTGGCGTGAAAAGCAAGCTGTTGTGAGGTAGCCATTACAGTGGTGATGGGTAAGGTAGAGGAGAATGTGTGCAGCTTGAATAGACTGCCCAGATTGAATGGATGTGTTTAATGAGTGTCATTTAGAACATGAGCCAGACCATATGAGAAAGGGCAGAATAGCTTAAGTTGCCTGAAGCAGCTTGCAGATGTCGCTGCCTTTCTGAAAAATAAACTCATTAACATCAAAATGATATTTTACTATTTTTATAGTGAATATCAGGAACAGTTGAGGGTCTCTCAGGAACATCTTTGTTATACTTTTTTTTTACACTAAACGCTTTCCATAGGCAACAGTTCTTAACCACAGGCAGCACGGTTTAGCACAGGATTCTAGAGTAGTTTACATCAGAGCTGTGTTATCATGGTGCAAGCAGAGCGTAATTTGTCACTGTCTTGCTAAAAAAAATAATGCATCTAAAAGAAAGACATGGATAAAAGAATAATATTTCCAACACTGCTTCAGTTTTAAATTGTTATTGGTTCTTCTGTTGGGTTCAATAGTGGGTTCTTTGGGTGCTCTGGTTTCCTCCCACAGTTCAAAGACGTGCATAGTCTTTCTATTCTGAAATGCGCCGCTAGGTAACAGCAAACAGTAGTAGCTCTGTGTTAACTGTCGTGATGTTTCGTGATTTTTGTAATATATACGTCTTTTTTTAAGACACCAGCTGTCAGTTTGGGTCGGTCAAGAAGACTTTTTGCACTAGCGGAAGTTGTGCTACACAGGAGTCTCTCTGCATATCTTTTTTTCTGCTATTCCAAGACTTGTTATTAGAGTCTCCATGGCAACGGGACTTGTTTACCACCGAGATTTACTGATAACGCTCTCCAAATTCAAGTTTATCTGTGAAATATCACTTAAAATCCCAACGGAGTTGAAAAGAAAGAGATGAAGATGCAGGGCAGGAGTGAAGCAGAGAGAAACACGACAGAGATTTAAACCGTTTCTTCCAAATGTTGTGACGCTAACGTGTGATTGCTAGTTAACAAAATTGATAAGCTCCACGTGCTAACCGGGTCTCGGAAAGAATACAGAGTGCAGTTTTATGTGCTTCACCGAGACATGGCTGCATGTACACATCCCAGACTGTAATGCGTCTGTACACGGCTTCAAGACGGTCCGTGCAGACCGCAGTGAACGGCTCAGTGGAG
>JBAMHV010000014.1:9236741-9252094 GCA_037177535.1 Pseudomugil gertrudae
GCTCACACCAGGAATCGAACCGGCAACCTTCTTGCTGTGAGGCCACAGTGCTAACCAGCCGCGCCACCGTGCAGCCCAAAAACAACAAGTTATTTCAGAAAACTAAAGGAGAATCTCAATTTTAATATTTAAACACAGTTTCTCCTGTGTTTTACTAAATATACTGTATGTAGGAATGAAAAGTTTTGCAAATCTATTCAACAAGTTTAATTTAAAATGCTACTTACCTAGCGAAAAAGTGGAAATGTTTCTTTTGTTTAATAGAACAGGTTCTGCTTTATTCTTTTTTTAACCTGTCAAGCATCATTACAGCAGAATATTGTTTATATCATAGATTTTTTTGGAAAGAGGGTTACCATTACTTCTTATGACCACTAAACCGGACCAAAGAGAAAGAGACAGCAGAAACAATGAGTGGAAAAAGAAAAACAATGGAGAAAAGTGGAAAAGGAAGGACAAAACAAAAAGTAGAAAACAAGCCACAGCAAATGTAACAAATCCTCAACCGACAAACTGAACTGCATCTAAACCTGTAATACAGAAGTATTAGACAGACAGAAGCATCTAAGAAAACACAACATCATCAGCAGCACATGGAGGAAAAACAGTATGAACCATGAACAACCTTAAAAAAACAACAAAAAGGCGTAAATGTATTTGGGTGTATGTGCAGGGATGTAAGTGTGTCTAGGTGTGTGCATTAAATATTAGGTGTGAGTTGTGTTGAGTTATCATGCAAATGCAATACCCTCCGTCAGATAATCAGGGGCGGTAAAGAGGGTAACAACTCTTGGACAGTCAGCTTCACAGGAGGCCTGCAACTCCACAGTGAAAGAATGCTGGAAAAGGACATTGCTACTTATCCGCTTTTCTCCCTCTTCAACTATCTGCTGTTTATCATAATGTAAGGTTATCCATACAAAAAGTTTTTGGAACTTAATTGTTTTTACATTCTGTTACCATGGATTTATAAAATATTGGCACATAATTTACAATACTGACAGCATAAACTGTTGGTGTGATTTACATACATTTCCAGATCTCTTATTCAGTAGTTGTTAAATCACCCATGACTGCAGTAGCAGCTCAGAGTCTTCCTGTAAATGCTGCTTGGGTCAAATTTCCTTTGATAGTATCTCTCACTCTTCTTGGCAGAACATCATCAAGTTGGATGAGGAGCATCAGTGCACAACAGTGTTAGTTCTCCTCAGGGATGCTCTAATGGGTTTCAAGTCAAAACTCTGGTGGTTCGGTCTCCTGAACAGTCAGCGCAGAGCTTAAACTGCCCACCAACGGGGGTGGCCACACGCCTGCCCGGAAGGCGGCAGAGAAAATCTATAGCTAAAAGCTCCCCACACTGCCAGAGGCCACAGCTCCAGGGGTCCTAGGCCACCAGCACTGTCAGTTACAGGTCCCCAAAGCACAAGTCTGGGCCAGATCCCGAGATCCTGTGGAAGGCCCTGCCCAACACGACGGAGAGCAGAGCCAGTTATCAGCCAGCGGGCAACCACACATTCCCTTGCCCTAGCCAGCACCTTCCTCTGAGTCTCCCACATTACCCACCCCTATAAGACTCATACCCAAAACCGTAAACACCCTACCCCCCATCCCATACCCCCCACAGTCAACCTATCATTCCATCCACACCACCAACAGACTCTTAATCCCATCTAAGCGTCAGGCTCAACCCTCAACAACTTCTAATGTGACCAGCCCAATTAGCCAGAGAGCTGCAAATCTCAGACAGCCGCAACTGACCCCCCCATACCCACCACCACTTTGTCCATTTTGACCATCCATGCCAACACATATTTTCCCCTCCCCAGTGTTAAGAAGTGCATGTAGTAACATTCTCACCATGCCCCATGGAGACACCCCCAGCAGACGAGAGGACAAAGAGCCCAGACCAACTGTTTTTATTTGTTTCTCTCTCTTGTTGATCTCCACAACGTTACAGACGGTGGAACAACAATTTGGCCTTGTTAAACTTAGCCACATGAGCTGCATTATTTAAATAAAAAGTACAAAACACATTTTAATGAAGAGTGTTAAAAACTGGGGTGGCAAAAATGATGGAAATGACAAGGAAAGATGAGTATGAACAAATACTAAAAGGCAGTCCTTATCTCTACTTCCTCTTTAGGGTGAGCATTATTTATACAATAAAACAATACATTTATGATATTATTCATTATTCTTTTGTGAATGCAGTTTTGTTTTACGTTTTCAGACTGATTGAAAAGTAGATAGACATGACAATTATCAGTGAAGTATAGGGATGTGAGGATTATCTCCACCTTTTATCTTCATGCACAGATTCAGTATTAACCAATGGCTGTGCAACAATATTGCTGATTGCTGAAGGAAACAAGAGGGATCAAAGTTATCATGCTGAAGTGAAAGGTGGCTTTCACAGGGACGATACAGCCTGCCCACTTCATCTTACCATTCCATTCATAACAACCACCCAGAACAACACTCTAGACACTGCCATATCTTTTGCCCCTCATCCTTTTTAACAGTTCCTCCTCTGACTTTCCACACTCATCATTACTTCATGAAGCATGAAAAAAGAAATAATGTTTTATTTTTTGCAGAAAAAATTCTACCCCTATTAAGTTCATCCCTTCCGTCAACACTGTCCATCCCTCTCTCCATCTGTCACCTGGCGAAGTAATCACATCCACATTTGATAAGGCTGGTTAGGTGGGTCATAAAAAGTTTATGCTTGTGATGCTGTCGTCTCATTTATTATCCCTGCTAATGTAGCAGTTGGAAGTGGGGGAGGAAGGGGGTGGACAGAAAGAGTGCGAGTGGTCGAGGGAGCCACCACATTAAGGGATCATTACTCCTCTTACTATAGGTCCTGTACCTCTCAATGTTAGATAAGTCCTCTTTACTTTTTATGGCCTTGATGAAGCCAGTGCTCTCTGTATTTAAGTGTTTCTTAGCCACTAAAAGTTCAAGATGCTTCGGGCACAGGACGTCGGTACTGTTCTCTAACCACAGAACTATTGGCTTCAGCTTTAATATTTCAGGTTTGTCTCTGTTGTCTTTACATTCTTTTCTATTTGATTACTTTATTTTCAATTTTTATTTCAGCATCAAAATGTGGGGGATTCCATCTGATGCTATTTAGTGCTGAATTACAAAATGTCTCATTTTAAAACTATAAAAAATAACTTATAGCCATTATTGTTATTCTAAACTGCAAAGTGACAGTTGACATCAGTTCTATTTTTATTACAGTCCATGTAGAACATTAAAAGGTACTTTTGTTCATTTTCTCTGTTATGTTTCATATTGGTATCATATTCAATGACCACATTTTTGCATTACACATTAAGAAATGCATCATGGAATGACAAAAAGTGTCGAAATGTTCTGTATCCAACATTTTAAAACAAGTTTATCGTGGTACAGTTAACAGATGTAAAAGTGCATAGTTTTGTTTTAGGGGGAAAAATGATGATGCGAGCATGCAGATGGGACATCCAGAGAGAGTGGGCATGTATAGGAGTGTTAGTGTTTGGGGGTGGGGGGGCTACCCAGAGGCATAGATAGTGATAGATTGGCTTGGGAAAGCTGTGATGCAGATCCACTCATCAAGATTGATGTTCTGCCATTCTGCTTTAAGTGCAATTAAATTGGCCCCTGTGTTAAAAAAGCCTGGCCGATAACGTGGCTGAGACTGAGATTACACTACATTTCCCACGTGCTTTCTTCCACCTGCATTTCTGCCACAGCCACTCAGAGATTTACTTTACATTTTCAGCCTCTGTTGGACGGAGACTTTAATCTGAGAACATCCCCAGCTGTTCATCAGTCCCTGACTCACAGCTGGTTTTGCAGCTTGTTTTTTTTTCCACATGGCCCACAAAGTAGTTTTTCAATCAATGCTCTCTAAAACTTTTTAATCACTTTCTGGTTCTTGTCTTGCCACAGAATTGATCACTCGTACATTAGTGCATATTTAATGTGTAATAATGCACAGTGATTACTGAGAGGAAGGACATGTAATGTCCTCATATGCAATTCTAACATAACTCATCTTTCGCTGTTAGGTTGACAAGCTTGTCTCTTAGACCTATAGTAAAGCTTTGAACTTCAAACAAGGTCAAAAAGAGAGGTAGCACTGATTGTTTTCATGACTGCATCACTGAGCAGGCACTCAACAGCTAATACAGTCTGGGTGTAAACAGTTTTGATCAAACTGTTTCTGTGCATTGTGGTAGGAAAAAACTACTCCTTCGTCAAACATCATGTTCACTTGATAATGTTCTCATTTTACTGCTAGATGGGAATATTTATAATAATTCAAATTGAATGTCGATCACAGTCCAATCCATTTCTTTTTCTGTCTCGGTCTCCATTCTGCCACAGGCCTCGCCCACCTCTGTCAGTGTCAAGTTGTTAACCCCATGTCAACAGCGGCACAGGGCATATTTGGACCCGGTTGATGGATGGGTCTTCATGGACTTGTCCCACGCAAACATATTATCAGAGTCAGCTGAGAGAGGTACAGCGCGTGTGTGTGTCAACCCCACAACCCACACACACATGTCCACCCGCAATCACATCCCTAGACTCAGGCGTGTAGTTCACCCCTCTCAGTCACCTGCTGACACCCCAGTGTCTCCAGTTTAGACCCAGATGGGTGGAGCACTGACCCCACTGTCACAAAGAAGAGAAAAGTTTTTTTTTTCTCCTGCAAATGTTAAACTTGACCCATGTCCTCTGCATCATCACATTTTCCTTGTCGGGGCTTGACATCGTTTTCCCTTAACAAACTAGTAAAATTAACTCTGCCAACTCACCCCGAGGGAAACAGGGAATAATCAAGGGAAGGACCATTACAAATTAGCATGTTTTTTTTCTTTTGTCATTATCATAAAGGGTATTTAAAGCACTTTTCAGATATCAAAGCCATTGGTCGTTCATTCTTGTTTGTCTTGAAATTTACATGGAGCATCGTTTAATAATAGTTTATTTTATGTTCAGATACCAAAAAAAAAAATTATTTAGTGAATTTAAGCAATGCAATTCATCAAACCCTGTGAAATGGTAAAATCTGTCAAAATAGCAAAAATGTACATATTATAAATTATTTTAATTCAGATAAATTGATTGTATAGTTATTAACCTGAAAGTACATACAGTAAACATTCGCCTTTTTGCCAATGTAATTAGAAAATATTTTAAATTTCTTTGCCAACTTTCAAGTTGATAAAAGGAAAAGGAAAGAAAAACAGCTGCAACAAAGCCACACCCTGTACTACTGAACACATGTTGAAATAGAGATAGCATGGTTAGATGACTGATCGCTCATCAATATCACGAGTTCATCCAGTGCCATTCGTCATCTGCAGCACGTCCTGTCACTTCACACAGCTGCTTGCCGTCTCTTTTCTCCACCTCTCATTTTTCTTTCCCTGCCCAACTTTCTCTGTTCTTTTTATACGCCTCAACCAGCTTCTAAAGCATTCCTGTCATGGTTTATGAGGGGTTGGGGTAAAAATAGACTAAAAATAAAGAAAAAGCAGGGAGGGCGGCAGCTCATGTAGGCGAGTGAGTTAAGTTATATGTCATGCATTCTCCTATTGGTTTTCTGAGTTGGGGGGGTTGTCATAATGTGTTGTGTTCTCCACTCCAACTCATTGGGTCAGATCAACCAGGAGTTTCTCTTTGCAGTGGTCCCATCACAGGGCACAATGGCAGGGGCGATCCATCATTTCTGTCCCTAACAGAGAGGGGGGTCAGAGGGGGTGGAGGCCGCAGGGCTGATCCAGACTCTGGCTGGTTGATGGAGGGTTATGGAGAACAGGATGGGGCTGGTTAAACTTTAACCAGCAATCTTCCTACACACTAAAGACAACATTCTCTGCTGTGGGAGATTCTGATGTTTCGTCATCCTGAGATCTGTGACCCGCCGCCCACTGGGACCCCTCTCACCCACTCTCAGCACCACTCCCAGCTGCTTCAATATGGATCACTACAGCAGACCGTCAAACTGTTGGCCATAGCGTGGGAAGGCAAGTGACTAAGGTCTTCTCTCCATCTGTACATGGAGCAAGAGCTTTTATTTAACCCAGGCCTCTGCACGTGTCATACAGTTTTCTGATTTACTAACCAAGACTTCATATTTAAAGCACTTTCTCCTCTTTGTCTGTGGAGCCGTTGCATCCAGTGTTGACACATTTTCACAGTGGATCAATAGAAGTCAGCAGAGGTTAGTCTTGAGGACACCGTGGTTACACTATGAAAAATGATGGCCTGTCTTTTGATAGTCATTTAATACACAGTTGCACACTTTGATAGAATTTGGCAAAAGGTGCTCCCCAGTGAGTTAACAATGCACACTGAAATCATATTTCCATGCCGGCCCATTCAATCTTGTCCTAACGTTCCAGGTGACAAATGGGACGTGAGCAGAGTTTGGTTGGCTGAGGGTCACATCAGGTGCAGAGCATGTTGGATGTGTTATAACCCAATGTGTTCCTGTTCACTGGTCCAATCATCTTCATTGATTGAGACAATGATTGAAAGGGTCCTACCTTTTTATGATGCCAAAGGGAGAAGCTGAGGGCTGAAGTGCATAAACCATAAAGGAAAAGGACTAATTCCAAAAAATGACAAGTGATGTTCTGAAAATCTGATCTGCTGATACATATATCACAACATTATTATTTTTAAATAAATGCTACTTGACACATATTCAGTCTAGCAAGTCAGCTTGAAAGAATTTAGGCGCATCCTTCAATGCAGAACAGCTTAAGTGCTACAATGTTGGCTTACTCACTCAAACTGATAGCTTTAGGTTCTTTCAGGACTAAGATCTGCCCATTATGTTACCATAATTCTTTAATGAGCACTCTTCAACAGAATGACCCATTGTCTTGCCCCATTAGCCACATAATTTTGAATCCATACACAGGTATTTTTCTGCAGAATTATTTGATGACAAAGGTAGATTTATACTCTTAATGAGGTGTGTCCCATCAGCTATTGATGTCTGAGTACAACTAATAAAATGTAAATGTACTCTATGGCATTTAGCACTCAACCATTTTAGCATTAGTATTGGTTATTTATTTTTATTTTATTTTATTCCCATTAAAAAAAATGAAAGTCTAACTCCATTCATAACTTTTAATATTTTTTGTGTTTTATGTGCAAAAAGGTTGTGTGCAGAATTTTGGTCAAATTTGTGTTTTAAATGTATTTTATTAATGTGTTTAATATGGTTTGACTGGACTTTGACTAATCCATCTTGGCACAGGTTGGACAAAGTAAGCCTAAACCCTAATACCATGTTGGGAATGAACCATCCATATAAATCAGGGTTGCACGGAAGCTGGAGCAAGCAGTACAAGGTGAAGTCAGGGTACACCTTGGAGAGGTCAGCTGTCTATTGCAGGGTGGGTAGAGTTTCTCATTTTAGTATGCTTTTAGTATACAAAACACTCATAAAATGAATTGCTAATCCTTGTGGTCTGCATATATTTACAGATAGCCCACTTATAGACATGTAGTACTTGCCCCTTTCTCCAGTACATAAGAGTGCAATATCTCTGTGCTTGTTTAATTCTCTTTTTATTGAAGTAACTTTTACATCTGGAATGAAAGTTTGATCACAATTTAAGGTGTATTTGTGTAGGATTATAGAAAATTCTTAAAGAGCACCAACCATGAAGGACTGTAGCAATCATATGGAAGAAAAAGGGATAAATTTGTTCTCTGAGTCCATTAGAGAGTGGGAGTCATGTGACAGTTTGATTTAATTAGATCTGATGAGGTGATTCTGCCCCCCCACACACTTAATAATGTAATAATTTCTGCCCATTTGAGATGGTGAGAGTGAGGAAGTGACATTTCTAGGGGGGAGGGGAAGGGCAAGACATTTGGAAAGTGGTTGAGTGAGGGCTCTGCATGGATGGTTGGGAGAGGAACAAAAACAAGAACAGGGTATGGTACTGCTGGGGTGGATGAGGGAAGACATGAGCTGAGCAGCAGTCTATTTGTACAAACCTAAAAATCTGTCATGTGTCTGTTTGTGTTTTCTTCACCGTTGCGTTGAGGTGGTTTTGACAGCCAGGACTTTTTCTCCTTCATCCATGCTGCAAATAACATTACAGAAATTGTGTTTGTGGCGTCGCCTAGGTTAGGGACTCCTGGGAAACTGGCAGGGTCAAGAAGGTCAGTTAGACACAGAAAAAGAGCAGAAGGGAACTAAGAGTGGGAGAAAGACAGCAAGGCAAAATAAACCAGAAGCAGACTAAATTACTTAATTCAATGCAATAAATTTACCTGAATACACTATTACAAGTTGCAAATATGCTATAATGCAGGTTTTCTTTTTCTCTCCACCATCTACTAACATAACTCACCAGGACTGGGATATGCAGGGATTATACTTTGAGCTGTGTCTAGAATTTGCTACTTTTCGTCTCTTTGGACATGCTCAGACTTCTAAATATTTCAGTAATAGAAATGAACTGTACTCTCATGGGGGCAATCGTGTTCCTGATTGCCTGGACCTGGAGTTTATAGCCTGGGTGAGTTCAGGTCGACGTGGGCCACACTGGAGTCTCCACCACGCAAGTCCCTACATCCCTAACATTCACTAACAAGAATCAGGGGAGCAGCAGGACCAAAGCTTCTCTATAAAGTGCAATTACAAGTTGAAGGCAGAATTTTGTGCAGTTTTATGTGTGATTTTTCCCCTTTAGAGCTCACAATCAATCTTTAATGAGCCATTGAATATTAACTGAATTTATAGGAGCTGAGCGTCAACTCCCATGAGTGTGAACTGGAGGCCCAAGGTTTCGTAGACTGTTAAGATAGAGGGGGAACGGATGAGGGTTTTGAAGGTGGGGTAGACTGTTTTACCAGGGCTTTATATTCAAAAAGTGGATTTAGTCAGTTACAATTATCATTGACTGTGGGAAGGACAACAAGGGTAATTATAGTACCTCCTTTGAAATGACTAGAAACTGTCTTTCAATGGGAAAAATGCTGTGTAAAAAGGACGAGGATCAGTATAGTGTGAGCATGCAGATTTTGAATTCAAATACATTTTGAAAGATTGCTCCTCAGTTACAAGAAATTTAAATTAATAACACTGACTACAACAGATCCCCTTGTGTAAGTTTCCAAATACCAGTACAGCCCAAGCCCTGCAGCAGGATCAGGGTAACTCCCCAGACTGTAACCCCTGCCAGGCAATCTCTTTGTCACTGTGGTGCCTGCTACTGATGAATGAACGTAGTCTTGTGATCAGAAGACTCGCACATGGCTGAGGTCCTGAGCTCTCTGTGTCTGAGGGCTACAGATAACCCAACAGACTGAGACAGATTGAGCCTTGATGCTGACCCCTTTGGAGATGCCTCTGGGGTGGAGGTGCAGGCCAGGAGGCTGAGGGATAATTGGACCCTTCCCTCACCTTTTAAAAGAGAACATGTTTATGGCTACTTAGAGGAAATTGATTTGATTGTGCCAGAAACGTATGTGTGAACACCACTGGCACTTTTATTGGCTATTTGTCTTTAAAGTCACAGCTGGAAAAATTTATGCCCATGTTGGGGTTCAGGAGAGCGAGTGTGGTGTTGTGTGTTTGTCTTTAAGTGAGTAAATATTCATATTTGTGCACATACAAGCCTTAGTGCACGTATGTCCTTTATATGTGGAGCAGGTTGCCATAAGTGATGGACTGAAGGTGCACTTTAACTGGGTGTCCATCATTAAGTATCAGCCTTAATGACTAAAAGCACATAATGGAGGCACCGGATGAAATAAAACAACAAGATTTGTTGGGTCACAATAATTCTTTGAATGGATGACAACAGGTAGCTACTTTCCCTTGCTCGTGTTTTCATGCTCATATCCAGACTCACTAAATGACAAATGTTTGAGCATATATTTGTGATGTCACTAGGGCACCTTTAGAGATGCTTCTGAATATAAATGCAAACGATGTGCGCATGTGCAGATTATAAATCTCTCATCTATGGCTGATACATGGATTTGTAATTTACAAAGTGCATGTAAACTGCAATTAATCAATTGTTTTGTGATAACAATTTGTTTTTTCTAGTTTAACTAACTTAATCAGAAAAATTGTGAACCCAATTAAAATAATAAGCGGTAGAAAATGGATGGATGGTTATCTTGATTTTTTACTGTGTATACAGGTTTTTTTTTATCATAGCATATACATAAGTATTTTTCAAAGGATACACAAATTAAAGTATTATATATTTGTGATATCATATGAAAATATTCAGCATTAAACAGCTTTATGTACAATTTTTGTATTTGCTCCATCTTTTGACAGTATGCGCTGTTGTCAATTGATTTATTTGAATCATTTTGTAATTAAAGTTGCCACTCACTCAGAAAGACATATGGAACTAAAGATAGATAGCTAGATGTACTTTATTCATCCCACATTGGGAAATTTAGATGTTGCAGTTGTTCTCACAGAACAGAAAAAAGGAGAATGCACAAAAATAAAGTAAATACAGAAAAGCAAATATAATTATATACAGTATTAGGGATGTGATATGTTCCAGTGATGTAAATTTATTTGAACTGAAAGACAACATTAAACACTGAAAAGCCTCCTGAACACATTACAATGGCTTCTGTACAATGTCATTACAAAGTCATGCAGCTACAGTGTGGGAAGTGGGAGAGTTTGAGGGTGAGGTACATTCTCACATAATCCAATGCAGAAGAAACAACACAGAGGAAGAACGTGTCCTCACAACTGTATAATTAGTTTAAATGAAAGAATCTTAACTATTAGTAATTGATTTAGTTTTATCATCATTCACTGCTGCCTGGCTGCATCAATGAGAGGTTGCTCCACCTTGACTGCATCAAAACAAATCAAATTCGTCCGTCCATCTTTGTTTCATTCTGCTGCTATCCATCAGTCTCATCGCATCATTGCTGACACTTTTGTGTATGTGTCTGTTGCTGGCTGCAAGTCTTGATGCATGTACCAATTTATTATGAGCACAGCTGACCCGCTTCTACACTTAATAGACGTCCTTACAATCAGTCTCAGTTTAAATCTGATAAAGTCAAACAAAAATGTTTGCATTCTGATCCTTCATCCGCTTTTATCATGGATCTATTTAGTTGCTATTATGTTTTGCAGTGTATTGATGGTGTTATTTAGCTGGTAAATAAAGGTGGAGGGCTTGGGTTCATATTAATGATAAAGTGTGTTTGGGAGTCCACCAGGCACACTGAAATTTAAATCTATTTAGGCCATAGAGTGTATGTTAATGTTTGTGTGGGAGAGAGGGAGTTATTTGGCCATCCCCAAGAGGACGGAGCTCCTGCTCCTCTCTCTGAGGTAATGGAAGCAATGTGTCCATAATCCCACTGAATGACTAATAAAAGAGAGTAGCGCCTTGGGCCTGTTCCCTCAGCAATATTATGGCTGGGTATTAAACTGAGTGCCTGTGTAATACTGTCAAGTCACTGTTTTCTCAAACACATCCCATATGAACTTCATTTTCTCATTCTAGTCCTGCATATATCTGTATTTGCAAATGAAAGCTGAGGTGTTCTTTATGAGGTTAGATTGTTCTCATTGGTGTGAAAGCTGTTTATAAAGTCTCGGGTGCGTGAATCGTCAGATCGCTGCCATTGGAACCATGGACACCCAAGGCACTCATGAATACTGCTTTAATGAAAACCAAACGCTGCCTGGATACTAATAAGCTGTGACACCCTAACCCGCAGCCCTCCACCCGATACTCCTGTACTCTCTTTAAATGTTCTTTAATGGCCATGTTAGAATTATACAAGACGCTCATTAGACACTAATTGTTTTGGTCTATGTTGACAGTAGTGTTGATTGGACAAGCTACGAAGTCAGTGTGGTGGTTTGTGGAGTCAGACATAGAAAGCTACTGGTGCCTAATGTGGTCATGGTGGATCTTGTGTCCAGGATAGGAAGCTGATAGGAAGTTGATAGGGAAGAGCAGTGTAGGGGATGGGGGGGTCTTGCTATGGCAACATGAAATCATTATAATCTGTTTCTATCTGTAAGAGTGTACTACTTAGATTGCAGCTGAGTTTTTAAACTACTATCCTCCTTGTTTATATTGATTGTGGCAGTTCTGTGATGATGTTGTCACTTTGCAGAGTCCTTTTGTCAATTTGTCAATTTCAGATTTTAAGTCAAATCTCTATATTATTTTTTGCATATAGAAAAAAAGTTAAAGGTGAACTCCACCAATTTTACACATCAAAGGATTTTTAGAGGTCTTACAGGGAATACACCTGCACATGAGCTGAACATGTGTGTTTCCAGAGGGAGATGAAGGAAGTTTGATAAACAACCTCAGGTGATGCAGACTCAGCACCAGTTTATTGCTCTGCTGTACTGATTAAAGGTGCATTTGGCTCAAATTCTAGTCTGTTTTCTCAGAAAGTTATTTTTATTTTGAAAATTGTGAATGTGCAAAGTCTAATTCAGATCAAAGAATCCAATTCTGTGCCTTTACAAATGCTGGTCTTGGCTAGTTTCAAGTGTACCAAATATAGAAATAGGGGTACAAATGAAAGTATTCTAGGGTTAGTGCATGGCATTGTGCATAAACACAATCAAGATATAAGCACATGTAGGATGATTAGCAGCTCTGGACAAGAGAAATAGACATGGAAGATCTCTGTAAAAGTTCTGACCAAGATGTGACCAACTCAAGACTGCTAGGATCTGATGCAAAAGTCCAGCAAAAACCAAGACCAGTAGCTGTTACTGCATGAGCCTCTATTAAAAGAAAAAATATAATAAGAGGGGTGGTTATACTTTGTCGTTATTTCAATTTAAGAATAAGCTGAAAGTAATATTCTTTGCCAGCTGTCAACAACTCCAGAGCTTTTGGGTCAGTGTCTTACAGGTTTTAATTGTCTCCTTGCTGCAACACATCTGGCTTAAATACAATGGTTTCCAATGTCTGGTTATCAAGTACTGCTCTACATGATACAATCCAGAGGTTTGTAATCTAAGTCAGTTGTTTGCACTTATTTATATTACAAAGGAAACTGGAAAAAGACGTCCAGAATAGGTGATAGATGAGTCGGCTGTTGCGCATGTAGTAGAGTGGGTTATTTCCTAACCAGCAAGTTAGTGGTGAATGTGTCAAATAGTGTCAAAGCGCTTTGAGTGCACTGATGTGTAGAAAAGCGCTATACAAGTACAAGACCATTTACCATTTACCATGCTTGGCATTAGCAGGGAAGCTACAGAAAAGGGGGACAACGTGTCTTAGATGTGGATCACTTAATTATAATTGTGTAAAGATACAGGTTTTTCACCAAAAGGTTTAAATAGTCAAGCTGAATCAGGATTTTACAAAATCTTGGGAAACACATTGTCAACAGGCAGTTTTTCTACCAGAAGGTTGGATTACCTTGCTGCATGTCAACAAATTGCTCCCCGATGTGCCTATAGAGGTGTATGTGTGTGTGACTGAGGTATTGCGATATGTAATGTGAAGCGTTACATGACTGGAAAAATGCCATGTGAGAACAAGTCCATTTTTCAAATCCAAAACTCTACAGAAAGGGATGTTTCGAGTCCAATGAGAACACAAATTATGATCTGATTTCACATTTTTGAGTTCATAGTGACCTTTATTGAGCAGTTGCTGAATGGGAAAGAGTGTGACAGCCAGTGAGAGACCCCAGACTGAGCTGTGACCCCGCTTCAGTCTTAGTTAAGTTTTGACCGTCAAACTTTTACTTTTCCACTGATCCAAGGACTACAGCCGAATGCTAAGTTATTGCTTCCATTACAAAAAATATAATAATCATTTTATGTTTGTGAAAGTTAATCTGGTCATTAATTTTTCTTCATTCATTCTTATTGCATTAATTTATGATCCTAAATGTCAATATGCTGACCTGAGTTTATTCTGCCAACAAAAAAAATCAAGCCAAGCCAGGTCAAAGTGGTGACAATAATAGCATAAATATGTGTTATATAAGTTTCCCAAAACTGTAAAGTTATAAACAGCAATATGATTATTACAATTGTTTTGGATTTTTGTTTAAATTGAAAGCTTATGACCGTACTATGTGAATACTGAGGAGCACACAAGATGCTCCATCACATTGCCTTTCAGCGACTGCTTGATATGCAGTCCTCTTTTTTTTACTATTCATCTTTGGTCAAACCATAAAAGGAGTGAATGAATGAGTGGAGACAAGTCTTCCTTCTGTCTATTCATTGCACTGTCCCAGCCTGTTATTATGATTGATTTGGGTCTTGGGCATATATTGCTTGGTGGGGCCTATTCTGACTATACTTCATCACCAGGCATAGCTAAATGCTTTAAAAGCATTGATTTGTCTGAATTACAACGTGGCATCAGACCTCTCACCTGAGAAGCTCTGTGCGAGCCTGCATGTGTGTAAATTAGTGAGTGTGTAAGACAGAAAGTATAAAGGCAGATCTCCCCTCCACATATCATAACACTCCAGTCTGCCCTTCCTTTTACCCACCCAGCACCCCCTCATCATCTTCATCCCATCGATTTGCCCCATAAAAGGTGTTTAATTCAATCAGGAGGAAAGTGAGTGCCTGTTTTTCTGGGTCCCTGTCGATAGCAGTATAATCAATTAGAGTGGCCTGTGCCTCCCTCGCTCCCACACATCAGCACTACACTGGCTCAGTTTCTAAAATCTAGTGCATGCTATTTCTGTTTCACCTGTCCTACATGACTTCCTCATTATCACAAAATGTAGGAATGTTGGATGTGGAATTAGGAGTTAGGAATGTGATGTGATAAGAACCATCCAAATATACTATTTCTTGCTGCCTTGAAAGCAAGAGTTGACTGGAATATAACTGAAGGCTAAAGTTGGCAAGAGCAAGTAATTGTCCAGGCAGAACAACTAAATGATTACATTAAATTTTACATAGTATATCTGTTTAGCTTGTTTTGTTCCTTTTAAGGTGGCGGTGGGGTGTTCTGGACCACTTAATATTTTTCATATTTGACACAAATACCTGCTGTGGTTGTTGCTTGTGGATATTTTAAACCTTAAGGGCTGAAAGTGAGTTCCAGGTGCAATTGCAGTTCTGTAAATGGCCATGAGGGTTAGGTCACAACACAAGACTTTCCCCATAGACAGCAAGCTTACAAGAGAAATAAACAATTCTACAGCTTGGAATAAAAACAGGCTTCAGTGTTCAATTTCTTGTTACTTTCTTTCAGTCAAGCCATCCATCCATTTTCTACCGCTTATCCGAGGTCAGGTCGTGGGGGCAGCAGCCTAAGGAGGGAAGCCCAGACTTCCCTCTCCCCAGCCACATTCACCAGCTCATC
>JBAMHV010000014.1:9266799-9311198 GCA_037177535.1 Pseudomugil gertrudae
GGGGGAGAGAAGGGGAGGAGAGGAGAGGAGAGGAGAGGAGAGGGGAGGAGAGGAAAGGAGAGGAGAGGAGAGGAGAGGAGAGAGGAGAGGAGCATCCACCCACCTCCATATCAATCATGCCCACACACTCAAACGCTGCCAATAAACTGACCTGGGATCTGTTTGTTTCTGAACAAGCATCTTTATTCTGGCAGTCACAAGTGGACAGTGAAAACAAACTATCTCGGATCATAAACATTTATGCTTAACACACTTGACAGGAGAATAAAAAGTCTCAGATATAACACAGAGACATTTGAAGCCTATTAAAACTCTCTCTTTACTTTTAGCTTAATAACATGCTGCTAATACTGTGGGTGATGCATATTTTTCAGAATATTAAATGAAGACGATTCAATAAAACTCAGAGATATGTTCTGACAGATCCATATGTTTACATTTATCCACAAATGGATGCCACTCAACACTGACATGTTAATGGTAAACAAAGATTCAGGGTAACTTAAAAAAAAAAAAGGTATTTCAGTTTTAAGGACGATGGGGTGCATATGTCATTAATGTGATAGAAAAAGCATTTCTTTGTGAGTAAAATTGATTAATAATGTTTTTAGTGTATCATAAGTTTATTTGGAAGTGCAGTAGCTGCTTGTTGGCTTAGAAAATACAGATGTAAATTGTGGTTACCTGACAATATGGTCTTTAATTATATGCTTTCAGTCTGATATTTGGTTCTTGTGGTGTCGCCTACATTCTGTGGTCATACAGCCTCAGTTTATGATAAAACCTAATGTCATGCACAAGCCTCAGCAAAGAGCTAGTTGGAAAGAAGCCAAACTATTGTACATAGCATTGCAATTTACATTAATGAAATGACCACAGCAAAAGGCAGATTTATTGTCGTTTTTCTTCTGGGATTAGGCCAGTACAGTGAGCACTGACATTTATTTGTTGTTATATTTACTACATGTCAATCAGGGACATCTAATCTCAGAAAAGGCCTACGATTATGCCTTGGCTTCCCTATCAGCTCTTTATATCCTCTCTGTGGTTCTGCCATTAAAAAAGACCAAATAGCTGCAGTTCTGAAGTTAACGCAGGTAAAAGACGGTGTCACTGATGATACATGTCAAACTTTTAGCAATGAGTAAATGCGCCACCAGAGGCGCCCTGTCACAACAAATAAATCCTAATTTCTCCTGCAAACACAACTACCTGAGACTAAATTCCCAATGTCAAAGGAAGGTCTGTGAGCAAGAAGGAGAGCATGCAGGACAGATGGAAACGCATCATGTGATGTCCACATGTGAAATCAATGTTCTTTCATGATAACAAGATTGCCAGGATTTGAAGTTTGATCTTACCTTTCGATGCTTTCCAGACAACTTCTCAGTTAATTATCCCTGATGGGTGCTGTTAGCCTTCATCATAGGCTGCTCTCTGTCTGTTTACAAAAACGATACATCTTAATAATACATGTTTTCCCAGAGATGATCGATAAGCATGGAGTAAACAAGATCGCCTGAGTAACTGTCAGACTGTAAAAAGAGGATGTGAGATTATTGCAACAGGGCAACGACATGCATAATCAAAATGATACTTTAGGCGTCTTTATTACTTTATGCCACGATAATGAATAAATTATTTATTGGAAACATTAGTTCATTGTAATAACATATCGAGCAGTTTAATTAAGGTGATCGCTATAAAATTTAAATGAGGGTTTAAATATGAATTTAGTAGCGCAAAGATATGCACCCTGAATAAATTTATATTACTCCAATTAGAAGAACTAGATAAACTGTTTATGAATAAACAAAATAGCAATAGCGTTGTAGTCATAAAAACAATAAAGATACCATTAAAGTTATATACATTACTTATGCAACTTATAAACTTGTAATTCATTATAAAATCAGTTACTGTCTTATGGTGTTTATGGAGCCGTTTGTGCAGCGTTTTTTGTCTCCTCTCCTGCATTAAAGCGACTAAAACAGTCTTTCCGAAAACATCCTCACTCCATCTCCATCCTTCACCCCACCTGTCACGGACCGTCCATGAGACTACCCTCCTTTTTTTCTTCTACAACATCTTAAGGGACGATGGAGAAAACATTAGTCACGACGGACGCAAAATAATCAACAGAAGACCTAATTAAACAAAGTCTGTTCACCTCAGAAAGAGACAGTAATTCTGACATAAAATAAAACAAAATAATAAAATAAAATATTCCATGTCACTCTGTCCTCGGTGAAAGGCGGAGTTTAGTTCGGATCCAGGAGGTTGTTGGCAGTGTAATCTGGCCTCCGGACCGCAGGTGCACATGCATGGATAGGTCCTGAAACAGGCTAGAAATCCATCAATGTAAAGGGAAATCGTGTATCGTCCCATAGCCAGACCCTGGGCCTCCTATGGCCCGTTGCAGGTCCGAGATGTGAGCTGTGGGAAGCTCTGCAGCTCTCCACCTTCAACTGTTAAATGTAACATTTAAAGGTGATTTTATTTCTGTTATTCATTCCTAAAATCCGTAGGATGGGACCCTCATTAGGGTAGAATAAGCAAGCATCAACACTTTTTTCGCTGTCCATAAGCACACAGATCACTTAATAGATCATTAACCACCGATATGCTGCTGACATGGACGCTTTTTTACATCTCGTCTCTCCATTACAGCTTGTGATTACCGAAGGGGGAGAGCCGCCGGCAGGCCTGCGTGGATCTATTGGACTCTGGTTATATTAGAGAGCATCTAATGGGGCTGCCGCCGGGTTGGACTCGCTGGGAGGAGGTTTAGGGGATGGTTCGGCACGACAGGAGCACCTGAAGCTGGAGCTAAAACAAAGGTGCAGGGAAGTGATGAAGATCGCTTAGAACTTTAAATAACCTGTTTGTTATGTAGTTAGAGCTGAAAAAACTAGTATTTTCTTTTATAGCGGACGTAAAGGAGATACACTCAAACTCTGAGAAAGGAAGATGACTGACAAAGTTCCAAATGGATGGATTTACTACTGGGATTTAGTAATAATAATAATAATAATAATAATAATAATAATAATAATAATAATAATAATAATAATAATAATAATAATAATAATATATTATATTAATAATAATAAAATAATAAAGGTTCCTTCCTTCATAAACTGGCAGTTTGTCTTCAACATGAGTTAAATCCTAAAATGTAACATTTTTTTTTCCATATTTTAAAACTACCATGTTTCCAGCAGTCTAAATCTACTCTTCAGTTGCATCATGAAAAAGTACACAAGCCACATTAAGGGTAGCATTAATATTATTTAGTTGACAGAGATCCTGAGCTGATTAAGAAGTAAAAACTAAACAAATGAGTCTTCATTAACGTATCTCATGTTTGGCAGCTTTTTTCTTCTCCATCCAGCCTGATCAATACACCCTGAACGCAGCTGAGCTCAGTCGTGAGTGGGGTGGAAACGAAAATGTAACCCAATCGATCCTTCAAATTGGCTCATTTACGCACAATTTCTTTTTCTTTTTTTTTTTTGCGGGAGAGTAAAAACGTCACCCCACAATCCGTTTTTCTATTTGGGTTTATGTATTTGTTTAACAATAAAAGACCACATCAATTCCACTCGCAGATATGGGAAAACCTGACCTTCTTTTGCCACATAGTTGCCTTAGTGTGACAAAGAAAAACACACAGCGAGTTTTCTTGCTTGACGTGTGATTTCACAATTGTTTGTTGTTTATAATTGCAGACAGAGACCATTAAAGGTTAAATTATGGAACAGTTGAAAAGCTAAGAGCAAAAGCAGAGAAAATCTCTCAGCACATCCAGCAGCAGCATCACGCAGCTCGGTCTGTGCGCATGTTGCCCACGAAGGGGCAGCCTTGCGCCTGTTTTCTGCTCAAATGTCTGTTTGATGCTGCAGAAAGCAGAAAGTCCGAACCACGATTAATCTGATGTGAGACTCAGGCTGTAAGAAAATCAACTTTACTCAAAGAAGCATACTAACATTAACTTTACAAACAGGCTGGCTTCAACACAAAGAATCAGTTTACAGACAAACACATTAAGATGACTTTTTAGGCTACAAAATATCCTCCAACCAATCTGAATACTGATTATAATGACTCTAAAATGAACAACAAAACACATCAAAGTTGTGTTTATGTGAAGAAGTTGACAACATTATGTTTACTTAACGGTAATAGCCTAAAGAAAATAAATATTATTAATAAAAGCCTGTTTAAATAACCTATCGGTATATTATGTTTGTCATCAAATCAACTTGAATAAGAAATATGAGAACAAACTTAACTGATTGATTTGTCTTGTAACTGGTTGGGAATTATGCAAGTCTAGGAGTATTTTGGGAACATGAATGCAAAAATACACTAAAAAGAAAGAAAAAAGTTCAGTTTACTTGAATATTTGGTCCTTGAAATTTTTGGAGCATTTCTTGCAGTTTACAGAATTAAATGCCCCAAACTTGTTCACATAAATCCAGCTGAGATTAAAAACTGTCACGAGTTAAGACCAAAAGGAGCGCGTCACACCGGGGCCGCGCATTTCAGCTCTAAAAATGAAGTTAAGGTATTTTTCTGCCACTTTCCTCCACTTTCCTCCTACCATCTGCTTTTAGGGAAGTCGGTCAGCTGACTGTAGCTGTCAGAACTGAATTGTGTGCCCTCCTCTCCTCCTTTCTCCTCCTCCCTCTTTCCTCTGTTTGAGCGGAGAGTCCGCAGCTCCCATTGGAGCGCGAAGCGCCACCGATCCAGCCTTTCGGTGCAACGTCACGGTGCGCTATAAGCATAAAGCTGGCTGGCTCCGAGCGCAGTCTGCTGGATACCAGAGAGTAGAGAGAGTGAGAGAGGCGAGCCTTTAAATCTCTGCGGTGCAGAGCTGAAAAAGCTGCTTCTCAGCGGAAATCAGACGCCCTGTTTACCCTGCTTTGCTTTTATTTTCCTGGAGAAAAAAGGGACTTATAACCAAGACGTTGCAACGTGGACTGGAGCCCGTCTCAGCGAACAAAGCGGGTATTTCTTCAATTATAACTATTTATGTAGCTTTTTTTTGTGAATCCACTTCTGCTGAACGGACTGAGTTTGAACTTTTGCACTGATGCGCACTGCTTTCTGCCTCTAGCCCGGTCGTTGCTAGAGTATCCCAGCAGAAGTAGGATACATGACGCAAACCGTGTGCAGAGCGCTAGTCTGAAAGTTTCCCCCCCACAACTTTTTTCTTCTCTTTTTTTTTTCTCTCCACCAATCAAACGGTGTTTCATGCTACAGCAAGTCAGTGCAGAGCGGTGGAGGAGCCAAAAGAACCATTGCATGAAACAAGAAAGGAGAGAAGAGACGCTGATTAATAAGTCCGTTTTTGCGACGTGCGCCAGTACCTTTGCGTATCTGCCAAAAAGTCGCGACAATATGAGTGCAGAGCTGAGCATGGGCCCGGAGCTTCCCAGCAGCCCTCTGGCTCTGGAATATGTCAACGATTTTGACCTGATGAAGTTTGACGTGAAGAAGGAAGGCCTGGCCGGGCTGGATCGCAACGGGGTGCGCCAGTGTAATCGTCTCCAACCACAAGGCTCCGTATCCTCCACCCCCATCAGTACACCCTGCAGCTCAGTGCCCTCCTCGCCCAGTTTCAGTCCCACAGAGCAGAAACATCACCTAGAGGAGCTGTACTGGATGCCGAACAGCGGGTACCACCAGCAGCTAGACCCGCAGACGCTAAGCCTGACCCCCGAGGACGCAGTAGAGGCCTTGATTGGAGCCACAGCTCACGGCCACCCTCCGCCTCCGCACGTCCAACAGCAGCTGCAGCAACAAGGCGCTTTCGAGGGCTTCAGGGGCCCACACCACCATCACCATAGCCATCATGGCCATAGCCAGCAGCATCACCACCCATATGCTGGGGGCATCCCGCACCACGCCGAGGAGATGTCAGGGCACCCAAGTGGACACACTCACCCGCACAACCAGCATCACCATCACCACAGCCAGGACCCCGACAGCCCATCCCCGGTTTCCCCAGAGTCCCACCAGCCACTCCATCATCACCGCCACCATCACCACCACCATCCGCACGGCCACCTGAGCCAGTCAGCACACCACAGCTCCGGGGGTGGACTGAACGTGGAGGACCGCTTCTCCGACGATCAGCTGGTGTCCATGTCGGTGAGGGAGCTCAACAGACACCTACGAGGCTTCACCAAGGACGAGGTCATCCGTCTCAAGCAGAAGAGGAGGACCCTGAAGAATCGGGGCTACGCTCAGTCCTGCAGGTTCAAGCGCGTGCAGCAGAAGCACGTGCTGGAGAACGAGAAGACGCAGCTGATGAACCAGGTGGAGCAGCTGAAGGCGGAGATCAGCCGGCTGGCGAGGGAGAGGGACGCCTACAAACTCAAGTGCGAGAAACTGACGGGGTCTGGGGCCAATAACGGGTTCCGCGAGGCTGGCTCAACCAGTGACAACCCTTCATCACCAGAGTTTTTCATGTGAGTTCTCGCAGCCTTTTCTTGTGAACTCAAACTTTCCCTTCCACTCCACTTTTCGTTTTTCCCTCCACAAGTGACTTTGCTGATGAACAAACGATAATAATCCACACCTCCCATAATGTTTGATTATACTAATAACGGTAACAATTATATTCATATTAGAAGAATAATCCATCAAATATTATTCTCATATAATCATCTCCCCATCCTCGTGTCAACTGAGATACAAAGAGCTAAGTAGCATCTGATCAGCAGCATCTTTGTAGATTAGTTGCTTGTAGAGACTGTTTTCTTATCAATGAGGAGGATCAGCTGATTGATGATGAACTTTTTTCTCCTTGAGGCTGCCGCTTTTAAATAATCTGTAATTATGGGATGGCGTGAGGGCAGATATCTTGTCATTTTGATCTCACCAATGACATTGTTATGAAAATAGCAGGCCTGGCCTCATAACCTGCAACACACACGCATTAGATTTGGGGTCCGCAATCTCAGAACATGTCCAAGGCGGAACCCCACATTTAACTTGTCTAATAACCCGTCACGAGTTGGGGGGGGGGGACATTTTATGCAACATCTCATTGATTTATTGCCTGCTTGGTTATATTCGAATATATATTGAAACAAACAAAAAAAATCTGCATTAAATATTAATCCTGCATGCTGGACATGTATGGTAATAATTTCTATTTTGTACTTTCATCTCGTGTATATTAAGAGCATGTTGTTGATCTGCGCTTCTTCATAGTTTTTTTTTTTGTTTATTTGCGGGGGGAGGAGGGGGGGGGGGTGTTTTAGAGAAGCGGGGACAGAACAGCAGGACTGCCGGTGCAGTATCATATGGTGTGGGTTTCTTTTTGGCTTGTAAATATTATTCAACCGCAAATATGCACAGCAAGATTGAGGAGGCTGGTTTGAACTTCTTTCTTTGCGTTGTGTTCTTATTTCTTTTATTATTTGTTACATTTTGTTTATCATTTGGGGGATGTTGATTGAAAGAAGAGTGCATTTCTGTTGAAAGTTCCATTTGAATACAACTAAATGTGTGTCAAGTGCACTTTTAGATGATGATTCTAAGTTTTCATTTTGCAGTTTGTGCAGACCTCCCTCCAGGAAGACATACTATGATATCATACTGTACTAAAGGCCCATGTGTTACGGTTTTAGCTTCAAATTTAGACTCGTGTTGCGCGAAATAAACGTGGCAACAAGATTATTACCTCTCCAAGGCGAAGAGTCTTAATAATATGGTTCAATTCTGCCTTCGTTGCAAAAGCTCAAAGGATTTAGAAAGATGTCTGACTTGATCTAAACTGTTAAACGGAACATTTTCTATTAAAACCACATACCTCTGAAACCGATGGCCAGCCACCTGTAGCATTTTTTCCACTGGGCCTACTTTGTTTGTTTATATTTCGACAAAACTTTAACATGTTTCTTTTAAAACATTTTAACGCGGAGATAAAACTTCCAAAACACCCAGGTTTTGTTCTAAAGTTTAATATTCTGTGTTTTCCTGATTGTTTTTTTCTGCCGGTCAGTAAAAAAGGGGACTCAGGTTGTACAAACTCTCAAAATGAAAACAATGTTTTATGTAAAATCGTTTTTTATTTTCTTTCTGTTTTTATTATTATTTGATGAGTCTGGTTCTGCTGGCCAGACGCATAGTTCAATTTTTCTATTTTAATGATTTAAATTAAAGTGTCTGATCATATCATTAAGCATGGTGCTTGTATTTGAAACTGTCGTTGAAAAGTCATGCATTTAAAAATCTTTTGGTTTGTTGATTCAACTGTGTTGAAATCGAACTGAAACTGCAGCAGCGGGTTGTTGTTTTGTTTTCACCAATTCCATGTATTTAGCGATAATGGGGATCAATTTTCAATCCTGTTTATATAAATAATAATACTTAAATTTGAACTGTTCCATTCAGGCTGGTTTCTGTTTTGTCTTTTTGTTGTTTTTGAAAAAAAATTGTTTCCTATTTTGCTTATTAAAGTCATTGAAATGGCAACAGTGATCTCTCAGGCGTTTTTTTCCTCCCATTTACAGGCAAGTTTACTAATAGGTGAAGAAATCACTCAAGGGATGTGTCTTGTAAACAGTCAAAGTCATCACACATTACCGATTTTTTAAAAGACTACAACATAGTGATTTTCTCATAAAAAAAAAGAAAAGAAAGAACATTTCAACTCCAAACTTTTTATCTGTGTATTCTCTGTTGCTCATTTTATTTTCTGAAAGAGTGATGTGCATTTTTTTGGCTTCAAGCCTACTGGCTTGCAGTGTTTAGATCACCGGGTGTGGATGTTAGGGTGATGCAGGGGAGATTCCTATACATGCTGCTCTGCTGACTTGTGCAGAAACTCCGCCGTCACAGGAGCGCGCGGTAAAAGGAGATCTTTGACCTTGCAACACACCGGAGAAGAGATGAAAACCTCAGATTTACATTAAGTGGTAAAATAATTTTCAGCTTCACTGCGTTAGGTTTTGAATACATTTAAAGGCTAAACTGCACCTGGTTGTTGCACAATCTTTTACAAATAAAGTCCCTAATGCGTCGTGGTAGACCTGCAGCTTTAGAATAAGCCCTGTGCGACTGTCTGGTGTGATATGTTTTTGATTAGTGGAATTTATCACTGAGACATGCTATCACATTTGCAACTTTTCCTCCTAATTTACAGCACCCAAACACAAAAATAAAGTTATTAATGTCGCTACTTTGAGAATTAAACATACAATGGTTTCTCACAGCCACTTTTTAAAATCTGAAAGCCCCCCGATAGTGTGACAACAGAAGCTGGAGAAGAAGGGAGTAAGTGTTGATCTGGTCCTGGGCTAGAGTTTCTGGTGTCAGAACATTATCTGCCCCGTGTCTGCACATTCTCAAGGACAAAACCGCTAGGCAGAGAATCAACCAATGAGACCAAAGCGAGGCGAGTCTAGTTTACATTCCCCCTCCCTCCTCTCTGGACAGCCACTGCAGCCTGAGGGCACGAGTGCAGTTAGGGTGAAGCAGCAAAAAAAATAAATAAAAAAAAGCCGTTATAATAACTCAAAATAGCAACAACAAAAACCCAAAACAAAAAATAAAATAATCTGAGGTCATCCTTATCATCTTATTTTTCTTCAGCTTTTCTCCCCTCCTGAAGTAGCTGCACAACAAACCAGATACATTGAAGAAGGCAGAAGAATTCATGTTATGCAAAGTATTATATTATTAACGCAGAATTCAATACACATGTAAAAACTGGATTTACAGGGAAAAGAATCAGAATAATGTCATTACAAATGTGTAACACAAACTAAAGCTCTAAATCTAATAAAAAGTTAACAATTATAATATGACAACCTCGGTGAGCAAATTAGAACCACATTCTATTGCACTAGGCTACACAACAACAAATCTATTAGTAAATCAATGTGATTACATTTCTTGTAAGATAATATCAATACTACTGATTTTTGCCTCCAGAAACTGAAGAGTTGAGAAGAGAACGTTTTTATTGACGGCTGATTATGTGCAGAATGTTGTAGAGAAAACAGTGAAAACAAAGTAAAAAAAAAAACAAAACAAAGTGAACATATATAAGAGAGCATCAGCCTCTGCTCAGCGGAAGAGCCAAGGACACAGTGACCAGGCGTACTGTAATGATTTTAGTCTCCAATCACACATTCACGCCCCCCCACAGAGATCCTATCTGCATTCAGCCTGCTCTGCCAGCTTCCACCTTCCGCTGCTGCAGCAGCAGCAAAGAGTCAAGGGACTGCAGCTTCAATAGGCTTTTTTCTGCTCATCACCTGTACCTCACAACATGCCTCCACACGGACATACCAGCTTCTGTAAACTCTCTTTGCGCTAGCCTTGACACTGCTGCAGGTTTTCCAATACCTCTAAAATGTGTACACTTCTCAGTCCTGTTTCCAATATAAGCTGATACACCGTAAACTGACATATGATGAAATGATCTTTTTTACATATTGTCAAATTTTCTTTACTAGAAAACATTTTGTTTTAATCACACAGTTTAAGCTGTGCATGTCTGTTACAATGTTGGCTAAATAATGCTAAAAATCTATTTACCGTATGCTCATAGATACACAGAGACACAGAAATAGAACACGTCACTCACAGAACAGTCCATTTACTTTCACTGAAACAGATTCCCCTGCTACTCTAAATCACAGTAATTTCCTGGGGAATTAAAACAGGCTTTTCTCAAGGGGCACACACACACACACACACACTCTCACTCACCTAAACAAAAGGCACTAACCATTTGCTGAAAGGTTTGTTTTTCTTTGTAGGTGGATAGGAGTTATTATTCTCCTAGTGAATTATAATATAATTGAATAAGTTATTTTAGTCGGTCTGTTGTGTGAAAATGTCTGTTCCCTTTCCCCAAATGTTTATATTATTTCATAAGTGTGTGCGTGTGTTCAAAAATGATAGATGAAATCTTCCCTTTTCAACATGCTGGATATGAGTCAGTGGTAATCAGTCTTCACCATCCTCTCTTCATTCCCCCAACAACTCTATCCTACATCTTCACTCCTTCAACTTTTCACTGAGGTCGGCCAACTTTGGGGAGTTCAGATCAGACAACACGTGTTAATCATTATCAGACTGTTTTGCCTCATAAAAAATATAAATATAGAAATACTGACATCAGCCAGACAAGTCATACCCCCCCCCACCCCCCCCCCCTTTTTTTTTTTTACTGCTGCCTCTCTTTGTGATGAATTTGTACCTTCACGGTCACAACCAGTCAATGGTTTGTATGATGGATTCTTATGGCCATGGCTGCAGTGAATCGATGAAAGTGACCCATGTGTATGTCTCTACTTCCGGGATGTGAAACCCAATTCCAGGTGGGATTGATCCATGTCTGGCCGCTGATAAGACCAAAAGGGATGATAAGAGAAGACATCGAGTGGTCAGTAATATGCTGGAACACTGCGGAGAAGATGCGCCAGCAAGTTTTTGAGCTGCAGAGGTTTGTTAGCTGTGTGTGTAAAAGGAGATTCCTGTACTTTAAGAGGAGCTGGTGTTCAGTGATGAAGGATGTTTTAAGCTCTTTTACTTGAAAATAACCATTGAAAAAAGTTAAGCTCACAATATTATTAATGTATAAGTTAAAAAAAGCTTAAGTATGAAAAATGAACAATAAAAAGAGTTTGTGTCATGTTTTTTGATAGCGCCCTGATTGTTTGGGTTAAACGATATCAAATGAACAAATGTTTGCATTGATTATTACCGTCTGTTTAACTGTACATTATATATTTATAACCCTGCAGTCAATTAACTCTACTGAACACCTGGACTACCTTTGATGAGCACTGTCTCTTTGCTGTATCATCTCCACCCTGTGCACTGTGCTCTGGCCTCTTGTCGCCCTAAGATGTGCAGTAAATAATTGAATGGATCCATTAATAAATAAAGTGCAGGGGGAGAGAGGTAGAGGAGGGAGACGGAGAAGAGATGGGAGAGACAGGTCACACATCTTTACAATCACTGTGCAGGGAGTGGCATGACGGCAAACACATTTCTCTCTCCCCCTTTCTGCACTCGTTTTCTTACTTTGAGGTGTCTGGACATAATAAGCATTAGCTGTGTTGAACTGTGACTCAAAGCTTGGAGCAGGATGTGGCACTTCAACACATTTCCTCCCTGATCTACTGAGACAAGGCTACTTCCTGTAAAACAGGTGGAGTTTTCCAGAAGGCACTGGTAAATTCCAGCAGGCCAGTGTTATTTCGACATGCTATGACCAACTATTTAATATAAAACCTATCAGGGGAACTGTAACTGAAAAGGCGTATATGACATTGTGGTTTTAACATTGTGGGTGTAGTAGTTTGATTAAAATATAAAGAGGTGCTTTATAGTATTTAACTATTTAGAATGTCCTTTTTTCTACTGACTTTAGGTTCTCTGATAAATGTCCTATTTATCTAGAGTTAGGACTTTTGCATGATAATGTTTAATGATATCTTCACCCTTGTTTAACTCTTTACTAATATAACAGTAACTGTGCTTCAGACAAACGTTCAGATATTCTAATTTACAATTTGCAGGTATAATCCTATCAAAAAAGATAAAAAAAACCTCTTTCTAAATAAGCCCAAATCATAACATTACCATGTTTCACAGACAAGATCGGGTTGTCAAAACCGAAATTCAGTGTTTTCCTGAAACACTGAAATGATCTGAACTGTTATTTTAGAATTTAGATGAGCTACGGTAATTGATAACAGTCCTATAGGCACATTTGGCTGTCCGTCCTGGGAGAGGATCTCTCCTTCAATGTGGGCTCCATGAAGTTTCTTAATTTTATATCCCCACAACTGGGTTTTTTAGGTTTTTCCTTAGAGAAGGAGGATCTAAGGACAGGGATGTCCTGCTTAGTTTAGTGTAGTTATTACTTGTGTTTATTGTGTGTTATCTCTGCTGTTGTGTGAATAACTGTGTGTGAAGCCCTTTGAGATGACTTTGTTGTGATATGGGACAATATAAATAAAATTAAATTGAATTGAATTGAATTTAATATTGCAAATAAAAACATTTTAGTCATATAGTTACACACCAACAAAACAATTTCCCAGTAGCTTTCAGCATATGCGATCTGTCGCACACTGAAGACAGAGCAGCAATATTTTAACTCTCCTTGTTGCCCTGACACAGTCTCAAAGTTGTAGTTCAGTGTTCCCCTGATGATGGGCTCATTAAAATGAATACTCAAGAAAAAGGTAACAGCTGTCTTAATGCCTGCTACCTGTACACAAACTGTGTCTGACTGTGATTGTTGTAGTCACTATAGATTATTTTTTCATTTAATTTCTTACTGATGTGCAGAAATAACATTTTCACCAAAGTTTGACATCTCCTTTATTGAAGCCATGATATGATTCCATATTTTGAAAGAGATTATCTACGGGGCATAAAGTCATACATCATTGTTTTCAGATTGAGTAAATTATATATCTTATTCCATCTTAGATTTTTTTGACATAGGCTATAATTTAGTCTAATTTTTAAAACAGTTCCTCTTTTGACTGAAATCCTGACATTTTTTTAGGTTCTTACATAATAAACTAAAAGGCTTTCGTTAAGCACCACTGTATGGTATTTCTTAAAGAAGCTGTCTTTTGTGCCTTTAATAATTGCCTAGTAATCTTATTTTTGGCCTCAAGGCTATCAACACTACACCAGTTTTCATCTTATTTCAGCCTACAGTCATCTGTTGTTCAGGTACTGAAGTAGAAAATATTATTTGATGGTGAAATACCAAAAAGGGAGATTAAATACAAATTTGGCTGACCGATCCAAAAAATAGCAGCTAAATCTCATCACTGCTCTTACAAATCCTGATTTGTAAGTATTTTTCCCATGGTGACAACTAATTCCTCGTTAATGTTCACTTTCTAGTTTTTGCTTTCTCTATCAACCATTCACCCCATTCTCACATTACTTTCTTGCTTTCCACCTTGTTTTCTCTTAGTCTGAGCTTTCTTTTTTATTTTACAGCCTGATCTCTATTTAGATTTCCTCGTTCTAAGCTGCCACAACGCTCCCCGTTGCCAACATCTGTAAGTGGTTTGCAGGCAAGAGACACTATGGAAAAACATCAAGAAATAAAATGAGCAGAGTGGCGTTCGCCAGTGGAGTTAGACAGAAACAGAGGCTCTGAAGAGGTTACAAACTGCATTGGGATCAGCGGCACACGCAGGCAGCAGGCCGGGCTGTCTGACTGAAAGTAGAAATCATATCTGTATATGGAGAATGCATGCATATCTTTCAGTTTAACATTACAGCTGGGTCATTTCTGCATAGTGCAAAACAGTGTAATACATGCTAATATTCTGTGGTTTAGATGGGTGGGAGTTCTCAGAACCACACAGTTTAGTTCTACTCGGAATTGACCTCGATCACGTGTCAGGTTTTAGGCAGATTGGTCTTAAGCTGCAGCACTTTTAAAGAGATTATGTTATTGTAAGCGATTAGGAGAAGTAGATACATTGAAGGGAGCTAATGAGGGGTTTCTCCCCTCCCCAGCTGGCAGCCTAATTCAGTGCTCACTGTCCTGTTGATAATACACAATACAATAGTATTACTGCGGCATTAGAGGCTTTACAATGTTGTGGCACGAGCAACTCTGTTGACAGTGTGGTCGAGGTTTATGTGTTTGTGTACTATATTGACTATATTATTGTGTAATATCATTTGGCTGCTCTTTATACGCATTCATAAATGGTAGCGGGAGAGCTTGTGTGTACAGTAGGGTCTCATTAAGTAATGAGGATGATTATGCTGTATTAGGTGGTGGAGAGGGGAGACAACAGCTACAGGATGGGAGGGGAGAGGAGAACATGTGTCTGTGATTTGCGGGATAAGCACATAACATTTAATTGACACAAGCAAACTCTGTCTCCTGATTGGTGCAGAGCTGTCCTCTGTGTGTCTGCTTGCCCCTCAATGTCCTTGACTCAGAGGGGAGAGAGACAGATGTGGTGTGAAAGGGGCGGAGAAGGAGAATACTGCGAGTGTGGAAAGGTACTGGGCTGAAAGTCGGCAGCGGTTAGGGCAGAGAGTGGAATATTGGAGGAGTGTGGAAGTTTTTTTTCTTTTTGTAGGTCAGTCTACTGCAGCCATGAACTCAAAGATGGAAAGGTTATGTCTGGGTGTCCCCAGAACAGAATGCTGAATGTTCCATTGTCTCCTCTGAAGGAGTTGTAGAGGAGCTTTTGGCTGGATTCAGGAGAGAGGCTTTCCTATGCATAAAACTGCCTTCTCAATCCCCCTTCTATAAGGAGGCAGGTATTTTTACCCAGGATAAAATGCTGACCCAGTCTCAGGTAATTACACCCCTGTTGGAGTTTGGCACAAACATGTCAGGGCAGCACAGAGTGCACCTTACACTCCAGCTATGGGTAAACCACACTTATCTCACTATTTACAAGTGACTGTATAGCCTTGCTCCACATGAGACACAGAGGGGCATACCTTGGCAAAGCTGGGAAATCTCTTGCCTGGCAGAGGCTTGCTGACATCCCATCCCCATCAAACAAAACAAAAACAACAAAAGCTAGGAAACTGTATTCCAAATTTATTCAAAGGGTGTAATCAAAGTAAAGAACAAAGCAACTGAAATACAGCCTGCTTGAAGGTTGCTGGCAATACCATGTCTGTATGTGGCATATTTACTGGCATGGAGTCAAACTGATAATCCTTATGAGAGAGTAAGTCATGTTCTAATCACTTCTAGTAATGTTGAATGGGCATGAATGATGCATATCTTTCTTGGAAGCACTTTTCAAGAAAACAATGGTCCCATTAACATGCCTGGGTGTGTCAATATAACAAAATGACATGTGAAGCATGATACACTTTAATTTTAAAAGATTTGGTAACAGCAGACCGTGTGGAGATTGTAAGGTCTGCAGGACTGATTTTAAGTCTGAAACCTAAACAAGGGTAGTAAAAAAAAGCAAACAAATCATTTAAACATTAAATCCACTGTAGGTTTCAATATTTAAACAAGAGCAATTGACTAAATTTTGTGTACCCTGTCGAAAATGTTCTCCTTGATGAACGCATCCCAACTGGCAGCATGTTTAACAGGTTGAAACTTGTAAAGGTTTGACTGTATTGAATAAATTCTGCAAATAAAAAAAAACTAATATCAAGTGGGCAGTGCATTTCAAACTCATACAGTTGTCACGGACATTTAAGAACATTTGATAACTTCTTTTTACAGACATCTTGTCACCATCTCATTCTTATGCCCCAGGCATGAAATACCACCATTTTATTCATGCTGGTATGGGTCCAACGGACCAGTCTTTGCAGCACTTCCCACTGACAAAATTCTTAAGTCAACTGTGTGTGACCTTCAGAGAAGACTGCATGGTTTATGTGTTAGATCAGAAAGTTTTCTGTTTTGAATATAGATTATCTTTAAAGGAAATAATCTAATTAAGCTAAGCTCCCTCTGGTTTGACACCACTTGTCAAGCAAAATGGGAAGTGTCACATTTGGAATCTAAACTCAAATCAATGGGCATCTTCGCAGATACAATGATATTGTAACATATAAGGCTTTATTTGTTATCGAGTTAACGGTATGAAACATTTGGTACAGAACCGAGCTGAGCCGAATTCCCACGAGGAAGACTAAGTGCATTGCACATACTTACTCCGTAACTAGTGCAGCCCCCTCTCTGGATAGTGGATTTTATGGCTAATGACAGTTTTTAAGGAGAGGCCAGAGCTATCAGAACATTTTCCATCTTTAGAGTTTCCTATTTGGGAGCCCTTTGGCTTTCCACTTAAGCATATAAATGGTTCAAAGTCACATATTATGCAAAACAGTCATATATGTCCCGTAGCCTCTGTATGAAGCCCAGAAATGCTAAAATCCTGTCACCTCGCTCGCTTGCTCCACTCATTAGTAAATCTGTGCTCAATCAGGTCAGTCTGACCTCTTTCCTTTTGCGACCTCAAAACCGGAAATAACCTCTCCCTTCAGTAGTTAATACTGTATTTTACCTGCCTTGGTCATATGACCTGCTCTCTTAAATTACCGAGACGGCACTATCGAACACCACATCCTCAAGAGGGATGCAGAGCAGTAGAGTTGAGTAGAGCTCACTACAGCAACTTTTGGAATGGTCAAAATTAAGGACCAAGGCTGATGTTGGGGTATTATGTTGGATCTCTGACAGTCATATGACATTTATGAAAAAAAGATATAGTATGTGACAAGTAAAAACAAGTGGATAAAAGCAGTCTGCCATACTTATACACCTATAAAATCGTTTTGTTTTTTGTTTTCCAGTGTAATACCAAAAAGGTGTAATAACAAAACTGCACTGTGTGACAAGCTGAAACTAAGAGAAGGCTGTTTTTTAGACTTACAGGTCAACTTTTCAGGTGGCTTAGAAATGGTTTAATAGGAAAATATTAGCTATATGGCTTGTCATCCATTATCATTTCTAGCATGTGTATTATTATTTAAAAAAAACACATTTTGTTGTGTTTTACACATTCCCAACATAAAATAAATTAGCTTCCAGGTATATGCATCTTCATCTAGTTTTTCAGTCTTTGTGAGCAGAATAAGACACATTTACAAGAGACTTTCACCAGTCTGTAGATCTTCTCTTCATTTAAATGCATGTTCTGTGGAAACTATGTGCTTGTGTTGCTAGGCAAAGCAGAGGCAAAGGGAAATGGCTGTGGTCAGACCATAGTCCTTGAAAGAGAGAGGAGAAGAGAGAGAGAAGCAAGGGAAGGAAGACAGAGAGGGCAAAAAGAAAATATATAAAAGTAAAGAACTTTGTGAATTTCAATCATTTGGCACAAAGCACTTATTTGTACACACAAACACATGCACACATGCAAAAAACACATGCCTGCACTGTTCCAGCTGATGTGCTGTGTGTAATAATGTGCTGATGGGAATGTGCCATTGCACGTTAATTCTCCCTTCACGCTTGCGTTGAGGAACACAGAGCCTCTAATTGATGCTAAACAAACTGCTGACCCAGACTCAGGATGAAGGTCTGTCACACACAGAAACACACACTCAAACACAAGCTATAAAATATATCATTACTATTATTATCATTTTGCTCCAAGATTAACACAGCATTTTTCATTTCATTCTCTTTCTTGAGTTTACTTTAATTTCTCCTAAAATTCACAAAATCATATTCAGACAACTTCACGGAAACAAATAAAAGTTCCTAAATTGTCATTTTTTTAGTTGACTAAAAGGCTAATTGAAAAATGAAAAATCATCCACTACACAAAGAATGAAATGCCTAGGTAGCAATCTGCAGTGTCCTTGGATTCTTGGTATGTTTACATGCCTGTATGGGGAGAGCATTTTGTGGGGTTGGGGTCTTGTGAAGGTACATTATACTCATCCTTGTTGCACACAAACACAGGTACACAAGCATACATGTTGGCCCCTAAAGGAAGCTCCAGGGAGACACAACAATGCCTTTGTGTGGACCAGATTTCCCATGTCTCCCTGCTCCAGCACACAGATAGATCATCTGAGTATAGCCCTCTGTATGAAGGGCAAGTGCATGCACGCTGCACAGTGAAACAGGGAGGGAGGAAGACAAGTGAAAGAGTGGGAAAGGAGTTACAACCCAATCCTCTCTTTTCACACTTTCCTCTTGTCTCCCATGTCTTTGGCTCTTTCTCTCCCTCTATACCCTCCTCCTTTTCTCTCTCCCTCTCTCCACACAGGAATCCAGTCTTTCTCCACTGGGATTGGAGCTCTTTGAAGGTGATCCAGAACTGTACTGCTTGCTGTCTCGGCTCTCCTCCCTTTCTGTCCCACCCCTCCCTCACCCCTAAACTCAACCAACTCCCACCCTCCACTCTCTGCTCCCACCCCTTGTCCCTCCAGGGGGCTGGATCCTGCTCGTGCAGGAGCAGCCATGCTCCAAATCCAGACCCAGGCTCACAATTTATGCCGCAGGCCTTGCTGGCTGTCGTGCTGAACCGCAGTGAGACAGTTAAAGGCCAAGGAGGAGACAACCACAACTGAGAGGGTGGCAGGTGTGGTGGCATAGAAAGAGACAGGGAAGATTTTATCTGTATTCACATGTGACATTTTTGAAAAGAGCTTGAATGATAGATTATGCAGAAAGTGTTCATAAAAGCAGCTGCTCACCCTCATCAAATAACCCTCTTTCATTCTCTCCTTCATACAACAGTTTATTTTCCTTTTTATTTAATACTTAGACCCTCCCTTTTTTCCACACCACTTCCTCTCTTTTCCCTTCTTTTTCCTCCATCCTTAGGGCACGCTCTTCACAGACCCGTCAGACTCGTTTCTTTGGCACAACTCACACTCACAAACACACACCGAGGTGCCAACATGCTATAGACTTAGACACATACCTCTTTAGTTTAACAGAGGGTCCTTCACTCAATGCCTCAGAGTGAAGCAGGAAAAGACAGAGACTGACAAACAAGCAGAGGAAGAAGAAGAAAAAAGAAAAAAGAGGCAGATAAAGAGCGGGGGTGAACTGGAGGGATGTGCATTCCTTTGGCTTGCCTGGCTCTGGAGCACAGGAGACGTGTTGCTGGCTGTTTGGTTTATTATCCCCAAGCCACATGGGTTGGCAAGCTCTTGGGGTGTGGTGGGATACATTTGTGTGTCCCTGCTTGTGCGTTTATGTGTGTGGGATAAGCCAGTGAGTGTGATTATACTTACATTATGCCTTTTATCACTTACAGAACATATCCGTAGGTGTTCTAGGCCACAATAACCTTAGGAGCCACACTACCAGATTATTGCCTTCAATAAAACATAAAGAGCTTCCAGGTTATTTTAGCCTATATAACAATACCCACAACACAGTCATTGCAGAACCAGGGAAATTTAAACACATATTTCAGCTATTTGAGGTTAAAAATGTTTGAGCACAACCTAATCACAGTCACATGAGGATGTGGTAGGGTTTTCTGATTTTAAGAATAAAGGAAAAGTAAAAAAAAAAAAAAACACTCCCTGAGTGCCACCTTGTCGCAGTGGAGAGATTTGTCTGTCCTGAAGAGCCTAGAAGCTATGTTGTCTAAGGCTTTATACCCCTAGGGTCACTCATGGTAAACATTTGTCTGGGAGAGGGACCAGACCAAGTGGTTCAAAGACCCTTATGATGACCAAAAACATTGGAGCACAGGTTTCCTTTATCCGATTGTGCCTGGGGATGAGGCATGAAGGTGAGCGTCTGGTGGCCAGGCCTTTGCACATGGGCCTGGTTGGGCTCAGCTCGAAAGGGTTTTATGCCCCCTCCTCCCGTAGTCGTAGTGATTGGATGCAGTAGGCAGCTGGGCTGCAGAACCTTGCTCTAGGGATGTAGAACGTTACCTCTCTGGCAGAGAAAGAAACGGAGCCTTAATACATGGCTTGGGTTCTTTCACTAAGGTCCTCAAGAAAGACTGAACCTACTTGTGTAACCGGCAGGCTAAGCAGTTGCCGAAACAAATACTTGAGTGTGGGGGGAGTTTGGTTAGGTCAGAGAGAACAACTTCCGGATGGGTTTGAGGAGATTCTTGCCCACCATCTGGCAACTCAGGAGAGGGAGTGCTTCATTAACAATGTGTACCGTGAGAATAGGGGGCTGTTGACATCAACTCTGGACTTTGTGGGTCATTGGAAAGAATGCTTCAAAGACCTCCTCAATCCTACTAACATGTCTTCCAACAAGGAAACTGAACTGGGAGACTCTGAAGTGGGCTCTCTGGTCTCCTTGACTGAGGTTGCTGAGGTGGTTCAATAGCTCCTCAGTGGCATGGCCCTGGGTCTGGATCTCTTCAGAGTTTCTTAAGGCTCAGGAAGCTACTGCTCTGGCTGACATGCCTCTGCAGCATTGCATGGTCCATGGGCAGCTCATGGACCACAAAAAAATGGACTGTGGTGGTCGTCCCTCTCTGGCTGGGTAGAGGAAAGCCTGGGCTTCACTTCTAAGGGCGCTGCACCTGTGAACTGATAAGTGGCAGAAAATGGATGGATAGAAAGGTTATCACAGCTTAGATATTATTTCTGTGATCATCACCTTTACTAGATCTATTGCTACTGTAGTCAAAACAGGCATTATTTATTTTGGATTATGACACTGTAGCAACAGGTCAGTGGAACTAAAAAGGAAAGGAACCCAATGGTTTAGAGACAATGGGAGCACTGGTAGCCTAGGGGTTACAGAAGTGGGCTCATATTTGGAGAACGTAGGTTCATCTGCTCAAGGTGCCAGTTGTCTCCAGTTGCCAAGACAGAGTTGAGCTGGCATCTACAGATGAGTGAAATGCAGGGCTGAATTATCCAGTTGGGATTAACAAAGAACAAAATGATTCTAAGTCTTGATGAGTATTGTTTGACTCAAAGACATGTAGGAACATCAATAATATCAGTCTAATCTGTAAGTTCTACGGTTCACCCCTAAGGAAATAGTCTTAAGAATCCTGTGTTAACTTTAGGGTGTTGAGCGTTTTTTTTTTTTTTACCAGGAATGTTCTGGGACATCATATGGATTATATTTGAGATGTGTTCTGCACTCTGAGATGTTGTTATCAGGTACTGATAACAACATGGACAGTGGATTTCTATGGGAAATTGTTTTTAAGCACTGCTGTATAGTTGTATTCACAAATGTCACTTAAAACCTCAGTCAACAGTTACCATGTCCAATTGGGGTGCTCACTTTAAGACCAAATTCTATTCAAAATCCCCTTTTAAGGCAACATAAATTAACCTTGTGCTCTGAATTAAAGATAAAAGGTCTAAAAGCCAGGTATCACATTGTATTATTGCCCTTGAAAATCTCATTTAAATTAAAGTGATGGCAGTTTTAATGCAAGGATGCACATTGAGACTAAAGAGCAACATATGCTGACTTCAAGTCAACATCTTTTAAAGGGACATCCATGCATTTTTAACAAGTCAAAACAAAACTACAATTTGCACACATTACAAAGGTGTGGCTGAGAAATGAGAGCGAGCCCTAACAATATGTCCTGAGTTCCTAAACAGAACAACATAAATTGTGTACAGCTACACACCTTAAGATGTGCTTGAAAGAAGGTTTTTTTTCTCATTCAGAGTTAAAGATCCAAGTCTCTAAAAAGCAGATATTCTAAAAGCTGATTAGCTGATCAGCAGCTCCATAAGCATGCTCTGTATTTTCAGCATTCCTCAGTTACTTCTTCCATCCCTTAGAAATATTCTGACTCTGTTTCTTTTATCTTAATCATCCATTACTGCCTTCACCCAGGTCTGAACCCCCAATGTAACGTGGGTCAGAATACAGTATACAGTGTGTGTCCCTGGGTAGAACTGCTGCTAAAGTTCTGTCTTTTGCTTGTGTGTGTGTGAGGAAGGCACAAGCTATCTATAGCTAGTGTATCCCTGGGGATTTGAGTCTTAAACTCCATATTCATGACACATCACTGTGGGGATTAGAAGGGCATCATCAGATAGAGGGCTTACGTCAGCGGACACACACAAACACACTTACCCTCACACACAGACCATAGCAGACACACACTCTCAGCTTGACCCTCAGCCTGAAAAGTACAGCATACCTACTTTTCAGGAAGTTTTTCATTTATTTGTAAAGGGGGTGTCTTTTTCACATAAATTCAAACATTATACAAGACAGAGAAGGCTCCTTTCATTGTTTTCAACCGGTATCAAGAGTGACCAACGTGATTGGTAGATATCACTATACCAATAGCCTCCAGTGCATCTTGAACAGCCAATTCAAACACTATGAGCTGGAGCAGGAAGTGCAAATAAATAAAATGAGAGAAAACCAAAATGTGTGAGATGGAGGTGCAGTTGGGGCTGTGAGGACTGTTGATTAAGGCCAAACCACGTGGAAACTGATCTGCAGGGGAGGTGGAAAGGGAGGGGGTGTTAGTGCCGGCTGCATGGATCCGTGTTGTGATTGTTTGTTCATGTCTGGGTGTGCATCCATGTGTATGTGTATGTGTTCTTATCTCCTCTGGTCCACAGCAGCAGGAGCATCAGAGGAAGTGTGGCCTTTCCTTCCTGTGCCTTTCACACTGTCACAACACACACAAGCCATAAAATCTGTGGCTCCATCCAACATATAGACAAAGAGAATAGGGTAGATGGGTTAGCTCATGAGTGCAGAACATGTGCGTGTGATTTGTGGTGTACAGCACATACCATTTAATTGACACAATTGCCTTCTTCTGTTTGGTTCAGGGTTGTTTTCTACTGGGATAGAAACAGGGAGCAATTGAGGGCAAGATCTGAGAAGCAGCAGAGAAATGTGGCTTTGCAGCATTCGAGGGTACCAGGACAGTGAATGTGCAGTATTGGCTGGAGCTAAAGAAGGACACCTCTCCACCCAATATTCTGCAACTATAGCACTCACTTCTGGCGGGCAGCCATTCACCTGCTTTCCCATTTAACCCCATGCTGCTGTCCATCCAATCCTAAACAGCATCTCTTGAATGCCTTTCTGACAATTATAGAGTTGTCAGTAGCATTTTTACTCACTGTAACAGTTTGATCAAATGTGTAAACCATATGGAAAAATTAGGAAGGGAAAAATTATATTTATGAGTTGCAAATGTTAGCATAAAAATACCATATCCTCAGTTGTTTTAGCAAATTTAGAAGACACAAGTATGGAGCCATTCAATGAGGGCTAAAGAAACTGCACTGATCCATGAAGTTCTTGACTGAAAAAAGAAATTATGACACATACTCTATGTATAAAGACAGGGCCAAACAGAGCAAAGTGTGCACAGGTGGTCCTAAGCTCCACATAAACCTTAGTTTTCCATGGTATACAGGTATGGTGCCAGAATGACGCTTCATTTTAATTTCAAATTTGAGACCGAAGTTTAACCTTTAACCCCTGATGGCCTGATGTTGCATATTTGATGCATAACGTTTCTGAGACATTTTGCTTCACTTTATGGCAGAAACTTTAATCCAAACCCTGTTGTTCACCACACGATACTGGTCTCCTGCACCCTGTGAGTACCAGAAAACAGAAAATTACATAATAATAAGATTTTGTTTATATAGATTTTGTTAAAGGGTCAAATAAAGTTTTCTAATTTTAAAAATTGGATGTTTCTGCTATTTTCTTCTTAATTAATGTGTTACGGGGTTAAGCAAAAATAAGTTACAGGATTCTTCTTAGTGTTTTTTTTTCTGTCTTTCCATTTGTCACTCTTGTCACAATCTTTGTCTTCATTTTTGCCCACACATTCATTCTGATTTATCTTTTTCTCCAACTTTCTTTTCTTTGCTGCATTTGTGCATAGTCTCAACCACATCTTCTGACAACTTCCCATATCTCTTAATGACTAACCGTAAGTGACTTGTACAGCTCATCCTTGGTTGCTTCCTGTTTCCTGTGGCCTTTGAGCAGCACTTCCTGCCTCACAGCAGCAAGTTCTTTGGAATGCCACCTTTCATCATTATGGAACATTGACACATCTGTCACCAAAAAATGTGAAAGCAATTTTCTCTCTTGTTAAACTGTTAACATAGCTTATTGTGTGAGAAATAGGAGGAATGAAAGCACAAGGGAAAGTAAGAAAAGTCACAAAAAAGGGTGTGGGAGGAGAATTAGGAATGCAACCATAAAACACATATTAATCAACAAAAGTTTGTTAAAGAACTTTCTCTTCAACATTTTAAACATGGAAGAAAACTTGTAGAAACTGTTTGTACACATGACTGCAGGCCCTGATAATTTTATAAATAGCTGTGTACCAGGCAGAAATGTCCATAATATTGTTATGAAGATCGTAACAAAATTATGTTCCTCAAAGTTTTTCACCAGAAAACCATGTCACAGTCTTTTTGTTCACCTTACCCTCATACAACAGTGAAATGTGTAATATATCGCAAGAAAAACTGGAGTGCTGGAGCTCCACTGGTGTCAAACATATTGGATTCATGTGAGAATCAGGATACACCAGGACAGTTTACAGGCCAAAACAGAGAAAACACTAAAGTACTACTAAAACAATAATATTCTGAAAGTGAGTCATTTTCATACAAAGCGTTAGTTCATCTCAATTTGATGACAGTTGCTGGTCAAAAGAGAAATTTGGGACATGATCATGTTTATAGGACCACTGTAAAGCCTCTTCTTTTAACAACTGTTTGTAAACATCTGGGAACTGGGACCAGCTTTTGGACCTTTGAGGAAGGAATGTTGTCCCATTTTTGGGTTATATCAATTCCAGCCGCTTAACAGTTCTGAGTCTTTTTTGTGGTATTTTGTGTTTCAGGATTTGCCTAATGTGTTCAGTTGCTGAAAGGTTTGATCTGCAGGCTGTCCAGTCCAGCACCCGGACTGTTCCATTACAAAGACTTGCTGTCTTAATGGATACAGTGTGCAGTTCCACTTTGTCTTGCTCAGATATATGCAAAGAATATATTGATCTAAAACGTATTAATACAACTTACTTATAGGTTACATAAAGCTTGGGCACTGAGCTTTAACACAGAGAAGAAGGTGATTACTTCTTCACATGTACACATGATATGGCTTCTTTTTCCAATGAAGAACTTTTACCTGCAATCGTGCATGGCACATTAAAAAGTGCCTACAGAAAATTATTTCTGGAAGTATTTATTCCCTTAAGGAGGTATTTTTCATTGTAAAGTCATGCTTGTGTGAATTGGAATAAAAATGTGCCCATCCTTATTCTGGGAAACTCCATGGCATTTAATGTAATTAGAAAACATTTTTTTCTGTAGACATGCTGCTGCTATCAAATCAAAGGTGATCTTGGGAGTTCATTCATCATGCTTAGGTCTATACGGCTGTTTCTGGAACAAGTAATAAAATGTGGTAGAAATTGTAGAGTAAAGCAAATTTAATAAAAACTGGCGAGTTCAAAAGGTAACATTTAATTTGATGTATAAAGAAGCAAAGCAAAAACTACATATAAAGACAAAAAGAAGTCAAAATCGACAGTGAACAAACTCCAGACAAGAATGTCAAAGTTCTGCAAAGTAAACATGATTAAAAAATCATCGAAGAGCTAACCAGAAGCAAAGCCCAAACAGTGATGGAGAGAGAGTGCATAAACTAGAAGCAATAATGAAAAGCAAATCTGACTGACTGCATAATGTTCAATCTTTCATGTCTTTTTTTACTTCCTTTTTGTTGTTGTTTAAAACATTTTGTTAGCTCCTACTTTATAATTTAGAGCAAACAATTTAATGATCAAATTTTTAACAATCCACTTACCCAATATTAAATCAGCAACATTTTATCTTTATAAAATAAACAACTGCAATAATTTTCAAGATATGTTGTATTAGGAAACAATAGGGTCAACTTGATGAGCATACTCAGTGTCAAAATGTCATCAGTGTCATGTCAGAATGGGGTTTACAGTCCTTCATTTTGTATTCTAAATGTTAAGATTTTTTTAGGGAGGGAGACTTTTGCTCTAAGTCAGAGGAAGGGTGTGAGTGTGAAATAACACAAAAATCTACACCAAAGGAAGAAACGAGATGAAGCAAAAGAGTGGGAGGAAGGTGGGATATAGAGAAGGGCTACCCAGGCGGGTGTTCCAGAAATCTGTCAAGGTATTTCCTTTTGTAAACACAACATTTTTGGGACCTCACAGCACTGGAGTGCAGAAACGCACACGTACATTAAATGTAACATATTGCACTAAAAATACACACCAGTGGTCAACAGCTCAAGTTTGATTAACGCATTCTTAGATTGGGTAAGTCTCCGGCCAACTCATGGTTTCCTGCACAGCACTTGGTGCCTGTCACAGCTGTGGGAGAATATACACACACAATCCAACTTAATGAGCCATTCAATACCCCCATGAGCTCCAGAGTTTGTACGCCTCCAGTATCTAATGCCTTTAACACCCTTATTTCACACATACTTTGGTCAATGTCTCCTCACTCCTAATTTTACCATGGATATGCTTACACGTGCTGCCATAAATGTGGACATCCCTACTGACACACGGATACACACTATGTCCCACTGCTCTGCTGCCATGCCAACTGTGGTCCGCCCAACATGTTTATACAGCCCGCTGAAGCAGATAGAGTTTTATACACATACACATATATATATACATATATATATATATATATATATATATGGAGACTTTAGCTAAGAGGAGGTCATGTGTACTATTGGAGACAGCTGTCCTGCTGTTCAGATAAGACTGGAATCACAATCAGCATTCTTCTGCAGCCTCTTCCACATACCACATACACACTTCCTGCTGTCAGTGAGCGCACAAATCAGACAGTTTAGAAACATAGTATGCAGAAAGTGCAGAAACATTAATAATGACGATGCAGAAACATAATGCCAACGGTGCATTTTAAATTTTGACTTTGTCACCTGTAATTTTTTACTCATAGGCTAAATCTCAATGTGGACTGTGATCTTTTCATGATAATAGTTTAAACTTTTCTCATAATCATACTGAAATCAAATTTACACAAAGGTTTGAGGAGACTAAAAAGACTTACCTTTGGTGGTTACAATTTTCTATTATACTCCTATGTTTTGCTGCCATTGTGGTTAGGTCTGTGGTAGCTTTTGCCCTCCAGTCATGGACAGGGGTTAACGCTGTGACTGGCTGTCTAGAGCCAATGACTCCAATATGTGAGTGTCCCTGTGCATGTTTCATGATGGTGGAGGGAAGTAAACAATCATGAAATATTGATTTAAAGCTGCTAATTACTCCTCAGTATCCCCAGGTAAAAGCAACAAAAGTGAAAAACTAGCTTGTCAAACATTTTCTTTGCTTCTGTGTTATCCTCTATGCTTTGACTTTGGGCCCAATTTTCCCTGTTTTTTAACATCCTCAGAGTGACGCATCTGGCATGCTGGTTTCTTATAGTTGTCACAAGATAAATGACAAGGACTCAACTATTTTTCAATGTAAAATTACACAGATGCAAGGCACTTTTTTCATCTTTGCAAAGAGATGCCAGAACTCATGTTCCCAATCATTTTTAAAGCTTTCTAAAACTGGAAAGAAGAGACAAGAACAATAATGCCACTGCAGCAACTGTAAAAATAAGGAAACAAAATCTGCCCTGTATCAAGCTCCCTACTTTCACTCTTCCTGCAACCAATTCTCTCACTTTGTATGTAAACAAGTACGAATGCTGTGATGAAGAAGCTCCCTGAAAGAGTGTGCAGTGCTTCCATATGGCATGCTCCCATCTCTGTGACATCTCTATGAGGGAACTTTCGTCCCACTTTGAACTGTTCAGAAGAGCTGACTTTAGATTACGGTGGTCAGCACAGGTAATGATCAGTTTCAAACCTTCCCCGACTTAATGTGTTCAGGTATAGTTAAGTGTAATACAAAACTGGAAAAGCCATTTATAATTGAGAATATTGTGCTTTCCACTCATTTCAGTCTGTTTATCTTCATGCTTTGTGCCTTTTTTTGCGTTGTTGGAGTGTGGAGAAAAACACATATCTCACAATATCATGCATGCTTTCTCCCACTTTCAAAAGGTCTTTTTACATTCTTGCATCGGTTTCGAATCTATATATTTTTTTCTCTCTGCATGTTACACTTTCTTTGTCTGCTCCTGCTTTATGTTGAGAAAGGGGCCTCTCAGCAGCTTGTTTGACCTGTGATAAGGATTAGGGGAGAGGCAAATATTGTTGCTCAATGACGGCCAGCACACACTGTTCTCTTGCTGTGTGCGAAAACCACACATGTAAGAATAAGGGAAAGTGAGCGAGTGTGCGAGGCGGCGCAAAGAGTGATGCGACATATAATTGTGCTCTAATGAAACATAAACAGTGCAGTCTGAGGGAGTGTGTCTGGGAAGGGCCCATGCTGGCCTAAAGGCTCTGCTCTCCAAGGCTCTTAATTATTACTGAGGGGGTCAGTCACGCCTCCTCTAACCTGCCACCAAATACTTTAAGTATTATAAATATTGTGTTTGTTTATATGTTGTTTCTTTACAAGATGGTGTGTTTATGTGTGTTTTGTGCGTCAGAGATAAGTATATAGAATGCAAACTTTGCAGGGGACCAACTGCATCACATTACTGACTGTATAATGCAACACCAGATGTCCACCTGCGTTTTAACACCCTGCGCTGGTCTCACTCACTTGGAGTTTCCTTTTATAACCACGTACTTTAATTTTTTCCCAGTCCTGATGGGAAAACCACAGCTGTCACATACCTCTGTTTCAGAGGTCGCATTTGGCTCAAGAATATGTTGCTTATAGTGACTGTCCTTTTGTTTTCCAACTTGTCCTCTGGGTGCCCTGGTTCCTCTGGACCTCCCACAGTCAAACACAAGCAGTTTGATTGCACTTAAAAAGGGAAACACTTGAGAAAAGCATGTTTCATTTTGTTCTGCAATCTTGTTTCGCGCTTGTTTATTTGAAGCAGGTGTGTGTCCATACACTATGCATGTGTGAGAATGTCTCTTGTGGCCAACCTAGGTTTAGTTTAAAGAAGGGTATTCCGAGCCAAACTGTCTGACCACAAAAGCCAGACTAACTAACCTCAATGTCTGGACCTTGTTGTCAAAGTTCTAATCAGCCAGAATGTTTTCACACTATTATGGTTTCAGCGGAAGAGGACAGAACAGTTAAAAGATTTAGAAAACTACAATTCTCAGAGTTGCTGCAATTGTTTAGGTATTCACATTTTCTCACACTTTTATTCTTGCTTTGTTGAAACTCCCACCAAAGTAAAAACAACAGGGAGGTAGAAAAAGAATAAGACCACAGCTGACAGTGATCATTTTCATCTTGTGTCTTCACTTTCACGCAGGCCTTTTTCTCGCCTCTATTTCTGTTGTTGCTTTTTACTGTGAACAGACAGGTGAGAGTAAAAGAGTTAACTGGTATAATCTGACTTTTGACCCCTCACTTCTAACTTGGATCTTCAGTTGGTATGCTCCGGGTGGTCAAATGAACTGACCTGATCTAAGCCCTAAAAGTGACCCAGGGTCACTGCCAGCTGGTTTCTGACTGAAGCAGTGCTCAACAAGCCTGGGAAAAAGACAAAACCTAAGTACAAACACTCTATTATAAATACATTTTCAGCATTCAAACACTTCCGAAATGTAAGGCCACAAGCAAAATAGGCTTCAGGTTATTGTTAAGATCACAAGTCCAATAATGAAATGAAAGAACTTTAAATCATGTGTATAACCACTTTGGTTCTTCCCTCTTTCTTTTTTCTTTCATTTTCAAAATATATTTGATAAGGTTTTGGTTTGGGTACCATTTAAAATCTCTTTGCTATGCTATGAATCAATTCTATTAGTGCTCTGAGCTGTTTGTGTAAAAATGATATACTTGAGTAAATGTAATAAGAAACTATGCATCATTGATAGAGAGGATTGGTAAACAAGCGATACCCAACTCATGAGCTGCCAAAGTTTCCCAAATGCCTCCTCTACATCTCTAATTGCATGTTTTCTCCCCACATACCTGTAATTACACTCTGCCTACCACTCATCTCTCTGTCTGAGGCAACACTTGTGTTAAACCATAATGAAGCCAGACTCTAATGATTTACAACTGCTTAGCATTAACACATACTGTAACAGCTAGAGACATTACCTGAGACGCTTAAATTACGTTTTTATCAAACCTAGTAAATTATACAAGACCAAGAAAAAAAATGCAACAGAAGGGAAGTTAAGCAATACCTTTATTTTCTACTTAAATGCATCCACTGCCTTCAGGAGGATTGGGAAACCAAGTTATGCCAGCACAGGTATAACTGACAAAGCCCACTTTATGTTCACTGAACCTCAGACCGACAAATATATAATGGGGAAGTGATTGTGCTTTGATTTATTTACATTTATCCTGACTGAGTGACTGCATGTGCTTCCCAAGGACAGAACTTTGAGAAAAGAATGTGTGCTTATGTGGATTCATTTACATAAGTAGGCCATTGGTTCCTAATGGAGGCGTTTTGTTCAGGCGTTAACAAGGTGTCTCGCTGGGGTTCTCGTTCATTCGTTCCTTCCTGTCGTCCGCTGACTCTGACGTCCAGGCAATCAGCGCTGCATTTGGGCTCTCCTTTTGTGTGATTTACGAGCTCCCAGATTCATTTAAAAGCCATTGTTCTCCTCTGACGGATACCATGGCTCCCTTCGCTTCCACACTCTCACTTAGGGACCGCACGCACACACATTTTTACACAGCCGCCGCTTACTTTATCTCTCACTCACTCACCCACTTGTTCAATCACTCAACGGATACACACACAGTGCCCATCTATCATGAAGCGATGCAGGAGGAGATTGTTATCCCGGTAACCGTATTAACCCGCAGATCTCCAGCTCAGGGTGTGTACTAAGACACGGGACCGAGGGAGAAGAAGAGAGAGGCATGATGAAGAAGAGATTAGGAAACAAAAGTCAAAGAAAACCAATATGTGATACATTTGTCTTCATTCTTATTTTCATTCATATCTATCATCCGCTGCCTTTCCCTAAAGAAGATGGAAAGTAAGGAAAATGTTTCCTGCCTCATGTTGTAGTACAAAATTGTCTGACAGCAAGGCGTCTGTAAATGCATCAGGACACACCTGCGCTTGATTAAGTGTGTTTAGACTGCAGATGGAAGGAGGAGGGTAATTTAGAGAGCAGAGGTTTTATGGGAGTAATCATCTCCAATAAGGTCTGCTTGGGAATCTCAAGCCCCCGCCCTACACACTGTGACTAATGTGCACCACACACACAAACAAAGAGACACACATTTACACTTTCTAACCGTCTCACTCCCGCGCACAGTGATCCTTTATGCCTCTCTGTTCATTATGAGGTTTAATAACTGTATTTTAATTTCATTCCTCATAAGTGGACAACTTGTATTTAATTCTCCAAGATGAGGACAAGTTGGCCTCCCACAAAGAAAGCTGTATTAAGTTACAGGCTCTGCTCTGCATATGTGTGTGAGATTAACTTCCATAGTTCATATTTTCATCAGGGCCAGTCTGTGGCCACAGGGACAGCGGTGAAGGTAAGAAAATACTGAGGTAAAGGAAACAGAAAAAATAGGATAATATTGTTACATCACTTAATTGATACACATGTGAATACAAATGTGCAAAAAGCAGATGGTATCTTCATATTAGTTACATTGTGTGGGAAGAGAAAGTGATGTTTTAGCAGAGACCTGCATTATCAGTACAGATGACAAGAAAACTGTGAACAGCTGGATGAAAAGGTAGTGGAATGAAGTCACATCACCCGAGTTGATGTCAAATGTACAAGATAACAAAGTTAATTTCTATTGTAGGTTAACTGTGTATTCACAAATATTTAGCACCGTTAACAATATGAAAGGATTTTTCACATCTAAACAACAAAATGCTCCACTTCTGCCCAGTAGCAGGATGTGCTGTGAATCGAGTTAAGCAGAGCCAGGCCTTTTTTTTTTTTTTTTTTGCATTAGTTTGTTCAACAAACCATGACACTCAAGGTATAGACAAAATTAGCAGTTGTAATGTTTGTTAATGCTGGATGTTCTTCCTTTGTTTTTGTCAGATTGTGAGTGAGGAGTATTTTGCATATCACTGGACTTTTCACTTGTTCAATACAAGAAAGTTTTACAATCCATGGCTGCAGATGTGTTTTGTAACATGTAGACCTAACCATGTGCATTCATTCTGGGCCTAACTGTGTACATGTGCAGCCAATGCCTAACCACTTAAAACTGGGAGAGTATTAGAAAAGCAAACAATTTATTTTTAGGTGGGGTGGGGGGGATTCCTTACTTTACTCATAGTCAGTAATGGGGCTTTAAAATAAACTGTATCACTGTATCAGGATGTAATAAGAAACATTCATTTTGACCTGAAGCAACAAGTTTGTTCATCAAGGTTGTAAGCAGTTAGACTTTGATAAAGCACCTTCTCTGAGAAGACAGAGCTTCAAAATCCTGCAATTAGTATAGATGATTTTCCTGTTAGTAATTTATTCCATTAAGTCAGTTAATCATTTTTATTATAAATAAAAAACATGCAGATTAAATTAAAGTGCCAATATAATCAACATATTTAAGCATAAGCATATTTAAATTAAGGAATAACTACTTATTGTGAACTCAACTCTGAAACTGTCCCATAAATCACCTGAATCCATGACGAAATCAAAATAAAATTGATATCAGCCATGTAAAAGAGACCTTTCTTTGTCCCAAACAGGGACAACATATGAAAACATATATTAAGGCAGTGGCTGAGGTTGTAAAAAGGGTTATCTCAGAACATTGTTTGCATGATTGCTGTTTCTCCAGTCAAACTGTCATTGAGTAAAACACTTCACCCAGGTTGGTATGTAAATATTTGGTGGTGGCCAGAGAGGCCATTTGGCACAGATTTGCTTCAATGTTTGGTCCAATGAAAAATGGATACAACACAAAGCGCTATGAGCACCTTGAATAGCACTTTGCTAACAGCCTTTAGATCACCTTCTTCTTGGCTACTCCAGTCACACTTACCCTGCAGAGGAGTTTACAGAAGGAAAGTCCTAAAAAGCCTAAAGCGATTATAAAATATCTTCCAGCCCTTGCCTCTGCACTTCTCCACTAATTCCTGGTACTTCACCTGTTTCTGTTTGTTGACTTTGTCTATATGCTCTTCCCAAGGCACTGTGAGTTCCAGCCTTATCAAATGTTTTAAAACCTAATGATTAGGTCTGGACGGAGGGATGTTGCTGCAATGGGGTTGGAGAAATGTAGCTGTCTCCCAGGTTGGCCTGCCGCTGGCTGTCTGAGGCTTTGTGGAAGAGGCCAGCCACTGCCTAAGAACATGCCTGTGGCTTCCCTCTAGCCTCAATAAAGGTGATGTCCATATTTGGGGCATGATGGTGCTTGCTCTTGTTGATGGCTGAGACTATACCATCAGTAACTGCTTTGAACATCTGATCGTGGCACCAGCGATTACGCCCATCAGCCAATGCTCAGGAGACATTCTAAGGAACAGAGGGGGCAGGTAGGTGTCTTGCTCTTTCCCCATACAAGGGGATTTGCTGGGCTCAGCAGGACGTCATAGACTGGCTGTATGAGGAACCTGATGCAAAGGTAATCTGCCTGCATTATGTGAGCTACAATGTGCTCTCCCATCTTGTTCACGTACTCTGCGGTGTGAGTACCACAGCATTGCTCTCATTCTTTCTTCATGCCTGTTCACACCTCTTTCTGGAGCAGCTGGTCACAATCAAACTGTTATATAGCACTTTTCATACAAAAGACAACCACAAAGTCTTTTACAGAACAACATTAACAACTAAATATCAACAACAAAACAAAATGGAAAATAAGCCTTCACATACCTAAGCATTTAACTCAGCCAAATTATAAACAAAAACACAAATCTAATCATTAGTCATCACACACTCACTTAAGTAAAGCACACAAAAGCAACTAACCTCTAATCCAATACCCCATAGGTAAATCCTAGTCCCCAATATTAGGCTTAAAGTAACTCTGAAGACTGGCAAACTGCCTAAGATGTACTTTGCCTCTCATCCGCTACCCGTGATCCTGAATTGGATGAAGCGTATGAAAAATGGATGGATGGCAACAAAGAAGAAGCAATATCTTGGGGACATCTTGGCATTCCCATTAATGGCTACAGAGGGAGGCACCACAGGATCCACTAAAATTATCTCTGGCAGAGTCCACCACAGCAACGCGTCTGTAAATGTAAACCACAACCATTACAAAGCAGTGCAGAACTTCACCAATGGCCAAGACAATTATGGTAATTATGACTACCTAAATAGTGCGAAGTCCCAAAATCATTAAGAGTCATACAAACCAGTAAAAGAAAATTAAAATCAACCCCAAAGTAGACTGGAAGCCAATGCAAACTATGGTGGGGGAGAGGGGGGGGGGGGGGGTTAATGTGTGCTGTCGAGTTCTGCAACAGCTGCAGTGGTACTAATCTTTTGCATTGGGAGACCAGATAGAAAAGTGTTGCAATAATCAATTCTGTATTTGAAGAATGCATGGATCAGAGTCTCAGCATTGACTTGAGAGAAAAACAACCAAACTCTTTTTCAGATGGTAGAAGTCTCAGTAATATTCTTGATGTGGGTGTTTAATCTGACTCAAAAATGACTCAGAGGTTTCTCACCTGTTCTCGTGGGTTAAATGCCAGAGTTCAAAGTTTGCTGTTAAATTTCCCTTTCTCCACTCCAGGGCCAATATCTAAAATGCCAGAGTGTGCTGGAATGTAGTGCGTAGTGTGCACTGAATACTTTTTTCTATAGTGCACACTATCGTGGATAAGTGTCTCAAATACATTGGAAGTACTCGGGTTTGACTATTCTGCTGTATGCCAAAACTAATACATTTCAGAGTCGTCATGTATACCTTTATTAACCTACATTGCATCAAAAGGTGACACAGGATCTTCCTCAGATTGGTTAAATAATTGTTTTAATCCAAACAAAATAACTTCATACTCACATCTGTACAATTAGCCTGTGCTGCAGTATTGTTTGGCGTCATTAGTGTTACAAGTGTTAGAAAGTCTTTCCTCTTCTGCTACGTCATCAAGATGGTGTCCATTGTTTTATTATACATTCTTGGGGGCAGCTTCCAGGTACTTTCAGTGCATTGACTATTTTTGCTTAATGTCAGTGTAAACATATTTAAACAGTGCGCATAGTAGTGTTAGTGTGCTGATTGAGACACACACCCAGTCTTGTCCTGGTTAAGCTGGAAGAAGTTTGTTGATATCCATGATTTGTTTTTGAGAACACAGTTGATAAAGGATATCAGCTGGTTTGATGTTGTGAGAAGAAACAACAACGTAAAGCTGTGTGTCATCTAAAGTTTATGCTTTGTTTCTTGATGACATCATCAAGAAGCAACATGTAAATGTTCAAAAGCACAGAGCCCAGATCTGAGCTCCATTCAGACATATGCCTGGTGTCGTCTAAATCTGGAAAAGCAATCATCATGGAACTGCATCTGTGACAACATGGTACAGCTTAAGGACAAGTGAATGTACATTTCTGAACATGAACTGCAGATTGTGTGTTCAGCATGGCTTCGCCATGAGGATCAAACCAAGTTAGAAAAACCAGTGACTTTTCACACACAATACTAAAAACCATGAACTGCCATACATGCCTAACTTTATAAATACTGTATATTAATAAACCTATAATAATACAATTATCATTATCAATATTACAAGTACAGAGCATCTAATCATTCAAAAGAACAATTAGTAACAAAACTCTTTATGGTCAGTTCTACGATCATACATTGCCATCTCCCCAGCTGCAAATAGCCAGTGTCGAAACTCCACTGTTTCTATTACCAGTCATTGCTTTTCTTAAGGGTTTTCAGGTGCCATCTGATCAGTGGCATGAGTCACATCTGGGCCTGGTGTGCTCTGCTACTCTTTAGAAGAGTTGCCCAGTCTGAGCTCAGTGTGTCTCCCAGGCTGGAGCTGGGAAATCACCCAAACTGGTACAGGTGGGGCGCCTGCCTTTTTGGTTTGGTTTAAATGGGTTGGATTTAGTGTAACTTCCTTGATTTCTTTAAATAAAAGTTTATTCTCATATTGACAACCTGTGTGTGCCTCATGTTTTTTTTTACAGTCTTTGAGCAGGGTTGTAGTAATAGTAATTATCCCATCTCTGGAAAAAAGATGCACAGTAGAAAAATCTTTTTATTGAAATGTCAAACACATAGAACCAAAATAAGGAAGCTATTACAAAGATTAGCCCTTTTTTCCACTGCAGTAACTAGCATGCCATGTGAAGGCCAGAGGAAAGACTTTGGGGGAGGTATTTTTAAAATCTAAACATAATCATAGCTCATGTTGAAATCAAAGCTATTGCAGAAATTGTTTCATCATCTTTTGGATCTTAAAACTCAAATGAAACACATCAACTGAAATAAGTGAGGTATTTGTTCCACTTTGGGAAATGGCTGGCTGAGGAGTATATAAATAATATGCTGCAAGGAATGCAAGCCCCACACCAATAGTTCTTACATGTTTCAGAAATACCTGCCTTTAGCAGTAATACAAAAATATAAATATATATTTTATATATATTTAAGTAAACCCTTTATTTAATTTTTTCTTGCACATATTTATAAGTCGATATTTTTATAGGTCTCTTCTGTCCAAGTGACAAAAGTTTGCTTTCTGTAAGAATAATTTACTAAATGTTGTAAAAGGAAATTGTGTTCATGCTAAACTGTTAAACACAAAGACATTTTCATGAAAACAATAGGAAACATTCTCAGTAGAACAAATAGAAGTTGTGTGTGACTCCTGTGGCAGTTGAGGGTGTCGGGAAGACTGCCTGCAAAAATCCCGTAAGCATAGCTCATAGTGGCACGAGTTTTAGGATAAGTGGGATGTTGACAGGTTTTTGGACAGCTTGCTCTCTGCTCTAACAGGCCAAGAATTATTATCCAACCTGAGAAAGCCCAGTAGCACTGCTCAAACTACTCTGACATGCTCAGTTTCAAGAGCGCATGTTTGAAGGCAGCCTGAGAGGGGCAGGGAGTCATCAACTAGATTTACTGTGTCAGTGAGCAGCTGTGTTTGCTGGTGCTGGCCTGAGGCTTTTTATTTCCATGTACTCAGTTTGATTATACACCATACTTTAAAAAAAAACTCACAGAGATCCAGGATTAATTTACCTTTGATCTAAAAAATAAAAAAGACTAGTAAAAACATTACTCTGCATGCAGTTTTATTTCAGATAGTCTCATACACAACAAACTAAGAAGTGATCATTCTTAAAATAAGATCATGATTATAAGCTGAGTCTGTACTTATTGGTGGCTTTTCAGCAAAGTACTGGATTAATTTTCACTGCAGGTGTCAAGGTTTGGTATAATCTCAAAGAATTACAGGGTGGAGGAGTTCTGGTAAATACAGTTTTCTTTTTGTGTCTGACTGCATCTGTCTGTCTGGGGGGACAATCTTAGACTGTATGCATGTTTAAGTATGAGTTTGTGTGTGTATATTTGCTTGTGGTAGGCTAGCATGATGGAATAATTTATTAATCTTCACCTCTACCTTAAAGCAGAATGTCCCCTATAAGCCTCTCATCTGAATTATATCTACTTGACCCTCCAGATAGCAGAGCTTTTTGGGACTAATTTGGGCTACTTTACTTACATGGTTATGACTTACTCACAAGTATTAGTGAAGCTGGACATACTTTACTGGACATACAGATTTGCAACATGTGTAAGTGGCCGCAGTCTTTCTGAGTCAAAACCAAACGTCCAAATGTGTGCCCCAAGGAGCCATCAGATGTGAAACAGCTTTCAGCTAATAGAGTTGATGATTAGCTTCACTTATTTATAGGTACTGTGGGATATTTCCAGGGCAATGATAATAGTTATTATTGCATTGTTAATAGTTATTATAATAATAGTTATTAGTATTACCAAGTTGTTGCATAATCTGGGGGAGATGTTGTGCATTGATTCTTGAAATGTATTCATTAAAAATTTAATCTGTTGTGTGTTAAAAACATCACAGATCCACACAGCTTGTTTGGTGATAGATGAGTGCTTCATTCCATTAATGATTATGAGCCACTTCAGATAAATGCATATTGTGCAATATAACATAACTCATTTGTGTATATAAATCATACAATCCATAAAAGTGAATTTCATTAAGTCTTCATATCTAATAATAGATATATCCAGTAGCTATTATGATTGTGGTAGTTTAGGTTTTTAAAAATGCAGTGTATGACACAGTTATGTAAATAGAACAGTTATGTAAATAGAACAAAAATTGTTACAATGGAGCAATACCATTTATTATTACCATTACCATTTACCAGTTATCTGAGAATCAGTAACTATGTGTTGTAATGAACGCTTCTCTGCTCTGATTACTATACACAGTTGCTGTAGACTTCCAGGGATGTCTACAGCTTTCTAGATAGTCCCCCAGCAAAAAAACAAAAAAAAACAAAACGACATTCTTTGACCTTAGAGTCCTCCAAAAAAGACAGGAAACAAAAGCCAGCTCTAGTTTAACTTTCTTGATAGGAGAGTTTCTATATGGCTCAAAGTCATGCTTTGGTTTGATTTCTGTTTGTTGAAAGCTGACAAGCTTAAGTTCAATTTTACTGTTCAAATGTAAGACTCGCATAGTTAGGTACTGACAGTACTATTTACTGCTAAGAAGAATAATAGTAACTTGTTTTAAAACATTGCATTGCAGTGATTATGATAAACTGACTTGTAATTATATATTTTTCCATCATGTTAACTCTAAAAGGGATGAAGCTCAAAACAAAGTGTATATACCCCTGCATGATGTTAAAAAAACACCACTATATGCAATAATAGGAAATAGTTAATTTATATAATTCAGAGAAAAGAATGGACTTTATATATAAAACTAAGGGTTTTAATGGCTGACAATTTTCTGTTTGTGTAAAATATGCCTCAAAGCCAAGTGCCCCTTACTGCTCACCCTGTTCTGAACTCCCCTCCCCAGGCTAATGGTTAAATAAACACCCCTGTGTCTGTCCTGCTGTGGGAACAGTCCGAGCAATCTGGGAGTATGTGTGTCGCTCGGCACACCTCTTCACTAATGCTGGAGAGCTACAGCCCGCAGGCTGCATGACTCCATTGTGGGTGGATGAACAAAGACAGGGAGAGAAAGACAGTAAGGGAGATGGTGAGACAGATTCCTTACTCATCGCTGAAAAACTCTTTAACCGTTTCTTATCCAGTTTCTCTTTTTCCCAAGCAAGTTAGCGTGATTCCCCATCTCTTGTTGCAACTTCACTTTTACCAATCCCTTGTAATCTTGCACTCAGATTAGTTCATTTTAAAAAATTAGTAAGGAATATAAAACAAAATCTACATGCGATTGGGGTAGAGTTTTGTGATTGGTTATGTGATCTACTGGCACAGCTGTCAGATAGCTGATAGAAAGAACTGATAGCTTTTAATCCTAATGCAGCAAAACAACTTTAGCATTATCTTAAAAGGGCAGTAGAAGGTGTTAAACGTGACAAAAACACTGTCAAAATATTTGGTGGGACTTCTAATACTAAAATACTAGAGAAGTTTGTTTGTGTTGTTTGTTTGTTTGTTTTTAGCAGTGACTTAGAGCAGAGACATATTCCCCATTAGTGTGTGTCGCTGTTTGGCATTGATGCCATGCAAACCATGACACTGGGGTCACCAGGGACATCCCTTCTGGTTAGTAAGCATCAGACAAGCATATGATTACAAATGATCAACATTAAAATGCAATACCAGACATGTTAAGAGGGTTATGATGATTATCCTGCAAGGTCCAACTAATTATGTACAAGTATTTACACTACAAAACGCCTATTCAACCATAATCATCATCAGTGCATATCAGTGCACAGTGACCAAGTTATAAAAGCAATTTTATTTGCATTTAACTTATACTGCCTTCCTGGAATATTTTAATGAGGTACTTATTTTTAACAGGAAGACAGTACACAAGAGAGAGAGAAACAGGAAAGACAGACATGGACTGAGAGACACGGAGATAAGTAGGCCATGACTCTGAATGGTGGCAGTGTCATGTCTTTGATGTCAGTCTCTGTCCATATCCCCCCACGCCTGATTGGACAGCTCCAAACAAACCGGCAGGACCTCAGTTCAATTCTCTGAGCACGCAATGACAGAGAATACCTCAGAGGCACAAGTCGATGCTTTTCGTAAAGGCTGTGGGTAGACCGAACAGATCTCAGTGATCTGAAAGGATTACTCTGTCTAGAAATGTTGAACCGTATGTAAAATGATTAGAAGTTAGGGATAATCCCCTATAGACCAAGTTAGCAAGTTACTTCAATATCACAAGTCTTGTCTCAGAATGTTCCAGCATGTTTTGTGTTTACAAAATCAAATCCTAAGTGATATTTTCAATCTATTTGTTTTATACATATTTAGCTTAAAGGTAATAAAACGACACACTGTATCCACCCAACTTATGCAGGCAATACTTGTTGGCTGTACGTTGTGAGAGAGGAAAAACAAACTGAGTGAAATTACCTCTTGAGACTTCACATTTAAATGAGTGCATATAAACACACATGATGCAGGCCTCTCCAGGCATGTTTACAAATGTAGCTCCCCAGTGACTGGGCTTACTGGGGAAAAAGGCCTAAACAAAACAGTGGTCTACAGGGATACAACACACATACACCAAGTATGAACATGAATACAGACATACACACATATATACAGCACTTTTAGCATGTGTTCCACACTTTTTAATCCCATGGTTATACAGCGTAGACTGGGGCATCTTCTTGCTTCTTCTTCCAGCTTTCATGAAGATACAAAAGTCCAACGGATGGTGTCATCACTGAGAATCCAACAGGTGAACACACAGTTTATAAGCATGCAAGCATGTAATCTGTAAAATAATGTTAAACATCATGATAGACTAAACACACTGTGGATCTGTCCAAATAGTTTTTAAATATGCATTTTAAGCAGTTTAACAGGTCAAGGTCACTTTCATGATAACTGTGAGGGAATGATTTTTTTTATATATAATCTTGAAATTTGCCATAATTTGTCCTTTGAATTGACAGGTACCCGATATCTGCGGCAAGAAGCCAAAGTGTAGTACAAATGGGTTTTTTAGCTGGCTAACAACATGCCTTAGCTTTAGCTTGCCTGCATCTGTGAGTCAGTTAACTCCCATTAGATCTGAGTTACTTCAGTTAACTATTAGCTATGGGCATCCCATCCACCCCAACGCTCACCCCCCTCTCAGCTACATGTCCTAGACCATTTTTGTATTTTCCCGTAAAGATGGCAAACATGAGGCTGCCAAGACGGCAACGGTAGGAACCGCCCAACGACCTTAACTTTTTTTCTACAGATACCGGGAGGCTCTGTCAATGATTTTAACAAACATTCATCTGTAGTTTCCAGAAATTTATTTATTTATTTTACCGTTTAGCTAAAAAAAAAGGAAAATGAGGAAGACATAAAAAAAATATGCACATGAGTGGTATACTATAAAATATCAAAATAGAATCATCCTTTACCTTTAATCACCTGTTTTTAGTACTGATACCACCAGAAATATAAAGGTAGGACTGCTAGTTTTTGAGCAGACAGCTGCTGTGTTGATCTTCTAGTCTGCCAAGGCCTGAACTTTTCCCCAAAACACAATTGTAGCTTAGAAAAGAACAGTAAATTGTATTTAATGAGTGTAGCGTTAATACATTCCTTCCAGCAGAGACTGTCTATAATATTATCTTCATATTTAAGTTATATTTTACATTTAATTCTCCCTCAGTAAGCATTTTACCTTCCAGTGTGGGTGGCATGTTGTAAGAATTATTTAGCACAATCCTACCCTGACCATTGGGCACAACAACCTCCCAATGATAATTTTAAGTATTAAATTTTCCACAAAATTTTGTTTAAGTAATGCAACTGTTGGAAATGAGAATTCAACAATCTAGAATGGCTGTGAGGAGTCAATTAGGCCATACTAATAAAATGATGAATGCATAGTTAAACTACTAATAATATGTACAAATTAATCTAATATAACTTCAGCCAAACTACACAGTGACACATAAACACCATAGTCCCCATCCTCTGTCATTTCACTATGGCTAAAATTGCATATATGCACAGCACAGTTATACATCCAAAATCAATACTCCACGCGACCTATCTTTTTGTGCTGAGACAGATGACAGGATGTATATAAATGGCAAAGTTACCTCTGTACTGGTGATTTAAATCCCTCTTTGCACGTATGCATAAAGAGCATGCATGAGCTTTTACACTGATGCATGCATATACACAGACAAGTACAGCATGACAAATACATAAATGCTATTTAGAGAGTGCTTAGCCAGCACAGCGCAGCACATTCCTTATGTCAGTGGTCCTGATGAAATAAGGTTTATGAAGGGGTGTGGTACAACAAGGTGAGGCCCAGAACAATGATTGTTTGTTTGTTGTAGTTTTATTGGCAGTGATAATTGCTCTCCCTCCTCCTAAGGATGCCTCCGTATACGAAAGCAAGATGCCAGAGCACACGTGCACACACTTACATGCCCACAGGAATGCATCCACACTCCTGCAGACACCCACACAGGCACATGCATCCCAAGTTAACGACAATGTCAGCATGCACATTAACATATGATGCGATGATCTCCAAAACTGTTAAGGACATGAGAAAGCTGTTCTTTAAAAGTTTAGCTGTATTATAGAAAGCTTTTCCTGGAAACTACAAAAGCAAAATATAGTTTAATAATAGTATAGTATAGTATAGTATAGTATAGTATAGTATAGTATAGTATAGTATAGTATAGTATAGTATAGTATGTAATATAATTTATTTTGCAGTGACTGAATTTCACACTCATAACTGGTTTGTTTTATGGGAGCTGAAGACAATTTGATATAAACTCACAAATTCTCATGTGTTTAAAACTGCTTCATATTTTCTTCATTAATCCCTGTTACAGCACACAAACACTGACACACATGCAGAGAGGCTCACTTTGTTTTCCTATGAGGCCTAGGTAAAGACATGCAGGCTCCAGAGCATAATTGAACATGTAGCTACACCACCACAGGGAGTTGGCAGTGCCTGGGGAGAGGACTTGGCTCCCCCAGAGAGGCCTGCAGCCTAACAAGACCAAGCTGTGCCAGGCACTGAAACAGACACACAGTGCCCCCTTGCCTTTTAAACACCAGCGGCCCCCTCTCCTACACGTCCCCTTCAAACATTGCCCTTCTAGTGTTTTCCGTTTAAAGATAACTTTAGAGGTCAGTGTGCTCATCACATTTTGAGCTAGCTTCACTCAACGTCATCTGAAAATGGGGTCAAGGGTTGACACACAACAAAATTATATCAAAGAGCCATTCTCAAAGTTCTCAAAAAAACTTCCTGAGGCGCTCTGCCAGGACTCTGTCAGTCAGGTGTGTGAGAGTAAAACAGTCGTGTTCTGTCTTGTTTGATCAGCAGCACCATTTAAAACCATGTTCTGCTATAAAATGGTGCTAAAAAGGCTTACAAATATAAAAAAAATAAAGGTTTACAAAAGCATTTATTTAATTTGATACACGCTTTTCTGTTTAAGCAGTAGAAATGCAAACTGGCAACAAGCAAAAGGAAAAAAAGGTCATGAAGGTGGTGCTAATTTAGGATAAAATGCCTAACCATTAAATCAAATCAAATCAAACTTTATTTATAAAGTGCTTTTCATGCTTTGACAACACAAAGTGCTTTACATGATAAAATCAATTAAAAGAAAATAAAACAAAGACAGACATCCCACCCCAACCCAACCCCACCCCCAACTGTCTCTTAACTTAAAAAAAGGTAGAAACATCTGGCTCGGCACTGATGTTGATGTGAGG
>JBAMHV010000014.1:9311298-9323388 GCA_037177535.1 Pseudomugil gertrudae
AACTAAAAAGAAGGTCAGCTAAATAAGAAGGCCCAAGACCATTAAGACATTTATAAACAACTAAAAGAACCTTAAAACCGATCCTAAAACGCACGGCGAGCCAATGCAGTGATTTTAAAACTGGTGTAATGTGTTCCATTACAGTAAGCCCATCATAATGCCACCAGACCAACTATGTTTCTAAGACTTTAGAGTTTGGAACGGGATGAATAAGACCAGATTGTCAGTCGTGAAGGTTTAGCAGCAAATGCATGAAAAATCAGCCATCTTTGTTTGTACTATATGACCAGGTGCCAAATACATGCATGCATATAGGTTAGATTTTGTGCAACTTAAATATAATTGATGCACGGTGCGTGAGTGTGTGTTATGTTATGTCAGCAACAGCCAGATATTTATACTTCCTTTTCCTTGTACAGTGCTCTCTTTCACTGGTTCTCTTTGAAGAGGGTTACATAAACAGGCTTCTCTGGCTTGAAACCAACTTCACCCAACCCTGGCCACTCCTGAGGCCACGGGGTCGAACAGGAAAGTGTGCGTTTGTGTGTGAATGATGTTTTTGCAATAATATTTGAATGTGACATAAGGTAAGAAGCAATGCTTGTATACAAGATAAAAGCAGGTTAGTAAATGAGTTCAGACTGGAAGTTAGGCTAAAGAGATGCCAGCTTAATCCTATAGCATTTCTAGGATAAGACAGTAGTTTCTTGAAGCTTGTTCAGATATGCCAACCAGTCACTCCCTGATGGTCAACTTAAATAATCATGTGCAGTCTAAATGTTGTTCTTTGTTACATCTGTGCTCCCCTTCTTTGTTTTGAGAGGTCTAGAATTTCTCACTCTGTTCTGAAACACCGTGTAATGAGGGCCAGACTGTAATTGGGCCAGTTGTGTTATTTTAGGGTAGGAGCACAAAGTAATTACCCACCTTCTGCTGTACTGTAGTCTCAAGATGATAATAGAGAAACAGAATAAGAGAAGAAAAACAGATCAAAAAGGAGAGAAAAGAGTGCAAAGACTTAAATTCAATATTATAATATCACAGTATTTCCAAGATAACTTGTGTTGCTTTGTTGACCTCTCTCTCTCTCTCTCTCTCTCTCTCTCTCTCTCTCTCTCTCTCTCTCTCTCTCTCTCTCTCTCTCTCTCTCTCTCGTTTTGTGTGGTCAGATGGGAAGTCGTCCAGCAGCTCAAAAATTCTGAAGAGTTATGAAACACCTTTTCTTCTGAACTTCTGCATCAGCTGCATCCTGTTGATGAACTTTCAAAACCCAACGTGACTATGACTCGAGCTCCCTGAAGCTCTAAATAACATAAAAAACGGGAAAGAGGACATGCAGGTTTTATAATCAGATTGATTTAGCACATCGAAACCATTACACATTGAAAAAGCTACTGTACACATGCATTTCCTCAGATCATGACAAAGCTGAAGTTTTGGATGCTGAGTAATGTTCTGGGGACTCATTGTACGCAAAAGATTACATACTCCATGTTCCAGCTGTAAGTCAGTATGTACAGAAATATATTTTTTGTTGGTCTTTGTGTACCGCAATGCAAATTTTGAACCTGGTGTGAGGATGTTTGTACCCCACGCAAACTCTCATTATTAGGAGATGACAGAGTATATAAGTATAAGCGAAACAATCCTTTATGAGCTTTAATATGTTCTTGTAAACTGTTAAATCAAAATGAACTCGTTTTTTACTGATGACTTACATTTAATTAACTAAATCCCCTTTAACCTTATTTACCAAATATATTATACCAACAAAATTACATACTGTAATCTAAATTTAATGTGAACTGATACGTTTTGTCTGTGTACGTCACATTTACATTATCACACGTCAACGAGTGCTGGCACACACAACTACACATGACATGCTCTTATTCTCACTGAGGACACAGCACAGTGTTGGATGATGTTCATGTTCATAGGGACAAAAACTTCTTGGTATAGAAGGAAGGATGTCTGATTCAGTTCTAACATGTTTTTGGGATCCTAGCTTGGTGTGGGCCGTGGTCCCAGACCCAGATCCCAGTCCGTGTCCCTCAGCAGCGCAAGTCAAAATGGCTTAGAGATAAGACTTCATTTTAGACTGAGCAGTCTGTATTTTATTTAATAAATTATAAACAGAACAACACTGCAGCATTATTAATAACAGCTCATCCATTCAAATTTAATAGATCATTTATTTTAATATTTAAATATAAGATATGTGCTGGCCAGAATGTATGTTATCCAAAATATCCTGCTGTTTCCTGCACAATCAACTTTATTTTATTTACCTTCTGAGTAAGGATTATTCATTATTTCACACAAAAACAAAGAATAAAAACACACTAACACAGGTTAGTATGTTAGGTGGCGTTGTGATTAGCACTGTAACCTCATCGCTGGTTTAATCCAATGTCCTTCCTGTTTAGAGTTTGCATGTTCTCCACGTGTATGCATGGGCTCTCTGACTTCCTCTCACCACTTTTCACATGTAAGTCGCTTTGGATAAAAGCATCTGCTAAATGACTGTAGAATATCAGAATATCTGCAAAACTATTGTATTTAGGTTCATCTTAAAACATTTAAACTCTACTTGGCTTTCTACCACTACGCAAAGCATGCTGGGAGGCTTCACCTGTCTTCAACAGGCTGAAAGTGTGTGTTTATCTATTTAATCTTTTTTCCACCTCTGACTCAACCACATATGTTCCATGTTATATACAATATTCCATGTTTTTGGTGTGTTTCTTGTTGTTTTTTTTGGGCTAAAAGGCAAAAACATGCTATGTAATTATTGTTATTTGCTGCTGCGCTCAGATCCAAGTCAGCTGAGGTGTATCAATGAAAGTTTTGTCAGAACACGTTTTGGTACATGAAGCCCAAGAATACAAAGCTAAACGGTTTTGTTGACATTCATAGATATAATGTTGTTTAAAGGATAAAAAAAAATTATATAGATTGGGCATGTAGTGTGTCAGAGTTTGACTCACTACAGGCCACTATAGAGTATGTTTACAGTGAAGCCAAATAAAGTCACATGAATTAAGATGAAAATTAATAGCATTTTTCTCTTTCAGGAGCAAAATTGATCCCACATAATGAGTGGCATTTTTCACAACAGCAGATTTAAAGCTGCAGAGATTTATTCTAATGCTTATCTGTGACTATTCACGTTATGTTATTTCTTGCTATATTTAAAATGAATCTACTAATATACAGAAGATGAGGTCTTTGTTTCTAACCTCTTGGACAAATTCACACACTTTTTCTATCAATACTTCATTTAAAAAAACCCACGTGCAGACTATGTTTCGCTTTGAATGTTAGGAGCTAGCAAAAAGAAATGTTGTGGTCCATATTATATGCAGTCTGCTTTGGGAATTACTTGCACCAAATTGTACTATAAAAACTACCAATTAAACATTGATCAAAACTTAATAGATAGATAGATAGATAGATAGATAGAAGTACTTTATTCATCCCAAGTTGGGAAATTTAGGTGTTGCAGCAGTACAGTACAGTGGTGCTTCTAACAGTAGCAAAGTAAAAACAATAAAAATAAAAACAGTATAAAAAATTTTCAATATCTACAAACCTTATACAAGAAGGTATTTAGCTATACGCACTAGGACGTGAGGATAGCCAGCAATAATATAGTCCAGTGCAATGATTAGTAGTGAAAGTTGTTTTCAGTGACACAAGATGAGGAGTTAACTGTACAAGGTTCAGCCAGTCAGTACAAAAATTCACCAGTTACAACAGTCACTCATATTGTTATCTCTGACTCAGTGATGATGCGTTAAACAAAATAAAACAGATATCTTCATAATTTGTTCCACAAGCAATCTGCATATTTCTTAAACTACAATGCAAGCTGTGTTATACTAGTAGCTAGAAACTGTACAAGTAGAGTTAATGTATGCGACTTATATGCGCCCCCTCTGATATCAGAAAACTTTAGCATAAATTTGTAGAGGTAGTATCCAAAGCATGCTGAATATTTTTTATGTGCCATATTTCTGTTGAATAAATGTTTTAATTGTAATGAATTACATGTAAACTGTGTTCATATTTAGTTTGTTCTCCAAGTGTAATTTTAAACCTGCACTTGCCATTGTCCTTTTAATTTTGGTTTTCATTTTCTTATAAACCATATAACAGTGTGTGTCAAACTGAGTTACCATTTATTGGAACAGTCTCAATTTGTCTTTTTTTCGTTATTCTCCTTTTTTCCCTCTTCCTCATTCTGACCCTGAGTCACTCTAAGACGAAGGGAAGATGTTTATTACAACATCGAAACTCGTTGCTTGTGGCCCTCACACTATGGTTTCAGTGGAAAAAAATCTAAAGAAATTCACTCAGCACTTTTGTTGCACCAGGGCATGCGATCACGCTGCCAGAACCAGGAGAGGAAAAGAAAAGTGTGTGAACTAATGGAAAGAATGACCAAGCATTAATAGTGTGATGAGTGAAGGAGGAAAGAGAGCAGAAGAACAGGTCATCAGACTGACCAGATTATAAATGAGCAGCGGGAAGAGATGGCTTGGCGCAAACTGCCCTCAACTGGTTTAATTTACATGAGCAGTGTATGCACTGTAAATCATTATATAGGATTTTGCTGATGCAAATGCTGCAGTGTAAAAATAAACAAATGGGGACGTCACATAACATCTGTTTGTACATCAAGCAGAAAACTTAAAATAGAACCAAGAAATAAAAACAAGCACAACATGCAGACAGGACTGCTGTGCCATCATGGGATGCACTGTAGCTATACTAATCTCACATAAATTACATGATCTTTTAAATAAAAATCTGACACAGCAAAATCAAGGAAAATGTATATCAGATAATAAGTATCTTAAAGTTCCACATCAGAGAAAACTCAGAGTATTTCTGGAGAAACTAAAACAAAATAATAATCACCACAAAAAAATCCCTTTAACATACTATAAAAAATGTGTTATTCAATAAAGTCTGTGATTATAATTTTGCTTAAAACTAATGTCAAGATGTTTTAATATATTGATTAGAAAACTTGTACTTTGAAGTATTTAACAAAGTTGTAGCATTTTAGAGAACTTTTGCATGCATGCATGCATGCTAGGCTTCCCCACAAATAGAAAAGACGAGGAAGGCCTTCTTTCAGTTCCCTCAAATAAATAAGGATCTTATAATAAATGTGTGTGTATATGCGCATGCAAAAGTCAGTCTGTGAAGCTATTAGAGTGGGTGTGGGTAAATGGTGATGACTGTGGTTTTCGAAAGGAATTTTAGACTGCGCCTGGCCGCAAGTAAATATGAACGTGCATATATCTCTGAGAAGCAGAAACAGATAAAAGGCAGACAGCCTGACAGACAGACCCACAGACAGACAGAAAGATGGAGGGAGACGTGCTGTGATTCATGGTTCCTCCTCGTAAACTGAAGCCTCAGCCGCTGTTGATGTTGCAAGTCCTTGTCACAGCCGTGTGAGGATGACAGAGGATGGAAGTCGCACTCAACTCCAGATTTAACCAGACAGACCCGGTTCCAAGTTGCGACTAACCTCATGACTGCATGTAGAAGTCAAGTAAACATACAAGTTGTTTTAGAGCACTCTGATCCTCTAAATGGGACATAATGAGGGGGTCAAAATGTTTTACTAGCAGACTCCAGGCACGAACGCCTCACAGGCTCCATAACTCTGAGGACCTCAGCCTACTCTGCTCCTCACTTACTGTCATTCACTGAGCTCCTTCCCTGTTGGCTTATAAATACGCTAATTACGTCAAGACACATGATCTGGCCTCCCTGACCTCACAGCTGGAAAACATATAAACAGAGATGTACTGTAGTTATTCTGAGGAAAAGGCTTTGAGTTATAGACACTGTTCAGAGGAAGAAGGAAAAAAATGTTCATTTCTTAGCATGGGTTATAACGGAGCTAGCTCTCCACCAAGTTAAATATGTTAAGTGTATGTCTCTGTAGAACTAAGTCCTGGCTCTTATGTGGTTATGAAAGAGTAATGACTAACAAAGGAAATCTACAAACACAGATATATAACAAAGTATGTTACAGCAGTTGGAAATGTGATGGTGAGGAATGTTGAGAAACAGAAAAACAAACAACTATTAGAATAGAAAAGCTTCATTCTTGCCACTTTAGTCTGAATATTTCTTTGCAGCAAATCAACAATGTTGCCATTTTACAAGTGAAAATTGGGAAAAAACTGCAGAAAAAGGAAAGTGACAATGATGAGTAATGAAATTGAACTGAGTAGGTGGTTGGTCTTTCTGTAGCCCTGAGCACATCTGAGTGTGCACATACATATAAGCCTATGAGCAAGTACAGGGGGGAGACATACAGCCTAGAAGTCTCCGCTATAATCCCTGCAAGAGTCAAGGGGAGCAGGAGTGGAGAGGTTGTTGCATCAAGTTCCCCAATAGAAGGCTTCAGAGCTTAAGAGTACGGGAAACAGATGAGGCAGACAGGAAATGCAAAGAGACAGAGGGGTATGCAAAGTGTGTTTAGAGGAGACAGGACCTTGTGTGGCAAGAACAAAGTCAGGGGTCAGTACCATGGCTGATGAGAGGTCACACAGATCAGCAGAAATCCAACAGCTCTTAACTAATTTGTTAATCATCATACATGTTATGGGATGCTGAACAGTTCAATTAATGGGAGTTTAGTGTAAATGTATCAATTTAAAAACAGGAGCTGGTCATTGCTGAAGTGAGAATATGCACATTGGGTTTGACAACTCGTTATTCAATATTAAGACAAGTTGTGACATAAACCCAGAATATAAAGAATGAAACTGTGAGTATTACTGATCAACTGACAGAGTAAAACTGAACAGTCACGTCAGGCTGGTGTGTCGTGAGATTAGCACATGTCTCAGAAGGCAGAGTGTCTGTCCGTGTGGGTAGGCTTGGTCATCTCTGCTCTGACTGCTGTTTAGTTGAGCAGAATTAAGCGTGAGGACGTCTGTCCGGTACTGAAGAATGACATCAGCTTGTTGGCAGAAGAGGTGTGGGAGCAGGTGCTGTATGGGAACGAGGGAGGGATGGAGACATGCAGGGAGGGGGTGGAATTGGGAAAGGACAGGAGAGGATAGAGAGAAGATGGAGGTGTGGGACAGCAGAGCAGAGGGTGGTGCAGGAGAATGGGGCAAGAGCCAAGATGAGAGTCCAAGTGAAGCTATATATAGCTCTCCATCATGGGCCATTCTACCAGACTCTGATCACCACCAGTATTATCCTTCTATTTCCCCTCTGCTCATAACCAGGAGGAGGCGGAGATCCACAATTACCCCTGAATTGTCGCTCTTCAGTCTATTTTTGGGCAGAAGTAACATTATTCATCATTTATTTTAAAGATTAGAATTTGTCATGGTGTTTTTCTTTCTTACAGACAGCATGTGCAACATAACTTATAGGTCATTTTCCATTCAGGTGATTTTAATCAGTGGTATAAAATAAACCGGTCCTTGAGGGCCACAAACCTGGAGGTTTTCAATGTGTCATTGAATACACCTAACTCAAATTAATGAATCACTGTGCAGAATTTCATAGGTTGATGGACCCACTTAGTATGAGTCAGGTGTGTTAAAGACATATGGAAATTCTGCAGGACAGCAGCTCTCAAGGACAGACTTTAAATTCCCAGTTTAATTTGCAACTGCACAACCAGTGCATTTTTATACACAGTTGAGTTGTAGTACATTTGTCACTGAGCTGGGCTATTTATATGACTACTGTCCAAGTATTTTAGAAACACATGCATATTTATATAGATATATGGGATAACCCTGGAACACCTAGAACTAATCATCTAGAGAAGAATGTGTCCCAATATAATGACAATTCTTTACATCCTCTAAACAATATGGTGAGAAAAAACAGCATGTGTTTATTCTGAGTCTGCACTGTACCACAGTGAGACATTAAATGTGTGCTATAATTGTGAATGCAAATCTCCAAGACATCAACAGGTGAAATGGTGTGTGAATGTGTCAGCAAATATTCTAGAGTATTTGCTGACACTCTGCACATTTGTGTGTGTGTGTGCATGTAGGTAGGAGAGTTGGTCATGTGTGCTGCTTTTCACCCACCTCCTTTGGGGATACGTATACATGCAGTACTCTTAACTCATATCACAATATGACACAATAAGAAGTCTCATTTATTATTATTTTAAATGTGCTGTAAAGAACTGGCTGCTTCCTGTATTCTCTAGGCAGTTTTCATCTATGCCTCTTCCCTTACTGCAGAACGTTAGCCCATGTGATGTGCATGTGTGAATAGCACCTGCAAAGAAAGGCACACCAAATCTGGACACCTGTTAAAAATAATATCTGAATTATGTTTGCTGTCTTGTCCCTGTCAAGTATACTGTTTATTATCTGAATGAGTAAACAAAAATTCCATTGAGCGCTCGATGGCTTAGAGCAGGCACAGAGTTTGGAGCCACAAAAGACAAAGATTTGTTCTTGAAATGCTAGACAAAGTTACTAAGCTATCTCTGTTTTGTTTTCCACCAAGCAAAGTACTGCTGGCCTCGAATTTTATAAAGTTATCTTGATTTTGTGTTGGTTTTTGTGATATAAGTTGAAACTACTTATCAGATCTCAAAAACCTCCAAAATGATGCATTGTTTTCTAACAGCTCCAAAAGCGTTTAAGCAAATGTTTCTCCAATCTGTGGTTTCCTTGTGGTGGAAGGTACTTAACACTTGTGATCATATTGAAGGAATGAGGTAACATATTATCAATATATAAATATGTGAAGTTTGTATTCAGTTTACACAAAATGTTTACCTCCAACCAGAGAAATAAATCCACAGCTGTAATACTGTTGCTACAAATCATGCATATCAGTGACATGGGAAGTTACTGGACATGGCTCTGTAAATAAACCTTATCCATGCCCTTTACTAGAGCAGACTGGAGCAGAAAGCCATTTTGATGAGTTGTAATGTCTTTGGGCCACGTGTTACAGTATAATAGTGTCTTTGTCTTCCACTTATCTGGCTGCAGCTCAGGCTGTAGACCAGAGCGTTTCAACAGCTTTTGTCTATCAGAGCTAAGGACACAATCTAGCTCTCTGTGTGAAAGCTTATTGTCAACCAGTCTGCATGGACAAAGTAATCATTTGAGCTGAGACAGATAAGTAGATTTTTACAAGCCCACACAAATGCCTTTAAAGGAAGTTCGAGTTGGCAGAGGTTATGCATTTTTCTTCCGCAGCATGTATCAAAAAGCACTGTGCTACAGCATGCATGCAAACATATTTCCTATTTATGGAACACACGCACATTAATAAACATTACAGTGCATGTATGCATACAAGTATTAATGTACTAAAGTAAATACATTCAGCCAAGCTGAACTTTATGGCATGAACTTCAACTTAGGAAATGTCCTTGGCTTTTTGGTTGTTTTCACGGTGTATCCCAGATCCCACCCACACAGGCAAGCCCTGCAGAGACCTTCTGTTCCTCAACACAGGACACAAGCCTGCACAGAATACACACACACACACACATAACCGAGACACAGTCACAGAGAAATGAAAACAACAACAGAGAATTGAATTATGGTTTCAATCTAACTTGGCCTCTCACATTCTCGTACTTCCACAACAAAGCATTTTTATTTGTCATTTTATGGTTAGCTAAAAGTGTGACATTCATTACAGATTGGCTGACTAAATAATTTGCCAAGTGTAACCTCTGGAAAGAAGAATGACAGTTGAGAATGAGAAGAAATTGAAAGTGTGATTTCTCAGCTCAGTTAGAAAGTAAAACACAAATTAAATTTAATCTCGACATCTGCAAGGACTGTTTTTCTCATTTTGCTCAGATTCACACTCCATGGAAAGGAATGAGTTAAATTAGATTTAATTGCACACACTGACACCAGCAAAACAGTTGGTCCTGTGTGTTTTATGGAGCCACGAGAGAGAAGAGTGCATATGGATGCCTCACATTATGGTACGTATCACTATAATGTGTGTGGTAATGGCCGTGAAACCACATGTCACTGTGGATGGAAGAGAGACTCCAGAGCAGAGGCAAGGCCCAGAGCCAGACCAGAACTTCAATTCACCTTCAGCCACTCTCTACCTCTGTTTTCCTCTGTCTGTTTCTGTCATTCCCTCCTTGTTTCTTGCTCTTACTTTCCGATTCCACTCTGAGTCGCTCACCACTTTTCAAATATCTGGTGTGGCTTTTTTGTGCTCACTCTGTCTTTCTCATTTTTCCAGACTTCTCTACATTGACCTGAGGGTTACTGCCTCTGAAAGAATGTCCTGCACAGGCCAAGGCAATATTGTGGTTATTCTTTGAAAGAGTCTATTTCATGCCAATCTGTAGCATCAAAATAGGGTTAAACTAATGGCAGTCCCAGGAGCTGAACTTCTGCTCAGATTTCTGACTGCTTTATGTATCAAATCTGTTTTGCTCCACAAAAAGTATCTTTCGGTGCTAAAAAATGTTGTTTATTGGACTTTGCATATTGCTCCTATAAATGAGGCAGCCTGTGAAGATGCACTGCACTGACAGTACAACTCAATAAACAGTTAATGTGATAACAGATAAATGTAGTTATCTTTATCACTGATTTTCTTTGTGTCCGTGTCACTGCAGACAAGTGTCGGTATCGACACTGACAGAGCTGCATGTGCCACACCCTTATCATTTCTATGACTGTTGCACGAGGTAAGAGTTCTCCTCATTGTAAGCATTCAAGCAGGCTTTGACTTACTGTAATGTTTGTCTCCCAGTATAAGCAGCGTGGCAAAGTTCAGGGAAGCCATTGACAGTGGACTTTGGAGGGTGGAGAGAGATGAAGGCATGCTGTGCCAATATTCATGCACACAGAAGCATGCACACTCAAACTCACACTTGATCACAGGCCAGTATTCCCTTTTGCTATTACAGGATAATAAAGTGATCTAGGGGAAAATACAGGAGGAAATCACAGGGATATATATACGCATGTCTTACAGCTGCTGCAATAATCAGATATATGCATTTATTTTTCATCCTCTTTCCAATTCCTCAACTTTCTCCCCCAGAGAAAGGTTTGAGGTACATGTGTGTTACTGTCAATAAAACGTGCTTTGCTGGTAAAATATGTTTACTAGTGGTTTGTGTGAAACTGTTTTGTTGTGGGCTATCAGCCCTTGGGTGGGCGACTGCTTATCCCTACCTTGTGCCACTGTGGTTCTGCTGTTGGCACAAAATTGCAACCAGATGAAAGTGTTGGTGTTGGTTAAAGATGGCCGCAGAAAACCTTCTTTTGTAAAGCCTCTTTGGTGAAAATTACCAGTAATCACTATCAATCAAAATCTTACATAAACTGCTCTCTGAGATTTTTGTAACTCAGAACATGAGACAATCAAGATGAGACTTTAAGGTGTTTCAGCTACTGATTCCTTTAATCTGCGGTCACCTCAGAGTACAGTGGCTCGGCTTTCCCTCTGCTTTCATAAACATACAAATCATTGAGACATAAAAAGTCATATGCACACAGACGTGCAGTCAATATGCACACTCTCTCTCTCCCACACACACACACGAGCACAAACTACTCATCTAGAGATCATCTACAGTAAGAGATGTTATTATAGGTTCCTCCCAGACATGATGTCAGTCAGCCATAAGACATGTCTTTAAAGCTGACACATGCCGAGACTTGTGACGTATAACCTTTCATGATACACAGTATATAGAGTTGTCTATAAATTTATATGAAGGAGTGTTGTGCTTTGCATCAGGTTTAATGTCCACTGGTGTCTGATGTTGTTACAGATGGTTGTGAATCTTTTTTTTTTCGGTCCAGCCGTTAAGTGCATATTCTCCAGAAGTGGAGTGTCCTCACCGAGAGGCAATGGAGCTGGATAATTATGGTTTTGTGTGCGCAAGAGAGAGGTAGAGAGAGTGAGTATGTGTTCTGAGGTTAGAGGACAGAGTGGGGGGGGTGTAACTTTTACAGTGAATTCCAGCTTGATAACCAGAACCAGCTGTTTTTTGTCTCCTAAACACACACAATCAGAAGTATAAGTCCTATGAATGAAAAATTTGTGAGGAAAAAGGGGGGGAAA
>JBAMHV010000014.1:9323488-9350438 GCA_037177535.1 Pseudomugil gertrudae
CTACCCTGTTCCGCCATGTTTGTAGCTTGATAGCAGCGATACGCTAATCTCCCAGCAGAGAAACATTTTATTGGTAAATTTACTATAAATGTCAACATGTCAGATTCATGAATTTGATTACCTGAAAGTTCACAACCATATTTAGCAGACCCACAGCAAATACTGTGATGTAATAGATAAAAAATGTAATAGAGAATAGAGGAAATTAAACAAACTGGAAAATATGACCACAAAGAATATTAACATATATGTGCAGCATCAGGAGGGAATAAATTTACATTTTCTGCATTCCTAAACACTTAGAAGTGCACAAAAACAAGTGGATTTTGCATATGTCCCCTTTAATTTAATTTAATAAAGTGGCTGATTTATTCCCATTTAAAGGCCAAATTAGTTAATTCCTCAATCATGTAAACCTTTCTGGTCATTAAGTTGTGCCGCCAGTGCACACTGATTGTCTAGTAGAAGGAGAAGACAGGAACATAAAATGTAACTTTCATGTAAAGAAAATCCAAAATGAATTTTAAAAACACAAAGGAAGGGGTGGGGCTGAGAAGGTAAAAGAAAAAAATAATACATTTAAAAGATGAATAACTATTGTGCACATATCTTTCTGCTACACCATAATGTATGATCTTGTATAAAAGGAGCCAAGTTATGAGACAAAGCAAAAGTAAACTATAATATGTTTCTGTAAAATTTGACCAAAAAAGTGCCATTTACATGTACATTGAAAGCACACAGAGTGTAAATTACTGGAGGCATTCCTCTCAGTCCTTATCAGTTTTAGATCGTTTTCAGCCTTATGCACTTCAGCCTCCAACATACACAAAGACTGCTCAGCAGCTGACATCTCAACTAAGCTGCCTCCTTGACCCCAGTTGCCCTGGGCAACCCCTTGTTGTGACAGTGTTTGAAAAGATGTGAGGTGCACAGATTCTCTCCAGGATGACTTTAGAGCCAATACACATAAAAGTCTGCTTTTCTCAGAGTGGGAACCTTCAAGGCTACACACAGGAGAACAGCATGCATCTAAGTGTGTATGTGTGTGTTTGTGCCAATGAGCCCGGAGATTCTGTGAATTTTGAGCATGTGCATTTGCTGTGTATTTGTAAGGAGCTGCTACTATACTTCCATATGTGTGAATTCCTGCTTCTATCTTCCATCTCCAACATGTATAGCCTTTAATTTTGAATGGAGACAAATGCTGTGCAGGGCCATTCTGAGGCAATGAAAAGAACCATTTCTCTCTACCTACAGATCAATGGGTTCCCATTCAATTAGAAAGTTTGAAACCATTAGCACCCAGCTAATGACTCCATTCTGAGGAGCTGGGAAGCTTTGGCCTTAGGCTATGATGGTGGTGGGTGGGGGAGCCAGAAAAAGCATCCAGACTGGGTAGGAGATTTCTTTAACTGCATGCATTACGAGTGCATTACACTTCTTTAGTGTCTTATAGGACAAGTGGTACTCTACAGATAGCTTATTGCAGAAGGGTGTGGACTATTTTTTCCTTGGGACAAAAAGGCATGTGCAAAAACATTTTGTTCAACATAATCTTCTTTTACCAGATTTGTTTTTGATTAGTTCCTATACATATCACTTTATTTATCTTTTTGCAATCCAGCTTTATTTCACTCTAAAATGAGGGGATCACCTGCAGATCCTTCTACTACTGCTGTAATGATGACAGTTGTTCAAGATGTGCTATGGGGTTCATTGAAACTTCTAAAGTTTTCCTTTTTCGTCTTCAGCATCTTCCTTCTGCAGTCATTCAATCCCTTTATCCTATCAAATGAACATTCAAAGAAAGACAGAACATGAGAAAGGGAAAAGAAAGAAGCAGACAGTAGGAAGCTTGTAAGCATTGAAAGTAGGCATGCAGCCAGGCAGACATAAAAATGGTGTATAAAGAAGGATTTTACAGGTAGGAACCATGTGGCTACAGGCAAAGGTAGGACGCCATGGTCAGAGTCCATATCCTGTGTCTTAATGATGTGTGTTGCGGCCTCAGGGGAATGGTAGCTTTAATAGGCAGGGAGTCTACCACTGGTAAACACATGCTCGAGCCCAGTGAAAACACTGCTGGCAAGGAATTAGGTCATTTGTGATAAGCATGAGAGCAGCGTTGCCTTGAAATTTTTTACTTTATGTGTGTTTGCACATTATGTGGAAACTCTCCCTCTTTTAAAGATTGCTTTAGCTTGACATTCATTTACCTTAACTTTGACATGTCTAAAACAAATCTTTTCATTGCCGCGTAACTGAAATCACATCCGTTTTAGAAATAATTCTGCACAAATAACCTGTTACATTCAATAGATTAGAAAGCTTGCTAGCCTTAAAATCCCCAGTTGCTAATGCCAGAGATTTAGACCCTATCATGGATATGATGACATTTTATTTCACAGTAGCATTTGTATGCAGCGAATGAAGCATGACACCACCTACATGAAGTAAGGAGTTGGCCTGGTACAGAGGTTACTGAGGTTAAACAGAAAAGCAGGAGATGTGTCATTATGCAGAAAAAAAACATTTGTCATGATTCTGGTCACACTGTAATGAATATCAAGTGTTAACATAATTACTTTTCCAGATCGTAGAGAGACTCGTCATTCTTAGAAGTAGTACGAGATCATATGTAAAAAAGAGAGGGCAGAGGAGAACATCTTTCCCCCAGTTTGATTGCTCTTGCCTGACTCCACTCATACAGGAAAAGTCAGGAAAAGTGCTCACAGCCATTTACGTTCGAATAGCTGAGCCTGCTCTACTCTTCTCCTGGGGCTGCTGATGAGGTGTTGTTGGAGGCGTTCACACAGTGAAGGGGTATGGGGTGGGACCTAGATGTAGAAGGATGCAATAGTCGACGGAGGGTGCACGGTTCTCTCCCTAAGAAGTGCTAACTTGGACAGTGTGAGGAATTTTCTGTGGTTTATCCAACGAGAGTTGCTCCATCTGTATAAACTGACGCCTGCCAAAAAGTAGGCTGCTTCTTTCTTGAGACACATTTTCAAAGGAGCATGCACATGCACACATACACCGATAGCTTCCAGAATGTCTACTCCCACTGTCGAAAAAAAGAGAGAAAATTAACTCAATCATCACTCAGTATAAAAATCTAAAAATGATTATATATACCATTTTTAAAACACATACTCCTTTAAAATTTGCATCTAACTCACACACGATGTGCAGCCTAACCATCACAAGCAATTTGAGGTTCAGCGTTTGGCCCAAGGACACTTTGACACATAAACACAGCCTCCTCTCCCTCTTGTGCAACATCCATCACATGTTATGAGAAACAGAGGAGAACACACAGAGCTGAAAAAGGTGCATGTGTACTTACAAACATAAACACAATCCATTCAGAAGGTGAGTCCTGCGGCTCTCTTGGCTGCAGAGTACTTAAAAGAATTGTTTTTGCCCGTTCAGCTGAACTGCTCTAATGACAGTGGTGTGGAGACAGAGGTTATGTAAGTGTAAGCTGCAATCACACTCCACACCATTTAGATGTGACTCAGCTGGACCCATGCCGGTTCGTGCGTGTTTGTGTGTGTAAGGACAGAGAAAAGTAAGACAAAATCAGTATGTACAAAAGCAAAAGACAGAGACTAAAAAAGAGATATGAAAAAGAAAAAGAGGCAAAGGAGAGGATAAAGACAATGTGTGCATGGTCTTTTTTTAAATTCAGCTTATGAGTATGCAAATAACACATTTGTCATGGCCATGACATGTTTAATGTGTCAACTATCAATATGATAAGATGCAAGTTTATTTGCTTTTAATTGCTTTTAACATACATTTTTTGCAAGGTGGTTTGGGTTAAATCATCTTGATGGGAGTACTCTATCAAGTGCATGACCCACACAGTCCCCCATACAATCCCAATAGGTCTTCTGGTAGCCGGCTAACATCTTTCCACAGGATATGAGCACTGTGTGATCATCTTTCTGAGCTTTGAGCTAAGAGGAAAAACATACACTCTATAGCGCCTCCTTTCGTGGCTCAATCTCAATTACTGTGTTTCTCTTTTACAATTTTTCATGTCTCTTTAAAACTTTGCTCTTCTTTTGCCAAGGGGGCAGGGTTGTATTCTGTGAGTCACTGGGCTGTCCCTGGCACAGACAGACACATAAATGCAAGCACACACACTCACACACATATACACATCTGAACCTCTCCATGTTTATGAGTGGAGTTGGCCTTATGCCCAGCTTTAGGGCTGCATGGCCCCAGCACTGTGTAGCTTAACCCTTCAGGAGCTCATACTGTTCAGATTTAACCCCAAACAGAAGCAGCAGCTGTGTATATCAATGCCCTAAGTCCTCAGGTGAAGCCTGATACAGCCTACTATCTAAATATTTTCTAGTAAATGTCTCACACAATAACTCTCAAACATGTCTGATGGAAAATCTACATTTTTACGAGGCTGCTCCTTTAAAATTTACTGTATTAGCCTGTTTAACTCTTGAGAGGAAAACAGTATAAAAAGAAAAAACAGTAAAGATTGAAGTAGGTTTCTGGATTTGATGCCATTATTTTGAAATCCCAACTTGCCCTTTAAACTGCTTCTTTAACCCTAAAATGTTTCACCTCTGTGACACTTCAATCTTTCAAAAAATCCAACCACAGTGTCTACATTTTACTGATAAACTGATACTTGTGTAACACCCTGTCTGTTTTTGTATCTTTCCCACAAATAGACATGTGTCCATGCAGATCTCCTCCTCCTTGTGAGCATGCAGGGAAGGAGACAGTCAATATTTGAACTATGGTGTCATTGTGCGCTCCAGTAGCACACTTTGAGCTAGTGAGCAAATAGAGAAAAAACTTATCATCATAGCATGTGTACACATAGAGAGACACATATGCCATCTGACAGACCAAACAGCAGGATAGAACATGACTGAGGTGGCATGGAAAGATATGGGTTGTAAGGGCACTGAGAGCTGGTGTTAAGTGTGTTTAGTATAATGGGTGCAGTGACAGATGATTCATCTGTGAGATCTCTCATTGAAAGAGGCTGAACCTCTCTTTGCTGCTCCCTGTAAGATAGATCCCTACGGTGCTATAGCTGCTCCAATAACCATGTTAGCTTTAAGGCAAGGCTATTGCCCTCCCACCTTTACCAAAGGGTAACCTCTTGAGTAATCCCTGGAGGGTCTAGACTAATAACAGTAGATAGATATGATCTCACTGAAATGATGGTCCAGCACAGAATTAAATGACAGTCAAATGTATGTTAAACCATGCAACGCTTATACATGTGTGACTAATAAGGATTCAAAATAAGATTTTTTTGGGCTTCAAAGAGCATTTACCAACAGCTGCTGACAGCACCCAAAATGTACAGTGACAGAGTCAAAAAAATAATGAAACTAAATATACATAACATATATACAAAAGAGGACATCTACATACGTATGGTTGCTGAGGATTGTCTTGTAATTCTAGGGTGTGTTAATGGCTCTCCCGGGCACACTGGAGAGGACGTGAAAAACTCTGGCTATGATTTACTGTAAGAGCAACGCAAGCTGGGACACGACGCAAAGATCCACACTGTGGGACATACACACACACACACACACACAAACACAGTAGGCATCATTAAAAAATGAACGAAGGAAGAAAGTGCTACAAACTAGCAGCAAAAAATGTAAATAAAACACGTTTCCATGTGAATCAAATAACAAAACCAAGTTTTAGATGAATAATTTAATTAATTAGGTCCTTATTGTAAATCCTTACACTAAGGAGCTGGCTGAAAAAGAGGATCTGTATGGCAGCATGTAGTTTCAATAAAAAATTACTATCCTCTTTATACAGGTTGTTTAGTTGTATTACATTCACACATCAATCATGGTCAAGTCACTTAGCAGTCATTAAACCATAACAAAGTTTGTGTATACAGCTTGACTCAGAGGAAAAACAAAAACATGTGTCCTAATTTACCCACCACAATCTCATTACGGTAAAACAAACAAGTCATTTTAAATCTGACGATTGGGGATGAGAAAAGGAGGAAGATATCAGCGAGACAATCCATCACAAGATTGTGGCCAGCGGCTATTGCAAAGAGTAACACCACAATGTTGCACTGGAGGACTTGCATTCTTCCAAATGTCTTTTGATGAACTGAAACCAAAACATAGGGATGTGAAGGACGACAGCCTTCTAACCACTGCAGAACAGCGGGTGGATAAGCTTTGTTTTGTAAGAGGAGATTGTACACTTCTGTTTTAGCCTGGGTCAGACACCTGCTCTGGGTTAACTCAGAAAATGTTGCCCCTGGGCACCCAGGCTTCAACCTAAATCACCTGTATTTACCCTGGATTTACTCAGCGTCTACAGCACAGTGGAATGATTTGTATTGGATGATATACCGAGATGAAGATTGTGACATGAGTTGGATAAAATCACTCCTGGTTGGTTTGTGAAGAGTAGTGGAAAACTGATGAGGTTTTCTTTGGAGAATTTTACTCCCCCGCCACAGAAAGGTTTATTAAGTCCTGTTCCCACAGTGTACAGCTCCATGCCCTGCTTCTGTCCTCTACCTAGAATAACATGTACCTGAACAACACTTACCATTTAGTCAGTGAGTGAAAGGGAGGGACCGAAACCAGGAGGAAAGCAGGAGAGACAAAAAAAAAGAAAAATGGAAGACTAAAGGTAATGGTATAAAAAGCAATGGCTCAAAAAAAAGACAGAATTGAATAAGAAGATCCTACAAAGTTGTGGGGAATGAAAGTGACAGAGAGATATGCCCCAATCCTTTTAAAAGTTAGTTGAATCTCGGGAGGTTTAATTGAATTTGAAATGAGTTGAGAGCCAGAAAGTTAGCAGGAGCTCTGAAAGGCTTCGCAATGAAGATGAAGAGCCGGTGAATGACAGAAGAGAAAAATGAGAAGGAGAGGACTCCATAACAGTCACATACGGAAGAGGCCCATGTAAAGAAAAAGAATCGGCCATGCACAGGTAAATTGATCTCACGGGAGTGTGACTAACAGTGGCGCAAAAGCAATGAAGTAAAGCACTGATTTGAAACGTTGAAGGATGAAGAAAAAGTCTGAACAAAGACAAATCAAAGAAATAAGTAGTCTTACAGGAAAAGTGAGAGAAAAAGCAGTGAAGTCAAAAAAGTGGACAGAGGCAGAGCTTCCGAGGAAATAGATAAAGAGATTTATAGTAGGCCTGAGCTTCACAAGGCCCTCTCCAGAGTAAACGGAGGCTAACAGAGAAGCTGTTGTTTAGGTCAGGGTGGGCCAGAGAAGGGGACAGAAACACTGGGATGTGAAATGTGACAGATCTATTTTAAGGCCTCAGCACAGGAGCCCCTGTCTGCTCTAAACCAGGTGTCAGGGCCAAGAGGTCAAGGGCAGGACAGCAAAATCTAAAGTACTATTTGAATTGGATTAGTTTAACTGGAGAAGGTCCTGTGATTAAATTTTTATGAGCTATGTGCAATCTAACCCTGATTCCATGAGATGGTTTGAGCAAAGAGAAAGAGCTTTGTGATTTCATGCAAATTACTGCTCACAGCCTAAAAGGAAAATGTCATGATCTATAAAAAATGTAAATCATTGTGGAGATGCTGACTTACACTAAATTGCTTCAATAAAAACTCTATGCTATATACATAGACAAATTGCAGAGTTGCTATATAAATTTATTATATTAATCATGTTGCTTTTTCTCATAAACATTTCTTATTTTCCTTTAGCATACTGCAAAAATCTGTCATTTATATATATACATATGATCAGTCATTGTAACTCCATATTTCTCAGTTTTCCTGTATTTAACTGTTTAAGTTGTTATTTTTCTACAGAAAAACCAAAAGCAGAAACATACTTCTTGTTCCGCTAATCTGTTGGTTAATTTCCCAATCTAACACGCCATGATCCTGAAAGTGTGGTCAGAAAAATGCTGTTTTCATCATTTGTAAATGTCTAACCTCATTAATTGCCCTTTCATTGTTGAACACCCTTTGGAGTCCCCAACCTTACCAGTTTTTATCCTCATGTGCAACTTTGAAATGAGCCCAATTCTGCAGTAACCCGCAACCTTCTGCCTTCGACCCCCCACCACCAGCAGCACCACCCCATCCCCGGTTTCTGGTCTGGCTGGGCCTATCAGGAACCAGGCAGAGCAGCTGATTATGCAGGCAGCTGTCAGCCCTTTCAGGTGAGGCCCCCCAGGCGACAGTTCAACTGAGGCTGTGCCACTGAGCCTGACAGTAGCAGGAACAACACAGAGAAAAGAATGCTAATGGATCAAATCAGATGAGTGCTGAGATGAGAGGAGAAAGCGCAGAGGAGAAGAGGAGGGCGCTAGCAGGCACTCCTGATCGGCTGTCATTCAGACAAGGCCTCGTATGTGCGCTAGTGTGTATTTGTTGTGCATGTTTGAGCAAAAAGAACTGGCCGCCCAAGATTACGCCCCCAGTTACTGACATGTTTTACCTCCATCGTGCCTTGAAGTTTGAGATGAAGGAAGGGTGTGAACAAAAGGAAGGAGGGGCTGACGAAGGAATAGATGGATAAGTGTGGGAGGCTATATAGAGTACACTGCTCTATTCCTTTATTCTTCAGTCTAACATGCCTATCCCATCTACTATCTACGTGGGTACCACCACCTCTCTCTTTGACTGTGTGTTTGCCTGCGAGTCATAACTTACCGCAGAAAAGGCAACATATCAGAAGTTAACCGCAATTCCTTTTTGAATAATGCTGAGTTCAATATTATTTTGTTTTGAACTTCACTCATGCGCTTGCGTCTTCTTCCTGCAGGGCAACTCTGTCATAAGTAGAGATGGGATGCTTTAGCACCATCACTTACGGGCAGTCAAACAGCCTCCTGTGTGGTGGGAGCTCCTGATTGAAACATATTGAGATTAAAATTTACAGTTCTCTATTTTTCTCCAATCTGTAAATGCCTAATTCCCTTTACCTCTGCAGAACTACACAGATAGAAAATTAAAGACTGCAGTACACATGCATGTGTTCATACCATGAATGAATAATGTACTCTGACAGCAGAAACAGATGGATATATGATCACTAGCTAAAGAGGATTGCTGTGACACTGAACCAGGAAGTGCCTGTCAAGTCATGTTACAACTACATGCAGCAAAGTCAGTGTAAATCTCTCCAAATGCTGCCTGAACTGACACAATATGAGAGTGCTTGAATGTTTAAAGGTTCAGAAAAGCACAAAATGACCTAAAATATTAAATTGACATCTTCCCCAAACATTAAGTTGAACAGCTTGATATATACCCAGCCCAGTGCTACCCATTAGCCCCACCATCACCCTGTTCCTGGCAGATGGCTTTAATTAATATAGACATGATAACAAGATTCCCTGCGATTAATACACACAGCAGATATGGATTTGAGTGCTGGGGATTCCAGATAATATGATTAACAGTAGTTGAAGTGGGGGCTTTGGCAAATGATTTGAAATGGAGGAGGGCAGGAACGGTTGCAGTGTGTGTTTGTGTGTATGTTTTGCACACATATTTGGTGCTTGTATTATGTGTGCAACTGTCTATCTGAGGCACAAAAACTATAAGAATGCTAGGAGCCTAACATAGTGTGATCTTATTTTGTAATCCCCCTGTTATTGTCTGACCAGCTGTCACTGCTGCAACGACAATAGCAAACGAAATATTTGGCCAATTTCACAATAGATAAATGTGCATTTTACCAGAGCCTGCTTGTACATCACATCTAGCCTGTAACATTTAAGTGTTAAACTTTGACTTTCTGTAAATAATAAAAAAAACAAGGACCACAAAACCAATTAGTTTATCCAAGCTAGACACATGTAGTTTTCAGAGACTGCTTCCATCACATTAAAGTTGTGTTTATAATAAAATAAAAACAGCAGTATTTGGTTCTGGGATGAAACTAACTTTTTGCAACAGAGAAATAGGAAAAAGTGACAGATGCAACAAATACATTCAGGGCAACTCCTAGGTCCTCTTTTTATAAAAATCATCAACTTTCTTTTCGTCTGACTCTAAACTGTTGACCAGTTCCTGGACACACCGCTGGAAATACAGAGAAAAATCTACTGCGAATGAAGGCAAATTGCGGAACTTGAGAATTTATTTTGAGGCTTCCTCTTTGAAAAAAGTCTTCCCTATTCCAAATGTACAGTTAATGTTGTTCATTCTTTAATTCCTTTGTTGTCTATAATATTTTATAATCAAACATGTTGGCTGTACAAAGACTCTAAGCTGGATAAACTGCAGCCATATGGTGCAGCCTGAAGTCCTCTTCCCCTGCCTGTTGTCTCTTGTTTACTCTGAAGGCTGCATTGATATTTGTGTTTGCCTTTAGAATGGTGTTGTCATGAAGAAGACTACCACAAACAAATGCAACAAAGTACACAACTGATATGCTTTTTAGGGTTACTGGTGAAGGGTTATCATGTCAATCTCTGGCTTGTTCGAACTGTATGCAGTGTGTCTCCACACATCAGTCACACTCCAGAGGATCTGTCCAGTTTCACACATGCACACCCTGCAGATAAACACAGAGGCCAGAATTGTGTTTGGAACACTGTTTATACATCATTATATCAACACGCTACTGTAGCAATAACAATGTCTTTCTTGTTGAAAATCAGGTTCCTGAATGTGCTCTTATGTACCGTGGAAGTGGAAGGCAATAAAGATTGATACGCCAAGATGATCGATAGAAAAAGTTTGTATTTTTATGTCTCATTTCAAATATATATATACTCTGTGTGATCTTTGTCCTAGTGTCTTGTTAGAAAGAAAATGTTTTGAAAATGAAAATGGGCCATCTCTATACACCAAAGTAATATTATATGATGGCTGATGCATCACATAAACACAAGAGGACATTGTAAGAGCAAGCAAAAAGAAGAGACAGAGAGAAAGATAAAGAACAAGACTCAATATTGACTTTTACTGGCTGGAGAAAGCTCAGACAAAATATGGGGACAGAAATCTACAAATATTTAGCAGTCCCCAAAGGAATTATTTATTTGTTAAAGGACTGCAGGTTAGTTTCACAATCTGTTTAACAAATGTCAGTCATTTTAATCCTAATTTGGAAGAGTAACAGCTTCTATAGGTGGGGAGGTGTATAAAAAATGCATGCAAAGAATGAAGTAGCTGCCATTAAAGCAGAAAATAAATGATACCAAAATATTGTTTGTTGCACAAGTAAATGCATCTGTCATTATGTCATAGCTGCGTGTTAAAGCTTTGGGGAACAGTGCTGTAAAAAAGAAACGACTGTATCTTTTTTGTCATTTACCAAATAAAAGTACATTTTGTGTGTCATCCGATATCTGCAAACAATATCAAACTCTTATCCAAAGCACGGTTGCATCAGCAACTAATATTCAGTTTTCTGTCAGTTATTTAACCATGTAATTTTTATTCAACATTATTTAAGTGCCCCCGCGACCCGACCTCGGATAAGCGGTGGAAAATGGATGGATCATTTAAGTAAGTTACAGTGTTAGACATTAACTGTCATTTCTTCTGCTCAACAAAATGTTTGTTTAGCTTGAATTAAACTCACTGTGGGATTGTTGCTGTGTATGCTGTTGCTCCCTCATATATGTAAATGGGGATGTCCATTTCAAATGTTATCATATGTTGCCACCCTTATATGTACATGTGTCGTTTATCTTGTTTAATGTTTTTAAATCAGTTCATCCACTAATGGGGAGTCCTGAGAGTTCAGAGTTAACTTCTGTGCTCTGATAGGCTGTATTTATAAAGATGGACGGAGCCTCCCTGATGCAACCCATAGGTTTCTGAAGAGCTAAGGGACCATAGGAAAATACAAAAGTGTGCAAATAGGTGGAGCTGCAATATTTTTTTTACAAATTTAGTGAATAAAAAAATATTATAACCGTTCAAAAACACTAAAATAAAAAAAAAAATTGTTTGATTTTTTTTGTTGTTTTTGCACTTTCTTTCAGGTGCTTTTATTGGCTGGTTTCTGTGTCATCTTCTTCCTGTTTCTCTTCTTCTCTATTTTGTTTCTTTCACTTACTGCATTTCAGCTATATCCATAAACATTGCCCCATTGCTCTGTTTTCTGCGTCAAGGTTAAAATTGTATGCGTAACTGATACAGGAGATGAAACTGTCCGTCTGTCTGCATATTAGTCTTCTGCAATGAAGATAAATGTACCTTAAAAAAAGAAACAAGACACACAGTAAACCTTCATATTAATATGAAGTATTTGCAGAACAGTGGAAGCTCTGTAGTTAACCTCCAGAGTAATAGCCTCCCAAAAGATTATAATTTCACTATATGCAAAATATGTCAAGGGGTAATTCCCCCAATATTGATCAATTAATTTCAGGCCATGAATCAGATTTTCTTTTAGATAATCAGGAGAAGAATTTGTAAAGGGATGGTGCATTTTTCAGATACTCAAAAAAACGTATTTTGAAGCCACCTTGGTGAAATCTCTATAAATAGTTTTCTACATCATTCATCCTGCTTCATAATGCACACCTTAAGTCCAAGCTACTATTAAACCATCACTTAACCTTCATTGCTGGACTTAACTGGAAACATGCACACAACTTTAGAAATTGGTCACATATGTCATTCAGTGGCTGGTTAACATGTTCTCCTGCTTCCCTGTCCCCAGCCTCATTTCTGAAGTCAAGCAGACACAGTAAAGAGAGTGAAGGGGGGGAATTTGACAAAGAAAGGGAAGAAGTTGGCACTAAAAGTGAATCAAGGGAGCAAAAGCAAACAGAGGAAGGAAGGAGTGGGAATGGGGAGGAGGGAGAATACTGAGGAGGGAACTTGGCGGGGGATTGTCAGGGAATGGGAATAGGAGAGGAGATGAGGGGTGAAACTGTAAGCAGAGTGCAGACAAACTCCAAAGAAAACAAAGTGTCAAATGTACCCATTTGTACTGAACTAGAATCACTTATAATGTCTCCCTTCCAGTTATTGACGGAGATGCATAGGAAACTGGTTCACAACCTCAGCCACAATGTTTAGAGAGCAAAAACAAAGCTGAGCTCTTCATCAATGAAATATTATTAACATCCAAAGTAACATAAAAAATTAAGATTAGCTCTGACGCACAAAGAAAACTGACCCACTATCTTATGTTTTGTTTTCCCTAAATGGAACCACACAAACAAAAACCCCAAATACGCAATCATGTCATACTCTACACACAAGAACATCAATGCACACCCAGGGTCATGTTAACTGTAGCCGCTGGGACAGAAGTGCAAGACAACCATCTCTGCTTCCTGTTTTTCTGGAAATGAAACTATGTCAAAGGCAATAATGTTGGCAGTATGAATTACTGGCAGTTAGAAACGGATCCCTAAAGCTCATACAAATCCAAATCCGTCCACACATTAGAGACACGGAGACAGCACAAACTCACAGACAACATTTAAAACAGGGGCAGAACACAACAGGGGCTCTGCTAACAGTGCTCCAGCATCCCAATCTGATCCCTGGCAGTGTATCCAAACAGGACATGCAAATAGTGATTTTATCTACCAGTTCTCTGTCTTCCAGGCGTACTGATGATCACTGCTGGAAAATTTACAGCAACAGCTTGCTTTTAACCATCTTTCAGTTTCCCATCAAGGTGGAAGCGGAGCTGAAATGGCTGTGTTAAAGGTTATGTGTCATCAGCATACCAATATTTTCAAACAATATTGGTATTAAAATATTATATCAGAAAATATTAGTATTGTTTTTTACTTTTATTATTTACAACTTTTACACATGTACATATCATATAACAAACTCTTCAGCAAAGTCTCCTCTATCTCAAAATAACCAAATATAAAAGATATCATGCATAGGTTTTTTATTGTTGTTTGTTTGTTTGTTTGTTTGTTTGTTTGGCAAAACTTGCAATAAATCCTGTAGCTGTGACATTATCAAACCATGTCATCAGTAGAAGTCATTTAAAGTGCCTGCAGATATGAATTTAGCTCCAAAGTTAAAAATATATCCAATTTACTTGATATCATAGGTCAAAATTGGTGTATCTGATATAGGTTAAAAAAAAACAAAAACAAAACAATATAGAACATCCCTTTTTACAACAGAACTAGCAGACCTTGATGGGACTCATTTTGAAAACACCACTTAAGTGCCTCAAACTTAAAAACCAAGCTAATAATGTCCGGATAAGAAAAGACAAATGTGATGCAAAAATGTCAAAAAGAGCTTTTAAAAACTCATCAAAAAAGATAAATGATAAACAAATGCTGAGTTAAATATGTCAACACCCATGAGTAGTAAAGATTGAGTGAGCAATTGTCAGAACTTAACAGTCAACTATTGTCATTGTTAATAAGATATTCTGCTTATAGAAACAAAATTGAGAAAATTACTGGTTTCAAGTTGTGTGTGTGAGTGTGCATATGTGTTAGTGTGTTGAGGCTGGGAAGATTTGAGTTGTTGCTGGCCAGTGACATTAAACCTTATCCATGCTTAAGATGCAGGAAGACATGCAAGCAAATTTGACACAAAGTCCTGGACATTTGTTAGTGTTTTACACACTTCCACTCTCCTCTGATTCAAACTGAAATACACTAGCTGCCTTTGGACTCTCGTGGCAACAACCAACACTAAACACAAACTAAAACTTGCACAATAAGTCCCATTGCTGCTACTCTCCCCTTCTTGTTCTATGCACTCTTCATACCAAGTAAAAAACGTTATTGCTATTTCTAGCAATGTGTCCCATCAGCCCTCATATGTACATCACCTGCCACTATTCACTTCTCAGACCCCAGTGTGGCTCACTATGTTTTGGCCCCTTGCAGCCCTCGCTCATTGACCCCTACACGTATCTCATAACCCCTATAGGTGGTGAGGGATTGTGCAAGAGACAGGGGAGCAAGTGTGGAGACAGAGAGGGGGGTCAGTGGCAATTGAAAGGAGCACTTATTCAGGAAAAGCATTAAAGAGGCAGGTATTGATTTGGGATTTTAAATGTTTTTCACAGTGATATATCCAATTAGCCTCTGAACCCTCTATGGGTGTAGAGCGGGCTCCCCTGAGGCACAGAGAGGCCTACTATTAGACTTTTCCTCAGGCTGCTTCAAATGATAAGAAATAGATAGTACCTGTTAGAGTCCAGACTCATAAAGGCAAGGCGCTCAGGGGCTTTTGGAGGAAAGTGAAATAATCCAATTTATATACTGTACATTAATTCATTGTAGAAATACAGTTATAAAATGAAAGCCGTTTTCCGTTAAAGGTCTATCAAAGTTCTTTCTGACTTGAATCTCTCTGCTATACAGGACATGGTGACTTGTTTAGTCAGTGCGGACAGCTCAGAGATATTGGTAGGCTTTAATTCTCTCAGCACATCTGTGTTCCCCCTCCTCTTACTCCTCCACCTTCCCCACCCCCTTCAATCGATAGTAAGTTATTTTGCAGATAAAAGAGTTGGATCAATCCACCAGCACATATCAGAGTGCCGGCAACTTGTGTATATTATCTGGCATGCGTGTGACAGAAAGCATGAAGATGCACACATATGTGTCAGTGTGCATGTTTGTGTATTTGTAGCCTAAAACATAGAAAATAGAAAGCATTGCATTCTTTTGTGGGTGGGTGCTAGCTATGTGCATACCTGCACGTCTCTGCCACTACGTCAGAGCCATATAGATTCAGAGAGGAGAAGAAGAGAGAGTGTCCTTGGCTGTTGAAAAACAGTCACCTCTTTTCTTTGTGCATGTGCAGACTACTTGCTGGGATGTTCTGCCCATTGTAAATATTTAATCTAATTCCATTTATCAGTGCGCGAATGAATCAAGACATTTGAATTGAATAAGGGAAAATGCTCAGACCTGTGTGAGAATATGCTTCCCACTTACAGATAGGCAAAGTGCTGCTTATTAAAAAGGAATGTGAGAGGGAGAGACCACGTTTGCGTGAGAGAAGAGCCTAAATACAGGCTATAAAAGGACAGGACAATTCTGAAGAGACTTGAGGAACAAGCTGTTAATTTGAATGATATGAAATTAAGACTGAAAATCTTCTTTTTAAACTTATAAATAAAAGTGTTATATTTTGTGATTAATAGGTAAAAACTAATGATACATCAGAGGAGGAGGAGAAGATAAGTAGTAATAATGAGGATGTAAAAAAGTCTTGTAGGTCTCATGGAAAATTATTTTTAAGGTCAGAGAGAGAACAACTCTAAAAGTCAAAGGTCACCAACTGACACAGAAAACCCAATGCAGACAGCGTAGCATCACCACACATGCTAATATAATCTGATTAGAATAATATCTTTTAATGTATGTTTTAATGTGTCTTCCTTAACTCTAAAACTAATAACTTAAGTGGAGTAATAAAAACAAAAGTGACACACATCACTTCAAACAAGCATGTCCAAAATCACACACGATCCACATCATACATGCATAAAATCCATGCACAAAACCACATCTTGTCCCAGTACACACACACACAGATGCACTCAGTTCAAATTATGAGTGAGTCACTGGATTGTGCAGCAGGGCCTGGGGAGTTGGGGATTTCCACACAGAAAAACAGGTGACATCTGCCATGTTCCCAAACAAATCGTTGTACTGTACTGCAATGGACAGCTGCTTTGTATGCTGTAACACTTCCAGACACGGGCCAGGTAAAAAGGTCCTTTATATCGTGTGTGAGTAAAAAACAGAGAGCATGAAAGACAAGAGGTGAGAGAAGTCAGAGGCCATGCAAGTGGTCAGAGGGTGCTGACCGCAAACTAAATCACCTCAACAGCTGAGACACACCTGCTAATGTGATTACACACACACAGCATCGCAGCTGAAGCTTTAGCCTTCTGCTTACCCGTATACACACTTGAGATGGCTACGCATGGCCTGTTTTCACTTCAAATAAAGTTCACAGAGACTGTACACAAATCCATAAACAATGCCCGAGCTTAGCATCAAACATAGCTTGGCCCTCCTTCCTGGACCACTGCTTGGGTTTTAAACATGGCATGCTTTCCTCTTTCGAGTGACAAGAAGAGTTTGTAGGCAGTTCTCCTGCCCTGTCTGCCTCCTAACTTATCTGATTTCTTGTATATCATATGGAGATATGCTAAATGAGGCCATACAGCAGCATGTCTGGCACTGCCTTGCTGATGACTAGGGTGGGAAATTCCCCTCATCTATTAGTTCAGGCTGAAAATTAGCAACCCTGAACTTAAACTGCACCCATGGTGTTGAAATGAATATTACAGGCGTTGGAGGCTACAAGATGTATCAGAAGAGGCTACAATGAAGCAAAGTCAACCAGCTGTTTTTTTTTTCATTTACTAAATGTTACTTTAATTTTTTGCAAGTTTTTTTTGGAACCAACTTGTTATGTGATCTAAACCTGGACTTAATTTTCCATGTTCGCATAAGCTAATGCAATAAGTTAAAGATGATTTTTACTTAATAAAAAGTTGTTGTTTCCTGCTCTTTTTACAGAATGGTAAATAGGCTACAAGAGAACTCTTTAACATCCTGTTAAAATATGTTTTTCAAAGAGTAGATATGTATAAGGTTCAGGATGACCTGAAACACACTGGAGTAGCAGTTCCAGCCAGTCACAAGAGTTGAACTTAAATAAAGCTTAATGGGTAAAGACCGTGGAGTATAATAGTAAAAGAATGGCAAATAAAACAAGATAAGTAGTTACTACATTAAAAAAAAGGATTCTGCAGACACCTGGATGGGCTGGCGACCTGTCCAGGGTGTACCCAGCCTCTCGCACATCGACAGCTGGGAATGACTCCAGCCCCCCCGCGACCCCGCTCTGGGATCAAGCGGTAGAAAATGGATGGATGGATTCTGCAGACAGAAAAATTCAGGATGAATCTTTGAAATGTTTAAACACGTAGTTTGTGTTTATAAAACCAAATAAAACTGGTCACTAGTCTTTAGGCAGGTCAACATGCTGGAGAAGACATCACAGAGAGAGAATAAACTGCTTGAAACAGGCCAGAAAATTTAAATGAAAAGCCCCAAAACAGGAAGAAATCAATCATTGTGAAAAGGCCTCCTGCATGCCCGAAAAAGCGTGATTCAAAGTACCACCTGAAGAGCGTGTCATAAATCTTTAAAGTCACTTCACTAGGTGGGAGAAATTATTCAATTTCAACATAGAATTTATCAAAATGGGTCATTTATACGTTTGTCTTAAATTCTTTAAAAATAAAAATTGCATCAATGTTAATAATCTTAATAAATACTGTTTATGAATTTTCTGGGGGTCATATGAATTAAATTTTTTATTGGATAGGCCTAAAAAGCTTGTATTACTTCAATCATGTTCTCCAATACTTTTTAAATAAAAGATTTGAAGTTAAAATTGTAATTAACATCAATTTACTTTTGTTGGTATTTTCTTGTTTGTTTTTTAAGTAAGAAGTTAATATATCTCAACTCTCGTCAATGTATATATACTACTCAACATTTTTAATTCCAGTCTGAATTCTTGCAGACCATTTGTCTGATTATCCACTTGTGCCCAGTAGAAATGGAAAGTATAAGGATCGATTGCGTGTCAGTGGTGAGCAGAAAGATTTGCTACATTGGAAAATTTGACGCGGACCATTATTCTCATCTTGAACAATATCCTAAAATGACTAATTATCCAGGCCAATTAGCGGTCTAATCACATAATTATCTAAGCAGGTGATTTATTGGCGGAACAAAATCAATACAGGGAATAGATAGCTGCAGTGATTGGGAATCTCTCTTTAATATGTTCTTAACCGTATTGCAAAAATGACTAAGAAACTATGTGGGTAATAATCCAAAAACAAAACATAATAATTTCAGTCAAAAGATCCCAACATGTGCTTCTTTATTAGGAAACACAACGTGACAGTAAGCTGAGGGTTTCCTGAGGCCATGTGTGTGTAAGACAGCCAGGAGAAAGTTAACAGCAGATTTGTAGGAAAGAGTCAGAGCTACTGTTCCCACGGACACAGTGAAAGAGTCAGGTCCCACAGCAGATCTTATCTGATCACTGTGTCATCATCACAGACTTGCTCTCCTCCTCTGTGTTTACTCTCCAGCTCTCACTGCCCACCTCTACAGCAGTATCACACAAAGAGTTCATGTTTATGTCAGTTGTGTCCCTGAAACGAGTGACAGTTATACACATACACATAAACAAGCACACTAAGCTCCTCTTCCATGTGCACAACACTGGCATCTAGTCAAAGCGACGCTAAATTATATTAAAATACTGCAGTCGCAAATTTACATGGGAATTAGGGAGAGTAGAAGTAATTACTCCAGGCTAGTGCCGCTAATTGAATAAGGGTGCTGCCTTTTCCCTCCCCTCTCCCTCTCTCTTTTTTCATTGTATATAGACAAGGCACTCGGATTCTCTTCAATGTCATTGTAGCACAGCTTTGCCCTTCCAAGGGCCAACATCATACACGAAGGCCAAAGAAACCAGTGGAGGTTGATTTGTATTTGTGTGTCACTCTCTCTGCAAGCATTTATGGATCTAAGCAAAAGATGTGAAAATATTGGCATGCTGTATTGCACGTGGGATGGCCAGTGCGTTTCTTTATACTGAACCATGTGGGGAATCAGATGGATAAAATGTATGCACATTAAGATCTCGAAGTGATGTTGGGTGGGCAGCATCTTTCCTTTGGGAGGCAAATCAGAGAGATGAATATAAGAGGATAGGTAGACATGACCAGAGCACGAACAGACAGCTTGCAGTTGTGTTTGAAGTAGGCCTCGGAGAGAACAAGTTGCCTTTGAGGTGTGGTGAATTTATGAATAACTGTCACACTGACACATACAGACCTTTTCCTATTGGAGCATTTGCATAGCATTATGCCTGCTGGCTAATTCCCAGGTCTGTTTAATTCTGTAATTGCAGAGACTGTTATACTAGAAAACCGCTTATGCATGAGTAGATCCCTGAAATTCACCTGCAATGGCTCAAAAGGGATTTTTGCATTCCAAAACAAAATGATTTAACTGTATTTCTTTATTATTCAAACCATTCCACAAAGAGACATAAATCTTATTTCTTTCTGTGGGGCTGTGTGTCAGCCATGCAGTGTGAAGAGAGGAATCTGGCTGCTCTCAGGAATATCAACCTGTGACTGTCAGCCTTATCAGATCTAACCCACTCAGGGAGAACTAAACACACCCTCCCTTTCAGCCAGTCTCTTTTCTCACACAAACACTCAGCACAGCATACATGAAAACACAAACACACTTGACTATAGGCACATGTATCCTCATATACAAAGACTTTCACAAGACAAGACTTCACGTATGACTTAACCAGACATGTACACTCAGTTATAAACACCTGGAGTTAACTTCAACAAATTGCTCAAAGCAGATGAAAACTTTACTTTAACATATGTTTTTAGCATATTTACAAGAAAAATTCAACAAACAAGATTTTTTTCTCTTTGTTGAAAAAAAAACATTTGTCAGAGGAGTCATTTACTTGTAAGGTTTTTTTATTGTTGTGTGTCACATTTGGGGAAATTCAACTCGTAACTTGTAGTGTGTGTTTTTTCTCCTGGAAGATAAAATGAAGATGATGGAGGAGTACAAGTATGTTGAAAGATTGGCAGATTTGACTGAATATACAACAGAGAACCCATCTGTACTAGAGCAGAGATTCTGCTTTTTAAGGAATAATTTTAATGAGTTGATTCCGCGTTTGCATCCAGATATTGCATATCATTTCACACTCTTTCTTTTGCAGTCATTTGTTTGCGGTAAACAAAAAGGTTAGGATTACTCTGAAGCGGCTGGAGCTGGATCTACAGAGAAGAATGCTGCACAAACTTGCGAATGTAACAGGAGTTTTTTTTCACATCCTCTGCACAGTGAAGGCATAACATATTTTGGTCAGTGAGATGCCTTTTCAAGTTCACCGCAGGACAGTGAGGTGCAGGAGATCATTCCTTCCAGAAGCCATCACGCCCCACCACGACTAAGAACACTATATTTATTACAACTTCTTTTAAAAATAGACATAATACTTAATATTTTTTCATTATATTTGGATCATTTTGTGTTTCTCTTGTGATCTTCATTTCAATATTTTGCCTCTGTTTAGCAGAATAATAAATCCATCAAGGTTAATCTAAAAAAAAATAATTAAATATATGAAAAAATGTTTTTCATATATTTACTATTTATCACCATGGAATAGGTCAAAATTATTATAGTGTAATCTAATCAGGCTATAAGGGGTTCATATTAGGCTCAGTATGACAGCTATCTTAATCTTTTTCAAATAAAAAAAATGAACCAAATCTGACAATGAACATAGAATCTAAACAACATCTTGGAACATCTGGATAATAATTTTAATATTAGAAAAACTCATCTCCTCCTTTTTCAGCCAAATTTCTTGTTAGATGCTAGGTCATGTTCATTTGTGTACACTTCAGTATGGTTGTGTGTGTGTGTTCCCTGTTGGCAATATTATGAGTGAAAATATCTGCTGACGCACAACAGCCAGACTCAGAGGTCAAACACTTCAGAGTTTGCTTTCATTGATTCATAGCCCCAGGTAGTGACACTGTCATGTAACCAAGTGTGTGTAAGAGAAAGAGAAGCAGACAAAGGCAGAAGGTGTACATGTTTAAATCCTAATGTGTCGATGTTGGCATGTTTATCTGTATTCAGTGCTATTCCCTTAAAAAGAGCTTCAGGCCAGCCTGTGTTTCCTGGCTACGGGCAAAGTAACTGCAGTTAGGGTGTTAACAGCTACAGAAGGGAAGAACAAAAGAGGTGCCTGGAGCTGATGCTGAAATACCTTTGTGAAACACAAAAAACATCTTCACTGGGATAAGGTGGGATGAAGTGTGAGAAAGATATGTTTAATATGGGACACAGCAATGTGGGAGTCCTAAACAAAAACATTTGACTCCCTTTTTTTCATACACAAATTCCATAAAAGAGGGAGAATGTGTTCTAAATGAGCAGAACAGTAAACAGAGACCTCAAAGCTCCCCTATTAAGATAATTCTCTCAAACAAATAGAGTAAGAGATAAAGACTAAAAATAAGAAAAACAAAAGTGAACAGCAGGGGGAGGGGTTAAAGATACAGAAGTGATGAACTGTGTTTGGACTCTGTACAAGTCTTCCTGATCGCAGCAACCAGTTGCGAAGCACAAACATGGGTTGAGGGAGTTTGTGTGTTTTGGCTTAACCCCTTAAAGCCTGACCTAAAAAGAATTGGGCAGAAACATACAATTTTTAAAAACTGAAAACTTTGTTTGTGTTAACAAAATATCACCATGGAATAGGTCGAAATTATTATAGTGTAATATTCTGCTTTCTGATGTTCACCAGGGTGCAGGAGACCAGTATATGGTGAACAACAGGGTTTTGAGTAAAGTTTTACCACAAAGGGATGCAAAATGTCTTACAGATTGTGTGTATCAAATATGATACATTATGTCTTAAAGGGATTAGCAGTATCAAACATCTTTGTTTAGCACAATTTGTCTAAGAAAGTCCTGTAGACTCATGTATAAAGACGTGTGGATTTCATCATGAAACACAGCATACGATCAAATTTAGAAAAGTACTTGAGCTAAAAAATGTATGATCTCTCTGTAAACGTTTTCCAGTGCATTTGGCACTTAAGGCGCTTTTCCATTAGTACCTGCGCTACGCGACTCTACAGGCCCGGGCAGTACTATATTGTACTGGATTGCTTTTCCATTACAAGTCACGATCCTCTAATGTGGGAGGGGTCCCCCGCACAATGCGAGTTTCTAGACGCTTTGCGCGGAGTCTGCAGAAAACCACAGAAGAAGACAAATACCATAGAAGAAGACCGGCACGAAGATAGAAGACTTCCTGGTAACTTTTTACTAGGGGCTCGGATTATGGTTATTCGTGGGAAATAGACTCATTGAACAGATCAAGAGAAGTTGTTGGAGGGCAAGACGAAACACCCTGGATCATATCAGACCAATCAATGGACGCCAGCCTGTGTATGTCACGTTACCCGCACGACCCGACACGCTTAGAACCACAACGAAGTAGGTACGGAAAATGTGACCGCACGGCACGACAAATCCTAATGGAAACGCTCTGTTTCTGGGTATAATCGTGTGAGGCCGGGTGGAGTAATAGAAAAGCACCTTTAGATATCTCAGCTGAGTTGGAACTGAATGCAGATTCAGAACGCAGCACCTTCTCATTCATTCATATGTAACAAACAATAACTACATAGCACTTTTTTGCCTTTTAGCCTAAACAACAATAAGAAAAACATCAGAAATACCAAAAAGAGGAATATTTAACTTAATATGGGGCTGATGTGGTTGAATCAGAAGTGGGAAAAGGGTGAAGATTTAATTTAATACTGTCATTTTTTAGATTATAGATCTGTGTTACTGTGTTTTATTGCTTGTTTTTGTGTAAAATAAAGTGAAACCATCAATGCTATTTTATATAAGGAAACCTCTACTCTGCATTTCTGCAGTCTTACTAAAACTCTACAACAAATGATCCGTTTCATTATTTAAATTGATGATAAACCAGACATTCACAATGCTGCAGCCACTATATAAGGCACTGTGATGCTCTGATGTAGAATGTTTGACCATGTGCACATCTGGTCTCCACACATCTTAAAAACTGATATTTGCACATATCAACGTAACTCTTAATAAAACAAAAACATTGGTCTAGTTCACCCTGTTTATTTTCCTTTTTTCTCTTTTCATGAACATGGAAGACTGTATTTGGTCATATCTGTTTAGAATGAAGTCGATATTTTTCGCTGAAATGTAAAAGTAAACAGTGGTGTGGAAGTCCCTCCATTTCCTGCTGACTTCCTGTCATGAGTATTTATGCACACATACACACACATAGAACAAGGCGGGGAGTGCTCTTTTGCATTTCCCAGCAAAGCTTGCCTGTCAGCACTAGTTTTTTTTTCTACACTGACCTGTCATAACCACTACACAAACAGGTGGATCAGGGGTGAATCTGAAGTCATAAATGAAAAATTATACTCTACAATGACACTGCCAGTAGTCAACTACTAGATTCAGAGGAATTAAATCAAATTAGCCCAAACACAGTTTAGGTAATAACATTAGTCATGCTTTAGTTTCACTTAGTGCCTTACGTCCAGTTGAGACAACCAACCCAAGCCTTACCTAGATCACGCATCTTTTCACCAGTAATGAAATCGACTCATACTTTTGCCCGCTTTAGAATAAACAGGCCCTCCCATGATTTATCATTTGGTGAAGTCTTAACCATAAAGCTGCTAAATTCATTAAGCTTATTAAAACATGTCAGTTGAACCATTTTATTCTTGCACTGTTGCAATACACAACCAGAGTAACCACAGTAAATGCAGGCATCCATTCGTTACAACACTCTTGAATCACAGCATTTGTTGCAGAGCTTGCACATGTTACAAGGATAAAATTTTATTTATCTATGTATACTGACTATCTGCACTAGAAAAGAAGAATAATAAAAGTTTCAGGTATTTCTGGTATAAACAGGATGGCTAGATGTGTGAAGCTCTGAGTTATGATTGGATCAGAAGGTATATGAAATATTCATCTGTGGTCTCCTGCAGGGACGGTTTGCCGTTAAAAAGGCATTGATTTGACAAGCCAAACAAACGCTGATGAGGCCTGATAATCAATGGCAGCATTGATGACAGTGTGTGGTGGCCTTGGGCTCTGAGCGATTGGATGGGCTCAGTGTGAATAATGAATGAGGAGATTCCTGATTGATCAGGGAGGTTGTCTCTTTTAGATGCTCGGCTGGCATTTCAATGGGGTCTCCAGCACCAGCGACAGCATGACATCAGTGGCTTGACACCAACTGTCCTGCAGGATTGGCCACATCACTGCTTTCCAACAAGATGAAGGACAAGATTTGAATCAATACAGTCCACTTGTGATGAGAAAAAGTAGCTGTTAAACATATGAATGAATGAGGACTTTTGCAATCAGTGATTGTGAAAGACAACAAGCGTGAGCTACAAATAGAACTAGAAGAGTGGGGAAAAACCTTTAAGTCTTTAGTGAGTTTGTCCTTGAGTACAAAATGTCTGGACTGTTTGTTTGGGACCCAAGGGTGCAACAACTCACACAAATAAACATAAAGGCATAAAAACACCTACGCACAGGTGACAGCAATGGTACGCTACGTTATATTTTGTCATTCTGGCTTCTCCACACCAGTGCTGAATGTCAACTCTCTTATTCTTTTGTACTTGGAGGAGGTGGGGGAATGATGAGGGGAGCAAAAACACCCAACAACAACACAGGTCCCCAACAATGCCGCTATCTTTACAGCATCAACTGCTGCTGTCTCCTCCTCATCCTCCTCTTCTTCTCTCACTTCCTTTGTGCCCCCCACCCCCACATTTGCGCTCCTTTACAGAATATCACTTAGCACTGCCCTTGAGTCCTCCTTCATGAGTGCACACACTGGTACATGCTGAAAAGACTTGAAGAGTCAAAGTGGGTATGGTGTCGTCGCAGTAATGACGCTCTGATCGTCTGCAGTTCATTGTTGTCTCAAGGTAACAGCAACAAGTTTCATGTCGTTCTTATAAACGCTTTTGTGTTCCTGTATGTGGGAGGTAATTAAAACACACCAATGCTGATACATAGGCCACAGCGCTAACCCTTTATTTTCTTTGCATACTTGTTCCAGTATTTCAGTATTTCTCCCACAGTCAAGATTTATTTTCAATTATGAAAATAAATCTACAAATGAGAAAAAGGCATCAGTCTGTCTAGCCAATAAAAACCTTCACAACTTGAATAATAAGCAAAATTTCTTTCCTTTTCTTTATTCAGCATAAATATGACATATGGCTGCTATTTTTTTCTTTACTCTTTTATTATGACTTTCTGACTTTCGCTCTTCGTTTATTTATGTCTTTTTTCTCTTTCTTGTCAATTTGCCTCACACAGTCTTTAACTGCTCATCTTTACCCCATGACTGACTTTCACAGTATTCAGTATATAACTAAAGATGTAGTAATTGATGTACATACATGAAAACAGCAAGTAATTGCTGAACCTTGGCTTCAGAGGGATTTCATCATTTATTGTCTGGATCTAATTTTTACTATTAACAAACATTCCTGTTAAATTTTGAGTTCATGATATTAACAACTGATCAAGATTGTTTCCATATCTCTAAATATGGTTTAGGTTTTTCACCATACCTTAGTTTCACTGTATGAACTCTATCCTCTCTTCTGTGCTCTCCAGAGTAAGCCTCTCCTCTGTCTCTGTAGCTGTTTCCATTATAGTTTGTTCCAAAATAAAAGCGATATTTAGAAGGTTTTGACAAGCAACAATTTCAAATTGCAGGTGTTTCCATTGAACAGTTTTTAGTGCATAAGCCAGATTTCTTGAAAAACATTGCCAGCTCGAGGAGATTTTAGAAGAATTTTAGCTCATGCAAGGTTACCATGTATCCTTATTTTGAGGGTTTTCTACTTGTTGCTGAAAATTTGCTGCAGCTGAAAGCTTTTCAAATTAATTTCCCTTTGTAATTTATTGTAGAATTCTGTGTAAATGTGGACAAAGTGATTCCAATATACTTTTATTGGACTAAGTTCATAACTTCTATATTAAAATGTTTGGAAAAATCACCTCATAAGAGCAAAAAAATGTTTTAGCGATAATTGAGGTTTCTTTATTTTAACCCTAACCCTAACCCGTTTTTATTTCGGGATTTCTAGTGAAATAATAAGTTTTGTGCATATCTAGATGTGATGGAAATGCAGCTTACAAAGTATGTGTCTCAACACAAACTCATCCACCACACCACAGCTCACAATATGGCCTCCTTGCAAATCAAGAGTCTAAATCAGGGATAGACAACTCCGGTCCTCGAGGGCCGCAGTCCTGCAAGTGTTAGAGGTTTCCCTGCTGCAACGCACCTGAC
>JBAMHV010000014.1:9358906-9381912 GCA_037177535.1 Pseudomugil gertrudae
GCAACTCTTGTCAAGGAGTCAGCTCAGGGCTCAGGGGACCTTCACAGCATTACACACAGCACGTGCACACAGACTCACAAACTCACACACAGTTACTGCAACATACATCAGTGAGCTGGAAACAGCACATGATAAATTCTGAACACAATACATTTTGTCGAAAAGATTTAACATCTAATTCAGCTCTGACAGCTCCTTCCGTCTCAACGCCAGACTGGTTGCATTGATTCTCACACCACACAGAAGGCCTTGGACTTCACAGATAGTCACACACACATACACACAGGGCAAAGAGAAGTACACAAACTGCTTTGCAGACTCACTACACCAAGCAGCAGTTTAAAGTGCAGATGTACCAAAGGAAAAAAGTCAGCAGAAATGTACCAGGTTAAAACTATAAAGACATTGCTGTATCCTGATAATTATTCCAAATTACACCTAGTTTATCCATTTGCATCAGGGACTTGATTTCCCCCACTCTGCTGTTTTCTTTAACTACTTCAAGCCTTCCTCATGCTCCCTCGGGAGTGTTCAAGTCTCTGCTTGGTAGACTATTTGGAAAAGTAATCAATGTAATGTGTGTGTATCGGTTCCTCTTGTACTTAAATGTGTTCGTAGCATTGTAGACAGGTCACTGAGGAAGCTTTCATATGCAATGAGTGAAAAAGACAACATGCACACACAAAAAAAAACCACAACCACGTATAAGGACAAAAGATATTAAAAAGCACACCGTGTCATTTAAAGTATGACTAGAAGGGATGGACCCAAAATATGATTCACCTAAAACAAGACCTTTGACCACTAATTCTGAGGGGGAAACAGTTTATTGACAGAAAGGATTAAAGTGGGTGGGGGGTGGAACTGTCTCTGTAGGGGTCTTTGGAGATTGCTAGCGTGACGTCACGACATCACTTTCGTGTCCAACTTGTAATAGTAAATAGAGGCACAATGTCTGTAGCCAAAGAACCGGTGACATTTTTACAGTGACATCGTATTTTGCCGACTTCCCAAAGTCAGTTAAAAAGGGTCTAAACTCCTACAACTCAAATCGAGTTGTAAATGTTAGTATGCTGGCAGGTGGAGGTCTGAAAGGGAACGTGCAGGCTTCAATGAAAAAAAGCTATTACATAGAGGTTGAGGTGGGTAAGTAGTTTCATGAGGGTGTCAGACATCAAGCTAACTTTTTTTTCTGTGTAATGGTAACTTTTTTTTACTTGATTATGTTAGAATAAGTACCTGTGTTACGATGGAAATCTCTTACAAGCCCAATATAGGTTTGACAGCTAAGGACGTTACCTAGCTTGTTGTTAGCACCACTTAGCGCAACACATAGCGTTGCAGGGATTTAGATGTCTTTAAGCTATCTTTTTGGGTTTAGGAAGGTTATTTTCACTCATGTGCACATTGAGAGACAGGAAGTAAAGGAAAGTACTTGCACTTGTGCTATTGGGGAAAAAAGTGCCATCTTGTAGCAGCTCTTCTTATTTGGACTGAGAAGAACTGTACCTCCAAAGATGTTGCGTGTGTCTGGAAGAGGCCCGTGGCTCCCAAAACGGAGGACATAACAGCAAAGAAGTCATCTGTGATTGCACCTTCCACATCTCAAGGTTAAGATACAATAAAATAATACACTTCTGTGTTGTTGTCATGAAAAGCCATAACGCTATGTTTTCTAAAATTTTGTAGTCTTGTAAAAGAATCGCGCTACTGACTGTAGTAATGTGAGGTGGTATTCTCACTTGAATCCATGTCAGTTCACCATCATCCTTCTTATTTACCGTATCAGTTTAATACATCTCATTTTCTCATTTTCATCCAACGAAAAGCGGTAGTAAGAAATTGTTTTATTAAGGTTATTTCTGATGTTACAACACGGACACAGCACTGTACCATTATACCGCGGTTTGGTTTGGACACAGAAGTGGCGTTTCCGACTACGATGACGTAGTCACAAGCCATCCCCATAAGCTCACAGTTGTCACAGTTTGTGCTTTTTACAAGCTAATGGATGGCAGTATCTAAGATTATGAGTTGGCTGGATGCCATTTTACCAGTTCAGCAACAGCTTCCTCTGATGTTCTGAACTTCTAGTTCAGTGTAGTGCAGAGGCCGGAGCAAAAATCCATCATTAAGCCAGGACTGAGGGGGTAGGGTAGGTAGAGAAATGTAAGGGTGCTTGTTGACTGAAGGAAAGGAAATGTTTATTAGTGGTGAAATTGTTAAAGAAGATTCAATATTCTTTATTATAAACTAAAATGTGACAATATCACAAACAATGTAAATGTAAAAGATGCTTGGCATGGTATTGATGGCAGCAGGAAACAAGAGGTAAATAATGGGTAAATAATGGAGTGCTGATATTTTTAAAACAAAAGACACTGCAAAAGTAGGAAGGTCCAGACAGCAGATACAGCTTAAGATGATGGAAAGACTGATTGACAAATGGAGGCCATGGGGAATAGCAGAAGCTAGCTATGAATAAAGGGAATCCTATCAAAGGTACTGAGGGACTAATTACAAATGGAGCATGTTGGAAAATAAACCAGAATCATAAAGAAAACCAAGAAGAATAAACAAGGGGACATACTCTACAAAATAAATCCGGAAGAAGCTGAATTTAAAAGATGATTGTCCTGTCCAACATTTTCAATGAAATATGTGAATAGATGTGCCACAAAATAGCATTATTTGCCAGACAAATAACCTGGTATGTTTAGTGTTTTGGCTTCTTCTTCATTAAATATTATTTAATGACTGGATCCCCCAGTTTGTGAACCATTGCCACAGAAGGTGACAATGGTTTGCCATGTGATTCTCATCTTAGTTTTATTTTCATGAAACAATGTTCACAAGATTAGTATTTCAACAACATTTTTAAAAAGTCTTTAAAAACATAATTACATTTGCTATGACACATCTTCATGGACACCAACATTAAAATATGTACACTATCACAAGTCCTAGTAAGATATGTGTATTTGCAGACATACACACATTTCTTCTCAGGTCTTGGGGGACCATGTCAGAACATACAACTGACAGCACCCCACACTCAACTAAAGCAAGGTAACAGAAGCCCAATTTGTTTCCCTAATAGCTGGTATATTATTCACCTGGTCATTCATTCACCCACCCACCTACAAACACACAAACATACACGTTCTGCTTATTATTATACAGGTATATCCTTGAACAAGATTCAAGTTCATCTGCTGGGGGTGCAGAGAGAGCCTGGCTGATATTAGGAGAGAGGTCACATTGCACTGTAAACACGCATTGTCTGCTTATTCATTTATTTACTATGCTCTCCCATCACACACTCACAGCTTGTCAGCAATAGGGGCTGGGGCGGGTTTGGTGGGGTGGTCTGGACATGGACAATGCTCATGTCTCCAGTTTAAAAACACTTTGAGTGATAGATAAATCATGGCCAACTTCATTTCCAGATATAAATATTCATTACAAAAGTCAATTATTTTGTTTGACCACCAGTTTGAATTTCATAAGAATATCCTGCAAAAATATATGCATATTATATGCACCCACCTATGCACCAAACCTACCATCATGTCCCGATGTTGACTGTAGCAGCGCTGTCCCCTGTATCGACCCCATACGCTGTTTAATATTCATAAAGTCTATTTCTGCAGCTTCAGTCGTTGTAGTGGTGCGACGCACCCACCTTCCTGCTAAATCCATTCTCATTGATCACCATTGGCTTTCCCGAACACGCATCGATCCTTTTCAAAATCACGCTCAAGGTCCCCTGAAAACACATTCACTTCACAATTCACTTACAAATGAAGTCTTTCCCCCCTCTGGCATTTTATCAAAGACATTGTATTTTATCTTTTTACCATAGTGCAATTACAATTTTCACTGAAGCCAATAAAACTTGATGACTGCTTCTAGTTTGATGATTAGATTAGTCTGATGTTTGAGATGTTCAGGAAATACTTTCTATGTATTTACTGATTTAAAGCCGTCATTCAAAAGAGATAAATATGGAGAAATCACGTTTGCATTTCCCTTTGTCCCTTAATGGAGCCTGTGGGCACTGGTCTGCAATACTGGTTTTATCATTGTGTTAATTATCTCTTCATTGATACCCCTAAAGAAAAACATATACTACATCATACACAACCACACTCTTTTTCTCACATTCTCATCTGTGTCATCCTTGGCTTTTGCCCATCATCAGATTTATTTTATCTAGTGATCCATTTGCTAAATTCAAATACACACCTGTATTGTACCATTTCAAGCAAGCTGTGTACACTTCCACTGAGCATTATGAAAACACACACACACACATGTTGAGGGCTGCATTATTTATTCCTCTAAATTGGGAACACTAGTTGTGTGCTCACACACAATAAATAGAGATGAATTCATCAGAAATCTCCCAAGTGCAGAAAATATGAAAAATTTAATCATTCCACAGAATAAAAATTCATAAGGAAATGTACAAAATCAATATTTTATGCTACTCACTGTACCTATTCTTTATTACAAACCTATTCAGGAACAAGCATTAAAAATTAAAGCTTGCAGAAAAGACAGACAGAAGAAACGATGGGTTAAGAGAGAGGAGAGAGAGAGAGAGAGAGAGAGAGAGAGAGAGAGAGAGAGAGGAGAGAGAGGAGGGAACTGCAAGAGACCTGCAAGTTCAAAAGCAATACAGTTTCATTCATGTTTAAAGGCACTTTTTTGTTTCTGTAAGAACTACTGAAGCACTTTTTGAAACAAGCAGAAATGCTTTGATAGATTTAGTGTTCTAAGTCATCGAGGTGCTGTCAACATAAATAGCAATAAAAAAGAGAGGGGGAAATGTTTTCAGCAGGAGTTTTCAAGGTTATGGCCCATGGCGATGACTTGAAGGCACTGCTTGCTCCGTGGCATTAGCAGTTCTGCTTGGACAATTAGGAGTCTGTTCACAATGTGAAAACAGTCAAGTGTGCAAATTTATGAAGCCGGTTGCAGAAAGCATTGTTTCAAGCGTAAGCACTTATGAAAAAAATGTGCAAGCTCACTTAAACTAATGCAGGACCCACACTGTGTATGTTATTGGTAACTAATGTCTATTACTTCATATTATTTATGTTTGCCTGCTTTAACAGCACTTAAGAAGACTGTCTCCGGCATAAAATCCTTCTTTACTTTTACAGTACATCAAACTACTGCTCTTAACCAAATCATAAGTCAACTGAGGGGTCACAGTATAACAGCATATTAATATTTTTCCTCATTTTGTTAAGAAAAACAACAGTCGTGAATGTCTGTGGCCAACTATTAATGGAAGAATTAAACTGTTAAGGAATAATTTTCTGTCATTTCTCTTATCATTTCTAATTGTACTATGAAGTCGCCTAACAGCAAAGAATAGTAAGGCGATACACTTAAATGTGACAACAAAATAATTCAGTACGCTTTCCAAAAACATGCAATTTAGTTTTTACTCAGATTTGGAAGGATAAAGTGTTGCACATTGTTATTGCATCCTTTAAAAAACCCAATTTTATCTAGTTTTAAGAGTTTCTCTTTTTCTAATAAACAATGACATACAAGTGTGTGCGCTACAAATTTGACTTCCTTTCAGTAAAAAAAATACTTGTTAATTAGTCAATAACCTCATAAAAACTTTATTGGTGAAATTCAGCCCTTAATATGACAGAATAATACTATAAGTGTCAAAACCAAGAGTGCATAAATAATCGCTTTGATTTCCGTTCTGGATGGGAAAAACGTGGTACCATTTACCTTTCCTCCTTCCATCCATCCATTTTTCTTACCACTACATCCAGTTTTGGGTTGCATGTATCAGGAGCCTATCCCAGAAATTATCGGGTGAAAAGCGGAGTACACACGGGACAGGTCGTCAGTCAAACTCAAGTCTGTATCCAGCAAGTTTTTGTTGTCTCTATGCTCCAACATAGCTGACTGAAATTACTTAATAGGTTGACAAGAAGCTGTTGGATCTATTAGATTTGCATCAGGTGTGTTAGTGCAGGTAAACAGCTAAACTTGCTGGAATCTGGCCCTCCAGGACATACAGTATATATATATATATGATGCCTCTGATCTAAAGAAAGTCAGCGAAATGGCTTAAACAGGCTCCGCACATTCCTGTAGATATGCAATTGATGTCTGTCTGTCAGAAGATCACTTATCGCAAGAAAGCAAAACTTATTGTGTGGTAACTCAAAAGGGAACATAAATAGAAAATAAAATCCCCCATATCATTCGGGTTGGCTCCGTATGAATCCATTAGGCCTTATAGATTCATAAATTGGGATTAAGCTTGGTTTCATTGTGCAGTTGGTTTTCATAACATTCTAGATAAATGCTTCAGCAAGTTGATTTTACTTTGTAAACGTACCTTTAAAATTATTTTCAGGTTGATGCAAAGACAAAGCAAGCAAAATCTGTTCTCCTTACAAACTTATGCACTTTTGTGTCTTCATCTGTGTATGGTTTAATCACATTTTAGAAAATTCTGTGAAAATATACAAGTGTTGGGGTTGCTCGGTGCCCAATATTGACATTTCCTAGTGGTGTGTTTTGTGTTTATCACTATTGTTCATGTAGGTTACACTGGCAAAGATGGCAATAATAATACACAAAAATTCAAATAACCATACGCAAACACAGTATCACAGATAGACACTTATAAAGTCACAAAATACTTATATAACAGAAAGAGTAATGTGCTTCACAGAGATCAACATAAGACTGTAAACTTCTGCTTTTTCATTGTTTCTGTTTTGTCTGTTTGTTGTGTGTGTGTGTGTGTGTGTTTGTGGAGAAGGGCTTCAAATAAAAAAACACTCGTCTGGTTCCATGATGTAAATTATCCATTGATAATGGCCACATACAGAAATAAGACACCAAAAATCCGACAGTTAACAGATACAAACAGATCTACTGTCTAAAGGAATTCTTTGAAGAACACAATCTCCTGTTCAGAGTACAAACTTCCTGAGCAGCTGACCAGTGTACTAAAAATATATTCACTCCATAATAACTTTATCAAAGACATACAGAATCCTGAATCAAGCATCATCTAGTACAAAAATGTTCTATGCATAAAGATGGAAACTGACCAGGTTTACATAAACATCTTTATGCACAAAACCCACATGGGAAGATGATTCTAAAGGTCTATTTTTTCCAGCTTTATTGTGTACTAATCAAAACAACTATGAATAATCAACCTCTATCAGACAAGCCTTAATGACACAGCTCATTATTCTGCATCACCTGTTGTCTCTTCCATTTCATGAACTCGCGCAGCCAGCAAGAAGCCGAGTCACACAGGACCTGTGCACTTTGTAGGACTACATTGGAAAGTTGCAAGATCTTGTAGTATGAACCAATGTTTTTGTGGTCTGATCTGTCATCTATTTATTTTAATGCACCAAAATTTCCAATGAAGCCATTTAGACTTACAGTACATGTCACAAATTTTGCTCATCAGACAATAAAACACATCTAAAACAGACCAAAATCAACTCTGGAGGCAACACATTAATAAGCATAATTTATCTGACTACACTTTTCAATTAAAGTCACTGTAGACACCGGCTTTGCTCATTTTGTATTAAATTAATCTCTCACTTAACAACTTTGTATTACTAATGGCCGACACTAAAAAAAATCCATATGTTCATTTCCATTCATTCTTCTTCCAGATTCCAGTCCCTCATGGCAAAGATGCACAAAGATGCGAACATTGTCCCTCTGGTAGCCTCATTTCTTCCTCCACTCCTCCCCTCTTTTGTCTCCCTCTCTCCCAGTGGAAGTGTAGTGCCAGGCCTAGGGCCCCTGCCTCTAATTGCTAGTGAATGGAGTGTTTTCATGGGGTGTTAGGCAGGACCCTCCCCTGGATTAGCATGCTTACATACACATGCAGACACACACACAACATGTACTCAGATACACAAATGGATTAGTGTGTTCACTCATGGGGAGAGGAGGTTGATTTGAGCAGACAGCAGAAGCCCTTTGGAGAAAGCCTGGGCAAGCCTGGTGGATTTTCAAGCACACACAAACACGCACGCATAAGTGTGCACATACACAAAAACATAGCGAGAACGAGACAGAAGACGCATCAGAGTTTCACTCAGTTGTGTGAACACACACACACATATGCACAATCAGAGTTCCCTAGTGGAGGCCTGGTGCTATAGAAGACATATGGGGTGAATCATGTGTTAACAGGGAGTACTGATTAACACATCTGGAGTGAGCCAGTGGGGCAAAAGAGTGGTTGGAGGTAAAAAAAATAAAAGTGGGGAGGGGTTTGTGGAATAACAAAAACAGGGAGCAGCAGAAGAGAATGGAAGCTGGAGTAATCTTCATTCATTAAGCATGATTTAAACTCATAGTAAAGATAAATAAACCAAGAAAACAACAAATCTTGAGTCAGTAAACTGTGGGGAGGAATGTGGGATTCACTACTCAGATCCCTCCGGCGCCATCCTGTGTGTCGTGTCAGAGGCAGTCAGCTGTGCCACACCACCATGCTCCCCATATGTCCATCAGTCAGACTGTCTGGCCAAAACACAAAGCATACATGAACAATAAAGGGGAAGATATTTTACTCTATTGAACACGGTGACAACTTAATTGATTTTAATGCATAATGTGTGCTGTTTTTTTAGGAGTTTTTCCTTACCAAGAAGGAGGGTCTAAGGACAGGGATGTCCTGGGTCTGCCTAGTTTAATGTAGTTATTAATTGTGTTTATTTTGTGTTATTCTCCTGTTGTGTGATTAACTGTGTATGAAGCCCTTTGAGACGACTTTGTTGTGATACTGGGCTATATAAATAAAATAGAATTGAATTAAACTGTCTCTAAGATTAGACAAAAAAAAATAGTTGTTGGAAAAGTTGATCTGCAAGTTTACTTTGTCCTTAACCTTTCTCTATCTGTGTTGTGAGAGCAAAAAAGATGAGGGCTTTATCACCTTCTCATGGCTGGGCCCAAAGATTATGTGCTGCTTCATGCTGATTTTTATCTTTTTTTATTTTCCATGACCACAGTTTCTCCAAAGCAAAGCTCGTTAAGAGATATGCTAATAAAAGAGGGATCCACATGGAATTATGTTGTCACTCTGTGTGAGTGCAACAGGGCAGATATCTTACAACAACATAATCTCTGCTGGTATCTGCACCCGTCAATGGTTTCGCCTCAAAGTCCATAGAGTAATTGTGTTTAAACTGGTGTGAAGTACTTATGGGTATATCGTGGTCATGGTTATTTTGGTACAGATTCAACTCATCACACTGACACTGCGCCAACTGCTTATGTACAAATTTAGCACTACAATCTTGCATTAAAAACAAGTGCAATATGTATTTAGCACATGTTCATGTCTGCATTGTTGTGTGTGATATTGCTGTTGTTTTACACTTAGCTAATTGAGGGTACAAAAGGCATGGTTAGGTGAAAAGGTTTACAGAAAAAGCTGTCATTGTGTGCAGAAAGAAAAAAAAAACATTTTTTTAAACATTACACAGATTTAATTAGGAGTCTTCGACAGCCATAATCCTCTTGTGTTTAAACATGTTTTGTATAAATATTGCATGTGAGAAAAAATATACAGATTCACAAGCCAAAACAAACAAAATAGCAAGCAAGAATAGGGAAATATTACTAATCATGAAACGAGGGCTGGCAACATCTTCACTGCTTCTAACTTAATGTCTGTGGAAAGACATTAGTAAAAGTAACCCACTTTCATGAGCTATGCTTAGAAAGAAACAGTCACACTGGTATTAAAAAAGCAATCACAGGGAAGAGGCAATCATTCACGTACAGAAACAGCAGAAAAATAAGATTTAAGTTGTTTTAACTTAAACCATAAAAAGATAGTGAACAATGCTTCTTGTGTATGGTTTGTCTCAGTATGTCCTCTCAATAAAATAAAAGTGATTCCCAGCTAAAATTAAGATACCAAAAATTTAATTGTTAACAGGAAAACTTTATTTGACTTTGCTGAAACTACTGTCTTATGCATTCTTGCTCACTAAACACAGGTAGTACTGTGCTTTTATGAGCTGTACAATCAGTAGACTAAAAGACTGTCGACATATTAGCTGACACTGTTGACTGAGTGTAAAGCAACCCTTAGCAGGAAAGTGCAGACACTCTCATTTACATCTGCTCTGTGCCGTGTTAATGATGCAGGTTGACAACTCACCAAAACAACCCAGTTAATGTGTTAATCTGTTCATCAGTGTAACTGTCTGTTTACAGCCCTTTTTTTTTTATAAATCTGTGAACTCTTGAAAAGGCTAAACCTAAAAATGTACATATTTATCTGTTGAGGTCGAGACCATAAAAACTAAACTATAGTTCAAAACTAGATTCTTGTCACTCTGACCTAATCAGTGTTCTTTTAAATGTGATGATTTGAGTTCAATTTAATGCAAGTAACAAGCATCCTCTTCCAAAGTCTCATAATACACAATGTGCTTCTATTGAATGATGGATATATAGTTGTTAATATTACCTATCTGCCTGCTGCAGCACTGATTTAGAAACACCCATCATTCCTTCCTCCCTCCCAACCAAGCCAATCAATACCTCTACATTATTCAAACTCCTCCCCACTTAATTAGATATTTAATTGACTACCTGTAGACAGATGACTGACCCGCCTGCTGGCATAAATTTATGCAAATGATATCCCACATGACCTCTCCTAGGGGTAGATTTAATGGTCTAGTCTGTTGAGTTCAACGAGAGGGTGCGGGGTTCAAACCTCGTATCTGATCACTGTGTAGGTACTTGATCAGTGGATCAACTCTGAGTTCATGTCAAAATGTGTCTTTATACGTGAATCAATGAGCAAGCAGGCAGAGAAAAGCCACTAGTTGATCACATGTCTCAAATCTCACTGCTCTTGGTTCCGCTCCTTCTGATGAAAGTGGTAAGGCATCCCAGAAATCCCATCGTAGGTGTCTGGGCACACTGTATGCTAATGGGAAGGCTCAGACGCTCTTCTCACATAATAGGGTTTGACAAAGTGAAAATTAACACAACCCCACTCCTGCTGTTACTGTTAGAGGGGGTGGTTGATATGGCTTTGTCTCAGACTACACCTCACACACACACACACACACACACACGTTCCGACAGATACCACACCAGCCGTCATTCTCATTCTCACCCAGACATTTATGTTGTATCCCCCCCACCACCAGCATTTCCACCCATCCTTTCCTCTCACCCTCCTCCTACACCACTACCCCTATCTAGGTGTTTGTGTCCTCGGCACAAACAACCCTCCATCCCTCCTCCTTCCCTCTTCTCTCTTCTTCTCCAGCGACTCTGTTTGCTTCAATGGACTTTCATGACAACTCATTCCGTAAGGGTCCTTTTTTCTCTCCCTGTCTTTCTCCTTCACTCTCCCCAGGTGAAATATTGATGGATTTTTTATGAATAGCTATGAAAAATTCATTCAAATTCCAAAATGAAAAAGCGTAAACATTCTGCATCTGCCTATGCCTCCCGCATTCATTATCCTTCACAACATCCTCAGTCTCTCACTCTGCCTCTTTTTCTCCATTTGTACCCCTTCTTTTCCTCCCCCTTCTTCTCCCCCCCAACTACCTGAAAAGACATGGTCTGTCTATTTTTCCACCACTTGGCCTAATTGCTTAATTTGACCTGCTCTCTCATCAATTAAAAGTCTGTCAGTGGTAGACAGATGGAGGATGGATCAGAGGGCCAGTCGATGGACAGATCAATGACAGAAGAGCTCAATAAGTAAATGGAGATGGCCACTGATGTAAAAAGGAAATGAAGGAGGGGAAGAAGTAGAAGAAGAAGAAGAGAGCAAATTGAACAGGCTGTCATGACAAAAAGGTGCAGAGCCACATTTTTAAGCTCTGACTCTGTCTTAAACTCAGATTTTTTATGACCTTTTGCAACAAACTCAACTTTTTTGTTGGCTTTGTTTTGTTTTACATGATTAACATAGTGTAATGTATGGTTAAATTTTCTATTTTCCATTGAACACCTCAAAAATCTTCAAAGTCACCTTTATACAGATCATCCATGTTCAGGCAACTCCAGCAGGAGTCAGAGCAATCTGGAACCATCAAATTAAGACACATACTTTGCCAAATATTGCACAAAACCATATATATATATGTGTGTGTGTGTGTGTGTGTGTGTGTATTTTGGCCCCTGATTGCATATAAGGGGCCGAACCAAGTTTCTACCGTAGAGTTAGAATGAGGAGTTTGGTAATAATAATAATAGATACTTTATTCATCCCAAGAGGGAATGTCAATTCAACCTGGGCAAGATTACCTCTTCACAAATGGAGGAGCCAGATGAGATGACATCTGGTTAGGATGCCACCTGAGAAAAGATCCCTGGGAAAACCCAAGACATGCTAGAGGAACTATGTTTTTCGGCCGGCCTGGTAATGTCTTGAGATTCCCAGGATGAGCTGGCAGGAGGACTTGGCTACCCTGATTAGGCAGCTACTTTTACCCCCAAACCCTGAATAAGCGGCAAGTGTTTGTCTCAGGCTTCATGCTTGCAACATAACAGAACAAAAATATATCCTTAATCCAGGCTCACCCACAAGGGTTTATCAGTTATGAGGTACTATGCTCACCCTTCCCTCAAAAAATAAAGAAATAAAAATAAATCACAGAAATCAATCCTCAACTTCAGTCATGTTTCCATAAATGAATACAACTTGAGTAAAACAAAGCTTTACATAAACTTGTCCAGATATTAGTGTGTGAATGCACACAACTATACAAGCACAGAACCACAATTATTTTGTTATTTTCCTCTTCAACACCTTGTTTTAATTAGCTTTCTCATGAGACTGCAAGTCAGACCAATTAGAGAAGATTATCAAAGGGGGTCTTGAACAGGGTGGATGCCCAGTATGACTCCTATCCTCAGGGACAGGCCAGGATAAAAGAAACCTAATCACTACACACACATTCATTCACATCTAGACGGGAACATAACCTCCCGCTACGCTCTAAAGCAAAAAAGATTAATCCTGTGCAGTACATGGGAAGATTGAGTCTCACTTTACACTTTTAGACATTTGGAAACACACCTACTCATCACAGAAACATTTGTGTACCACAGATACACAGTCAATCATTCTGTATTGACCAGTTCCAGATGGATTGCGAGGGAGATACAGAATGGGGTCCTTCCGTTCTGTCCCTCAAGGGGAACTAAAACCAGTTCAGTTGATGTAGTCATTAATAGAGACACCTGGAAACATTGGGCAAGATTACCGAGTCAGAATTAGGCAATAAAAACACACATTATGTGTTTAGGATGAACACTGGAAAGGTATTATGTCTGTAAAGTCTACACTTAAGTTCTCCTGTGCTCAAGAAAAATCAATGTAAGCATTTTTGGAGTTGTGCTGGGAGATCCTGATCTATATGATCAAGACTCTTGCCCCAAGAAAACTGTACAGTGTTTTCATTAATCTTTCTCACCCTCTACCTTTGTTTTGCCATTAGAACAGTAAAATATCTGCTCAACAATAGCCTAAGATTTAGTTTATGGTAATCTCCGTATGATAGGTCAATTTGCAAGACTGTGTGTTATCCCAAATAAGCCATACACTGCTGGTAAGTTAATAGCACTGAGGGGTATTATGTGTATCAGTGATTAGATTGGGAGAGGCTGATGGCAGATATTGGTTTGGTCCCTTTGGTGCATCTAGGAGAGTCAGAGATCAGGGGTCAATCACCATGGAATCAATGTCAACACTCAGAAGAGATGTGCAGTATATTACGGTATATGTGAGAGTTTCTCTAAGCCTCTTGTTAAAAAAAAAGTTTTTTGAAAAACCTTTAAAAGAAAAATGCTGACCACCTCACAGTTTTTTCTAGGTATATATGGAACTTCATGAATGTGTGTAAAAGTCCAGAGTGAAATTGTTAAAAGATATCTACAGGGTCAGTCACTTCCCTGGGACTTCATTAAGCTAATCTGGCTACCAATACTAACTACATTTAGAGGAGGAGGTGAAGAGAAAGCTCAGCAATGAGATAACCACTTATTAGATCAGACTAAGGCAATTGTTTTAGGTTGCTCCAAACAGAATTCATACACAAACACATACACATGCTTTTCTGCAGCAGGCTGAGACAAAGTGAAAAACATGTGGGACTTACAAAAATCCTATGATCATAAATATGGACAGACATATATTCTATATATTATCATGTACAGATTAAATCAAATAGAAAAATATATACAAACAGAACAAAGAATAAACAAAGCAGAGACAAACAGTAACTTCCTCTGCGTCTAAATGTAAACTCACATCCCCATCAAGAGGTGGCAACAAAATTACAACACATACCAGAAACAAGGTCTGTTTAAAGCAACGAGCACATTGACTCGCAGATTTTTCAAACATGTTCTTTTGCCTTTTAACTTCTTTATCAACAATTCTCTGGACTTATCAGCCAGCTCAACCCATCGAATATCTCCTTCCTCTATGCTATGCAAGACGACACAGATTTGGATACTGTACAGAAGGTTCTAATTAATGCCTGGACTGTATCCCTTATTTCTCATGCATTATCAACAGTTTTTTGTAGCATAGTGGACTGCATTGTCCTGCTGGTTAGGCACTGCTTTTAGTAAAAAGTACTTGTCTAGGATATTATCAACATGAATGCAAAGACATAAGATTCCCAGAACAAACATTTCATAAAGCTTCTGAAGAATTCCCAGAGGATTCTTTGTAAATGTATTATACACAATGAAACAAGCAGCAAATATGAAAATACAGCAACATACACTGTGATGGCTCTGACAGTCACAGACAAAAGAAATAGAAGGTTTTATATACTGAGCGAGCCAAAATAGAATTATCACCCATGATATATCATGCAATATATAGAGAGGAAAGTCTCACACAGCAGCAGTTTGTGTGTGTGGGTCTGTTTGTGTGTGACGCTTGGATCTTACCCATGAGTGAAGTACCAACAGGTGGTACTTACATCCTTCCAAAAAATAACTAAAACAGCTGAATGTTACTCTGAAACACTCTTAGGCTTACATACCGTAACTATCACACATATATCATTTTTAGAGAGAGGATGTGAAGGAGAGGTACCATCCTGTACATAACATGTAGAGCACTGCCCATACCAGGTTGTAGCTGATTTGCATAAACAGAACAGCTCACCATTTATATGTTTGAAAAGAGGAGCTCTGATATAGTAAGAAAATGTGAGAATTAGAACTTCATAAATAATGTTGTCAACACACCTGCTGTCCTCTTTTGTTTTAGAATTGCTCCCAGTGAGAAGCGCCGAGCAGGTGCGAGTATATTCATTTGCCCACAACTTGGTGCCTGTGCATTTGGGTTTGCCCCATTGGACGAGGGCATAGCTTTCCTCCATCTTCGGGTGTGGGGTTGAGACTGACTGTTATTTGTGTTTATGCACCGAGTAGCAGAGTAATAGTACTTGCTCCTTTTTAATATCTTTGGATGGAGTGTTGGAGTGCACGCCTTCTGAGGACTCCTTCACATACACAGATTTTCTATAACAAACAATGTGGCCAACTGGAGCTGTGGCTATAAATTAGAAGTCATTTTGGGACTTTCATTTTTGCCTGTGAGATTCTGGGGGGAGATTAAAGATATCACAGGCTGAGCAGAACATGGCATTCAGCAGTCGCTGAGGCAACACCTTCAACACCATGTTCACTGGGGACAGGGTGCTGCTAAAAATGACTTGGGAAAAGGAACACTTTGTAGAACTCCTCAGTCCCACCAACACATCTTCTGTTGAGGAAGCAAAGTATGGGGACCCGGGGGCTGAGGTTATTTTTGGGGCTGAGGTCACCAAGGCATCGACAGGGCCTGGGGGTGGATGAAAACTGCCCAGAGTTCCTTAACACTGGATGCTGCAAGGCTGTCATTGTTGACTTGCCTCTGTAACATCACAAGGACATCATGGGCAGTGGGTCTGGAATGCAGACTACAAGAAGAGGGATTGGAGGGTGTGTTCCAGTTACAAAGAGTCAATCACATTCTTCAGCCTTCCTGGTAAAGTCCACTCAGGGATCCTGAAGAGGAGGCTCTGTTCGATAGTTGTATCTCGGACAGAGAAAAAGCTGTGTGGTTTTTGTTGTGGTTCCCAGAACTCTCTACACGGGCTTGCAAACCTGGAGAAAGCATTCAATCATGACGCCCCTGGGACTCACGCTGTAGCTATTCACAGTCAAGTGCAAGGCAGCTGGTATGAGAATATGAGAATCAGCACCTCTAAATCTGAGATCATGGTCTTCAGTCAGAAAAGGGTGGATTGTTTTTATTTCAGGTTCAGAATGAGGTCCTGCCCCAGTGAAGGAGTTCAAGTATATTGGTGCCTCGTTAACAAGTGGGGGAAGAATGAAACAGAAGATTGGGAGAGGAGATTGGTGTGGCATCTGCAGTAATGCAGACTGCAGGGAAATCTGGGATTATCTGCCTAAGGAGCTTCCCCCACAACCCAACCACAGTGAAAAGAAATATTCAACATATGTGATAACTTATTTCTATTAAGAGTAAACTCAGGTTTTGTCTTTTTCTGAGAATGACTTTAAATTTATTCTTTCTAATCAAGCCAGTTTTTTCATTCAAATTTTTAATTGTTTACATTTTTTATGTTTTAATAAACATGTTCTTGCCATTGTGATGATGTTCAAAACTATGGGTTTGGTATGGGTTCTGCTGCCACATCCACTGACCTAACATTACAGAATTTAAAGAGAACTGAATATGCAAATACATGGGTCAAATATGATAACCATGTGAAGAAACTTGCACCATCTTCTATAAAAGCAACGTGTGGATTTGAGTGATCTAAAACCCGAGCGCTTCAAGAGAAAAGAAGTCTTCTTACAGGGAACTCATTATGACTGGGTGGATACACACAAAGTTTATTGGGAAGATGCAAAAATGAGCAAAGATGAGCTGCAGATTGTCATTAAATGGCAAACCCTGTGAGAAACACAGGAGGACACTCAGAGCCAACAAGAGCAAAGAGTAATGAAGGAGGGAGAACAAAGTAGACAGAGAGGAAGAGAGGGTCGACGAAGGAAGGCTGGGAGTGCCACGTCGTTCTTAATCTAGTTTCTCTGTCGTAATCGTGTCAATGTCACTCTCAATCAGGCAGCCACAACTAGGGCTATACAACTTCAGTTTGATTGGCCCAAACCTTGTCTTTAAAATGACCTCTACAGGGAAGATGTGTGTATGTGCAGCCGCTACAGACTCAGAGAAACAGAAAGAAAAAAAAGAAAGTGAAGGTGTATGTGATAAAGTGGCAGAGAGCATTGCACAGACAATATGAGAAAGGGGGGGAGAGGGAGTACAAATTACCTTTAAACCTGTTACTCTCCAACCTGTCTGTCAATTCCACTTTGGTCCCTTTCTTTGTTCACATTTTTCACTGTGACAGTATTGATTGCCCTCTCTTATTACACAAGAGAATACAGATATAATGTATCTGTGTGTCTGAGTGGTTTGCAGGTGCTCGGCAAAGTTATACCACATCCCTGCCAACATTTAAGCAGGCCTTGTGCACAAAGTCCAAAAGAAAATTTATTTAAAACGCTAGCCTTTTTTTAACCATTAACAGACAAGGAAAGGAGGACATAAACAATCAATCAAAAGATAAATGTGTGTGCAATTACTTAAGGGATTAGCTTAGCATGTAAATAATGCTGTGGTATTCACAGCCTTTAGCTGCATGTGTCAGCATATCTGCTTCCTTAAAAATGTGTTTAGGCATCTAAACATTTGTGGTCAATAATTTGTTTTATAACTCAGAAAATATGCAAATATTTCAAACAGTTTTACTTTGATTAAGGGTGATCATATCCTACTTACTGCTCTATGCATGAGTTCTTGGAGTAGATCATTTTTTCTGCTGCCAAATCCAACTGCACAGTCTGTGAGACCACTAAGGCCACTGTTGCATTAAGTAGGTTTTTAGTATATTTGTCTCTGGATTTGTGCATATATTGATTACACATGGAAGAAATAGTGCAAAAATGTAATTTTCTGTACAGCTCAATCCAAATTCAGGTTCACAAGGAAGCTGGAGCCATATCACAGGAATTAGCAGGTAAGAGGCAGGGTACACAGGTCGTCAGTTTATTACAAAGCCAACAAACAGAAACAAACAACTACTATTACTCACATTTGCTCCTGGGACAATTAACCTAACATGCATGTTTTTGGATTGTGGAAGAAAGCCAAAGTATCCAGAGAAACCACACAAACCCAGGCAGAAGATGCAAACTTCACACAGATATTTTGGTATTAAAAATTTACAGGACAGACTGGACCACTTATAATGCTATAGAAATTTATGCCTGTACAATGTCATTGTTCATCTCCTCCAGGAAAGCTCTGGACTGGGTAAAGCTTAGCACTGGTCAACATAAGGAAATAAAAGCCGTGTGCAGCAGACAAACAAAGATGCAGGCCTAAAGCCAGCTAAAAGCACTAAGGTAAAACTTTTTTTTCAGGCATAAGCTCAATTTGGCAACAAATAAACCAAGCAACTCATCCAAATGAACCTCCAGCTGGCCCTCAGCCACTGGGCAATCCTTACTGTTGAACTCAATGCAACGGTCCTGTCTGTTGTGGCCTACTGCTGCACAGCATATGGTCTCTGGCTTTTCATCTCTCCAGGGATGAAACACCCACACAAACACATGCACAAGCTCATTCACACACTACAGAGAGACAGGGAGACGGAAATGCAAACAGAAACATGAAAATAGCAACTTACACACACACTCATATGCTGGTCTTCTGAAGAAATTGTGACAGGCTGGATGAATAAAACATCCTACCAGGGGGACCCTTCTCTGGTGGGCTTCGAAATATTGTTCATTTGGAAATAAACTTGGTGGAAACAGCAACAGGGTGTGAGTCAATAATAACCATTTCCAACTCCAGTTGGGTTTATTGTCACAATGAAACTATCAGTATTTGACTCGGATTAAAGGACAAAGAACAATACTTGTTATAATCTTCCTTTGATGAAGAATACTGCTGATTTCAGGTTCATTTTAAAGGTCATGCAAAAATATGTATAACGACAAATATTAAAATAAGCTGAACAGGAACTGAAACTAAATAAATATATATATTTTTAATCAAGCAGATGTAGGTGATGAAACAAACCTCAAAACACCTCAATATCAACGTGCATAAAAAAACAACATACAGAAGCTCTAGCGCACACACTCTAACCCATATCCATACACACCCAGTCATATCCACACTCAATTCCACTTTGCCTTAAATCAAGGCTCAGCCAGGCTAATGCACAGATCCATACCGCTCTGGGTAAATTAAGGTTAGTAATAAGATATCATGGCTCTGATTGATCCTCTATTTCCATGTCCACACCATAAAATGACCCAAGCACAGCCACAGCACACCATCACTCTAATGCTGCATCGATTCCACTCTGAAGTTAGGCTACAGGCGCGGTGGAAGTGGGCATGAGACCCAAGTTGCTGTGGGGGACTGCAGAATGAGGCTAGTTGATGCTGATACACCTATTTAATGTTAGTATGACAAGTTTTCAATCACTGAAAAAACAAAAAAAAAACAACAACTTGAGTTTAGTCAAAGCCAATATACTGGAATTTCACGTCATCTGTTCCTGCAGTAAAGCTTACAACTCACAACTCGAGCAAAATTTCAGAATAAAAATCCAATTGTTTGATGAACGTTTTGGTTAGTTAGCTTACTTTAAGCTTACTTACATATTTTCTTAATTTCCACATCTTACAACTTACCTTTGAACTGAATTTAGCTGGGATTGGTGGTTGCCTTTGTGAGCTGGGATTCATGATCAAATAGATCTTGCCTTATCAAATGGGAATCTCATTGTAAAATTGTATTCTATTGTATTCTATTCTATTCTATTCTATTCTATTCTATTTATTATGCTTTTCAATTAAACAACAATTTTAATGCAAAGTAATCAACTCTATTTGCTTTTAATGAAATTGTACAACATGATGGTAAATTCACACTTACAGTAAAATCTCAATATCTATATTTAACAGAATGATTGTGATTATGATTTGTACTCTTCTTAAACACCAAAAACATTCACTATAATCTGAATTTGTAATGGTTCAGACAAAATAAATACTGTAGTGTGGAGAAAAAAATCTATTTGGTAAAGCAAACGAAGCTGTTTGGACAGTCAACAAAGAGAAAACACAGTCGTTTTGCCAACAAGTGCATTACGAGTTATATAATATGCTGTCTTTGAAATGAGAGATTTACAGCATATTTGGTTTCTTATAAACCAAACAGTGATTATTATGAGCCCGAGCTTAAGGACATGACACAACAGTAACAAAGAAAGATTGAGTCTAGAGACTGGTACTTGTGCAAGGCCTGTACCACTAATGAACTCCTTAATCCTTCTTATGTTTTAAACGTACCACCACACAGAGCCAAAAGGAAAAACTGACACTGAATGACCCATTTCGTATTATCAAAGCAGCCTTGAGCAGAGAGATTCACCCAGTACCGTCACACGCCAACTCGCCTGATGACAGAGCAAAAGTCATTGAAACCATGTGAAGTTATTTAAGGGGAGTAAATTATTCCAGGAAACTGGTAGTCACAGTCAGAGTTTTGGTCTGAGTTTGAGGACCTGACATTGATTTGCAAACCACCAGAGGGCCAGTCAGAATCCCAATGCTTCCCACTGGACAAGGACACTCAAGATTGTCTGGATACAGCCCAGCTTCCAAATAAGCACCCGGACTCTGATGCATGTTCAAAACCATCCAAACACACGCCTGCCTGTTTGAATTACATGCTGGACAATATCCCACGGTCATTAAAACCAGATTGCTTTGAAGACACAGACACCACGCAAACACACGCATGATCTCACATGCACATGCAGACAGAGACATGTGCACACATACCTATTGCTTCAAGGCAAACTGTTTGTTTCCACTGTATAGTCTGTCTGTCGGTTCACATGGAGCACAGACTTATCAGAGAAGTCAACTCGCAGTTGTTAGTGTACAGGGAAAACAAACCAATTGGCAGATGTGACAGACAGAGATATAGACAGACACAAACACAGACAGACACGCTCACATGGCAGCAAACATGAAGTGAGTAATACAATCTAATATCAAACAGGTGAATGACCAAATCGCAAACTTGTGGGAACTGTGCTGTATAAGCAGTTCAGCAAGTCAGACTAAAGCATAACACAAAACATATATATAAATGCATAAATATGGCAGTTGCTTTGAAGCTAAACCAGGTGTAATCTCCCTGCTGCTTTACACACATTTCTCTGTCCACACTCATAGACAATAACAGGCAGAACAAAACCCATCAACATGTTCACATTAGTGAGCCAAAAGGACTATTTTTATATTTTACTGAGTCACAAAGAGACTTCTTCTCACAGCATGTCACTATTCTCATATCAAAGCTGCATTTTTAGCAAACAAAGCTTTGAAAGTGGGCCATGGCTCATAAAATGCCTTTATGTTCCTCGCTGGTACACAGAAAAAAAAAAAAAAAAAACAGAAACAATGCATTTTAAGTCTAGTGTGCATTGCTGATCGCATTATATTTGTGCAAAGAGTGTGTATCATGTGCATATGTTTACGCACATGCATCGTTTCTTAAGCAAGTGTGTGGATGCACCCCACTTCCCCCACAGTTGTGTGTTTAAATATGAGTAGGTGTTGTTGATTTAATTCTCCCCTCCGACATTGTTCTGTTCCGATCTTTTTAATGGCTGACAGAATGCACAGCCTTAACACTCAGCTAACAACCCTGGCTTCCTGAATCGCATGTAACCTAATCACCAACACCATCTGTTAATTATGTTAATACAAAAATGCTTTGGCTGCTATTCACATCCATTCTCTGAATTACCACCCCACTTCCCCACCGAGCACCCTCTCCATGCCTGCTCCTCTTTCTCTTGTCCAATCCCTCCCATCATCTCAGGCTCCCATTTTTCTTTATTTCAAATCTTGTCTCTCTTATCCTTGCTAATTCTATCTCCTCACTTTTCCTGTGTGTTTTTCTATCATCCTTACTAATCCTTTACATCCTTGCTCTTCTCCATCATTCAGCCCCTTATTCATCGCCATCAACCTCCCTCCAAATGCCTCCATCACCCTCTTTCTTTCCAACATGTATGAAAATGTCAAAAATCTCAAACTCTTAATTCCTTACTCACAATACCATCCCTCACATTTCTCAGCACGCTATCCCCTGTGGAAATGTTGTTTCTCTGTTGAGTGAGTCAGAGGCTAATCTGGGTGGAAATCCCATGAGAGGATTTGTCTGAATCCAACTTATTTTGAGTGGTATCGATCCCCTTTGCCTCTTAATTGTAATTCACTATACTAATCTCTCTTTATAAAAAGTTTCTATTGATTGGCTTGAAACATAATAAACTTTCTCTTGCACCCATGCATAAAATAAACGCTAGTGTGATGTAGGGAAAACATCATTAAATAGTTGTTTAAAGTATAGTGTTGGTCGTTATATCAACACAATTGAACAGCATAATCAAAAGTCTAAGTAAGTGATGGTACTGTGCATTTCCCTTGGGAGACCCTGTTTGAGCCTAATGATGAAGTGGGCACTATGCCCAGGATAAGCAATGTACATAGTGGCAATAGGCCCAATGTTTGACACAGGAAATTAAAAGCAAAATCAAGTTGTTGAGAACTTTTCATAACAACGAATAATCCACAACATGATGGAACAGAGGGGTGTATTACATTGTTTTGTTTGTTTGGTTTTTTTTGTTTTTTTGTCATTTGTAATTTATTTCCAATGCGAAGTCCAGAGCTTTTTTGGGCTTCACGGTGGCGCAGCTGGTTAGTACTGTGGCCTCACAGCAAGAAGGTTGCCGGTTCGATTCCTGGTGTGAGCGGGGCTCCAACCGGGATCCTTTCTGTGT
>JBAMHV010000014.1:9382012-9392704 GCA_037177535.1 Pseudomugil gertrudae
GTGTGGAGTTTGCATGTTCTCCCCGTGTTAGCGTGGGTTCTCTCCGGGTACTCTGGCTTCCTCCCACAGTCCAAAGATATGCACGTTGGGGATAGGCTGATTGGGGACTCTAAATTGCCCATAGGAGTGAGTGTGTGTGTGCATGGTTGTGCAATATCTGTGTTGGCCCTGGATGGACGGGCGACCTGTCCAGGGTGTACCCTGCCTTTCCAGCCCCCCCTGCGACCCCGCTCTGGGAAGGGAACAAGTGGTAGAAAATGGATGGATGGATGGAGTCCAGAGCTTTCACATCAGCACCCCCATCAAAACAAAACACTGGTGTCATTCAACCACTGCAGTTCCGAGCCAAAAATACATCTTCATGTACAGAAACACATACACAAGAATAAGAATCATTTTCATTGTTTTCGCACTCCCACATACACAAGCTTCTACTCCTCATACAGCAACAAGCAACCACACATGCAAGCACTCACCACCCCACACTTTTAAGCTGGCCCACAGCTGACTGACATAGGCCACAATTTGGCCAAGATCAGAGTTTCTTTCACTGGGACTTTAATGTTATTTACTCTGAACTGCGTGCAGTGAAAGGTTCTCTATAGGAGGTCGGGGCAGAATCACTGAGCAGAGCTGAGATACTGACATGGGAGAGAAGTTATTTCCTCAGTACGAGTACCACAAGTACTGTATATGCATTTGCACATGCACACACACACACAATATACAAAGCATTCACACACTTGACCTACATGCCTTTATTTGCAAAATCTTCTGCATCAGGCCACGTCCTTTACTGTGTCACTGCTTGATGTATCCTATCAGCAGGCACATTGAGCAATGAGAAACAGTTCAACATGGGATTCTGATCCTTGAACTCCTCCCTCAGGAGAAAGGTGAGAAAAGGCCAAATTAAGGAGGGGACAGTTCCCTAAAACAGCTGCTGGCCTGTTGGATGCCTCAGTGCCCCTCTAGGCATCATAAGGCAGGCAAGAGATTGGCAGAAAGAGGGCCAAGGTTATGCCCACTTAAGGAGACTCTTAAGGAGATAGTTTCTACTTCACCACTGGGCCACCATCTGTCTTCCCCTTGTTCTGACTTTCTTCATTTATCCTTACAAATGAATACATACTGAGAGTAACAGTTATGACCCTTGGGGACACATGCTCTGTCATGGGAGATTTTCTTTCTTACCCTCAGAGTAAAAGAATGGTCAATGTTTTTTTTTTTTGTTTGTTTGTATGTTTTGTTTTTTAAAATAATCTTTTGTTTTCTATGTTTGGGAAGATTATCTTTGAATAGTGACCATTTTATGTTTGACGCATTGTCAGATATGTATTTTCTGTTAATAAAATGCAACTCAAAACCTTGATTGATCACTTCTAACTGGTCTTTCCAATGAATGAGTGAGGGGGGGGGGTGTATCACACAGAATGTTCTGGTTAGATTTTTTTTCCTCAATCCAAGATGTAACAATAACAGTCTTAATAAACAATAATAGTTTAAATAAACACAAAAATAACTAAAACTGGTCTGAGTCAAAGTATATTGCACTGATATAGATTTTCAAAATCATTTCAATCTTTTCTGATTAAATAAAGTATCTATGTCAAAACCAGGTGAGTATATGTTCCAACTAACTGTCAAGTCCTCTTGATTATCCTCAACATGAAGTGAACTGCTAGATCCAAGTGATATGACTTGAGTCAATTCATCAGGGCTTCCATGTCCCTGTTGAATCACACAGGGATTTTTTTAAGTTATTGACTGCACTGCCAAAAACCTATAAACAGATCTTATATTGTAAAACCTGAGAGTTCAACTCAGGAAAATCACTTATTGAAGTTGTCCTTGGAGAAAGGTACAACATTTTTTTTAAAAAGGGGAAAAAATGAAAACACTATGCAGGCAAACCATCTGTAAACCAGAGAGCCTAGCAAAGGTTAGCTTGAGCCAGAGTTAGCCACATGTCCCCAGTAATGTCCTCTTTGTTTTTTTTTTTTACTGAACAGGCCACAATGTAAGTTCAGAGCAGTCAAAGTGTTGATATCCAGTTGCTAATGTGTTTCTTCTCTAAAAACTAATATTGTATTGAAGTTTCAATTGACCTTAAGAATCAATGGTGTACAGTCAAAATTACTTCAATGCATGCATTATTTCCCTGGTATTCCTATAAGCTTTCAGGAACACCTAAAGTGTCCCACCTGCAACTCATTGGATTGCAAAGGGTTAAAAACATATGGGTTTTAGTACAGCAGGAACACTACAAACAGTGTGGATATTCACTGTTAAAGAATGACATATGATATTTTGTGGCTTATGCAGTGTTGGAAACAGTAGTTACCCTCGTTAGAGGTGAGCATAAGTTACAGGTGGTGTGGAAAGCAGAAGAGAGTTGGCAGGAAGAGCGGGTAGAATCTGCTGCCAGAGTAAAAGCATTGCTGCCAAGGAAAAACTTGAGTGGGCCATACAGCTGAGCTCTTCCGCTCAACACATACAACATAGGCACACATAGTGAAACTGATGGAACACACTTGTGCACATGCAAGCAAGACCCATTTTGGCACACTAACAATCTAACTCACAATTACGGTGTGCGAAGAAAAAAAGAGATTCATACACAGACTTATACAGTTTAATTATAGTTATATTGTATTCTAATGATCTGTAAAGCTATAAATATCCCTTTGGATCTGTACACAGAGTGGGTTAATGTGGATCGTATTTATGAATGTGAGTGTGTGTGATGTGGTTGTATGGCAGCTGCAGCCTCTGGTTGGGGGTGTGTGCATCTGCGTGATGATGTGTGAAGGCTGTATGATAAATGGGAGCCAGATATTGGGTTAAGAGGTATGGTGGCCCAGATGGACTTGTGTCTGTGCCCATTCTTTACCAGTACCACACATAACCTTAACGATAACACAATCATACAAAATTAGCACATGTATAGTAAATAACAGCTAATGGAAATTTATGACACAACTTTTCTGCTTATAAACCACACTGACTTCTGACTTCACACTTACATCTACTAAGTGCTTCCACCTCTTCTCTTTCTTTACCCTGTTCCATCATATGTATCATGACTGGGTAGCTTTTACTGGAAGAGCAATTTTCCCCATTTCTTTACCTCTTATAACTGATTGCGGGGTGAGGTAGTGAATAAATGTGGGTGGTAGAGGGATGATGGATACTTTTTTACAGAGCAAGCTGAGGGGTGTCTTCTGTCTACCACATCCTCCTTCCTGATCCAGGAAAACATGTACAATTCCAGGACTCTAGCCCCCCACCCAGCCTGCCAGCCCCATTCTCCGCCAGGGACTTTCCAGAACTGCCCTGCCCAGTTATGGAGCACAGCAGTCAGCTATGGTCAGGTCTCTGTGCCTTGTGGGTGGCTCAGAGTATCATAATGTAAAATAGCAAAGTGAGGTAAGTCAGATTGCTGTGAATTTTAAGAAGTTTTAGTCTTCAATTGTTTATCAAAGTGAAATTATAGTTGAAAAGTAGAAAAATAAAAGCAAAAAAAATATTTATTAGCATCTGACTCACCAAACAACAACCACCTAAAAGCTATCAGATCAAAAGTATTGGGTTACTTTTTGAAGTGCTTTCTCTAATAAAACTCCTTCAAAGGAGAATGTAATTCAGCAGGTGTGATCACAGAATTACACTGCTGCATGTAAAAGACATTTACCCTTGTTGATGAGACCCCATCAGAAACACCATGAACCCGGTTACACATCTGACTTTCTCTAACACTCTTGCATTTTGGGTTATCTTCTCACATCTGCTCACACAATTAAAAATCTAAAAGGTAAAACAGTGCCCGAAGCAGTAATGTGTTTATATTTCTAGCATGAGGTTCAGCAGCCACTAGTCAAATGTTTAAATTTGGTATTTTCAGGAAGCCGTATTGATGTTATCTATTTTTAATGGTAAAACTGAAGCAGGATTCGTCAGAAAGAATGGTGAAAGTCAAACTAAGCCAGTAAAGGAAAATGAAAACAAGAAAGAATTAGTAATTATACTCAAAACGTAAACAAGTACAAGAAGGTCCGGCCCTTTGAGTACCACAAGTGGCTTTTGTCATTTTAAATGTGAGATGCTCCAAATAAACCACCCTGTGATATATTACCTGATGCCAGAAACAGCTACAATGGGAAAGTACCTTTTTCTTAAGAGCTGTGACTAAAATGAAGTTGGCCACAATGTAAACACATGTCAAAACGATGACTGACCATTTCCCTTTATAACTCTTCGTCCACTCATCCTGGTAGGGCTAATTCTTGTCCTTTTAACTCCACAAGAGTAAACAAAATTAGTTTGACTGAATATAGCACATATAGCCCAAACAAAACCCACAGACCAAGGACTTCCCGCTAAGGAACAGGTGAAGGAGGTGGCCTGTATTTCCCACTTTAGGAGTAGGGGTTCTGAATGTGGGGAAGATGTGGAGTCAGCCTCCTTTGCACAGCCCTGACCAAACAGGACCATGGGGAGGCTTTGTTTAGAGAAAGAGCTGAGAACACTCAGCTTCCAGGCAGCACTAACATGTGACTCTTATCTCAGAACATTCACAACAGTGCATGAAAAACACCTGACAACAAACTCACAAAAACCAAATGAACATCCAAAACCTATTAGAACACAGCAGGAACAGTGAGTAACCATTACAGATGGGAGTGTTTCTACCACTCTAATATGATGTTAAGTATATGGCACTGGACATAGTATTTAAGGGTCTATGGAGAGATAACAGCCATGTAGGAAAGGACTGTGCTGCACATGCTGTATTATTAGAGTACTTCCAGAAGTGTGTGACAAGACAGAGAGGAGGTCAGCATGATAGCAGCATCCTGGAAGGACCCAACCAAAATACCACAATGAAGGACATGATCTGCAAACAACATACACCCACACTGGTTTTGAGCTTGCAGTCATCCACTGTCAATGATGTGCACACACATGCACGTGCTTTCTCTTGGTATCCCTCTTTCCCTCCGCTCTCACTGTCTCACACACACACACACACACACAACGCATTATACAATTGACTATGAAAGGACATCAGGCTCATAACTCTGTTCCCCTGAGGCAGAAGAGACCCAGTCACTGTCAGGTGAAAAACAAAACAAAGAGATGGAAAAATAGAGCAAAATCAAGGCAGAGGAGGAGACAGCCACTGTGTGATTAGAATAAACGGCAGAGAGATGAAGGGAAGCTGGGACAGCGGCTACTACCTCTCCTTTAATATAGCAAGGAAATCTTTTTCTCTTCCATGACTGAGAGGTCGATAGGTTTAGATGATTTTCTAATATCCAGCAGCCTGAGGTTATTGTGCTGCTGTGCTGTGTTTGTGCTCATATGTACTTTATGTGAGCATTTTCCAATGTGCTTTTTTAAAACAAAAGACAGCACCAAGTGATGCCAAGGAGATATTATAAAGAAGAACACGGTAGGAAACATGAAGGACAGGTGCACACTGAACTGACGGACAAAGAAAACATACCACGCACTGAGAAAATGAACATACTATGTCTGAACCTGGAGTGATCTGAATACTGTGTAAAATAAACATGGAATTTTCTTAACTATTTTCTGTAGCATTTAAAAAAATACATTTAAATAATATGATAATTGTGAGACGATTCTTTAAGATTCATAAATTGCAGACTGGGACTGTACTTGATCCGGCTTGTATTGGCACATACAGTAGAATATCCTAGGTAGAGGGAACTTTAGATGTCAGATGAGCCTGTGTTGTGTTCCTTCAGCTACTTCTGTTGCCACAGTGTGTAAGAGCACATTGTGCTGGGAGCGTGGTCCCATGATTATGAAAGCTTAAATGGTGATTATCATAGAGTTACTATTGCAATCTTCTCTTTTGTCACAATAATATTAAAAATATCCTGAAGAAGTCATTATTCTTGCAACATTAGAGTGGAATCATAAAAACATAAACAGCAGATATCCATCCATCCATCCATTTTCTACCGCTTAATCCCATAGCGGGGTCGCAGGGGGGGCTGGAGCCAATCCCAGCTGTAAACGGGCGAGAGGCGGGGTACACCCTGGACAGTTCGCCAGTCCATCCAGGGTAAACAGCAGATATATTGAATTAAATAATAAGAAAACGTATTAATTGGGTAAAATATAACATTGTTGCAGTTTTTTTCATTAAATGGACTCATGCTTATATAGCACTTTTCCAGTCTTATTGACCGTTCAAAGCGCTTTACACTACATAGTCACATTCACCCATTCACACTCACACCCCAATAGAGTGTGAGTGTGAATGGGTGAATGTGACTATGTAACCTTCCAGTTTGAAAGACAACTGCTCTTCCACCTGAGCTACAGCTGCCCTGTAGGCCTTTACAGGTCTTTTATTGTCAGGTTTTTTTTTTTTTTTTTTTGTTCAGTGATGGAATGACATTGTGTGATTGTGTGTTCAGATGTTCTATTTAGTTTAAGAATGTAAATACATTAGACATTTTTGTCATTTGTAATTAATTTTTTTTTTAAATACGGTATGAGGGGCAAATCAGTGATGTGGCATCATTTCTGCATAACAGTCAGTTGACTCTTTAACACAATGGAAAATGACTGAAACGATAACATTTCCCCTGCTTTTTTCAGCTGTGCAAAAACAAGTAAATGATTCCAGGAAATATTAATCATTTTAAATACCTGCAATTATGTAGTTTTTTGTAAACTGTGACAGGTCTATTAGAGCCATATCAAATGTACAACATTTTGTAGTTATTGCATAAAGAGCTTCAATCCATAGGAGTTTCAGGACTCAAGGTTTCTTGGCTGAATTATGAGACTAATAAAAAAGAGAGAGTTAATTTAATGAGTGTTGTGTTTACAGATACTTTATTTAGATGTAAGAGCTCTGATGATAGGAATTTGCTAGAGAGTATTCCTCACCACCAGGGGGCTCTGTGAGAGAGATGGATTTTGAAGAAGAAGAAAGAAAAAGTGTGGCTGAAGCAAAGTTGAAAATACAAGGCGAGTTCAGCTGTTCTCAGTCTCCTGTCTTCCTTGATTCACCAACATAACAAATTGGCGACGAGGATGAGCGCTTCTGTTCCGAGTCCACCATCCTTCCTTCCTCATGTTGGTGAGCCGCCGATTCCGTTTGCTACATGGCGGAAAATTTTCGACAACTACATGCTAGTGATAAATGCTACGGGGAGCTACAAAGATTCACAAGAATCTGTATTAGTCAGGATAAGTGTATAATTACCTCCACCAAGGAGGTTGGGTTTTTGCCTGCGTTGGTTTTTTTGTGTATTTGTCTGTCCGTCTGTTTGTCTGATTGCAACATTACTCAAAAAGTTATGGACCAATTTTTAATACATTTTCAGGAACTGCCTGATCCAGGAAATTAGGGGGTCATCCGGCTCATCATCTGGATCCAGGATTTTTTTTAAGGATTCTTTACCATTGCGAGATAGAGCTGTTTTCAGCTTGTGTGCATATAACTTCATAAAAAAGTTTCAGTTGCTAAGGGTTTATTTTAATGGTCAAGAAATTAATTGAAATAGATCAATCAAAGGTAGGATTATTAATTAGTTTCAAATGTCTGAATTTTATGTGGTGTTATAACAGCTGATCTTTACATCAGCTCTCACTTATTTGCATTTTGCATAGTCTCAGAGCTTAGATTTTCTTCATTCTAGTACCAACAGCTATCTGCTACAACATTATTGGAAATATTTGTTTTAAGATTTAGTTAATAAAAGAGTCAATTGTTGATTAAAAACAGTAATGAACTAGGTCTACTCGTAAATGATCCATGATGTCTTCATGGTATTTTGCCGAGAAACAAAGGATACAAAAAAATTGGGGGGAAATTTGCAGTGGTTAGAAATACTTAGAAACAGCAGGAAACTCCACTTTGTAGCTGCTGGTTGCTGTCTTCATCCACATCATCACACTGCAGCCTTGACCCACACAAGGTCTCATGTGTATTGACAGCAGGTCAAACCACAGCTCAGAGGGTCAGAGGGTCCATTCAAATAACATAAAGTTTCAATGTTTCTGATCACTAAGAATGGACCTAAAAACCTTACTTTGCAAAATGAAGCCCAAATAGTATAATGTTGTTATAACCACACATGCATTACACATTGTCTGTGTGTTCAAGTGTATGATGAACACTAGTAGGTCAATAAAGAAACCACAACAAAACAAGTACCAAGTCTGTGATCTTTGAAAATTAAATGGCTAAAGTGTGTGTATACGTGTGTGATTCAATGAGTAAAGTCTGTGTCTGTGCATGTGTGTATCTGTATACCCTTATTGCACTTTTCTGCACGTTTTCACACAACACTAATACAAACACACACACACACTGCGCAACCATATGCTCAGATCATGAGCATAATGAGGAACACATCTGGGGGAGTGGAGGAGGAAGAGGGGGGGGGGGGGGGTCTCTCCTCAAAAAGGGGACCATCTTCCCAAGTGGTGTGCGAGTGCAAGAGAGAAACAAGCTCCTATTCAAACACCAAATGAGTTCAAACTGAAAACATAAACGGCAAACGCCAGGGAGGATCTGATTTCTCACACTTACTCTACTTACCGCTGATATGAAAATCATGCAGCTGCACTTGCTGTCAGTCTGAAGAGTTTGTTCACAAGCTAAGTGTCATGAAGTACCAGAGTCCGACCCCAAGCAATGAAGTAAAGGAAATATTGTCTATGACATGAGAACACTTTCTGCTTAAATCACATGGTGTGCGTAAAGCACATCGAACTAAACCAGATGCTATGGTTAAGTCAACTTTCCTTTGAAACCATTTTAGGGTGACTGAGTCATCTGATTCTTGTAGCATGATCTATGTCTACATTAGTTTGGATAACATAATATGCATGTAAAATCGCTCAGAAGAACTGTTCCTTCTGCGGGTTTACACACCTGACATACGCAATTCCTTATTTTTCCCCCAAAAAATTTTCTTACATATTACTTTAGCACAACACGTATAATAAATCAAGTGATCTAGAATATTCTGAGATTATTGTGAGTGTGTCTTTGACACAGTAAGGGATTGTGTGGAATGTTCTCCCAACTGAGGTAAATGTTTTGTCTGGGCACTGAAAAATAAAGTTTGTTTATGGAAACTGCCACAGCGGAGGGGAAATTTTCAGTGGCGTAACATGTTTTTGTCCACATGGAGCAGTAAATCAAAAGACCCTCGTCAAGAAACACACATTCACATCTGTACACCCCTCCTTATTTCTCCACCTTTTTCAACTGCTTCTTTTTCTTTCCCTTGTAGAAGCACATGCAGTATCAGTTCTGTTCATGACATATCATGTTTATGGATTACAAAATAACTGCGGCAGCTTTAACACTTGTTTACTGGAATGTGGACTTGGAAAAACCCCACAAAAAAGAATAACAAAAGCAACTTTTATCACTTGCTTATAATAAGTTCTAGAATTAAGAGGGTTGAAAATAACAGCAATGTTTCTTTAAGACCTTGAAAGAAAAAAATCTGATGTGCTGCCACTGGCTGCTGCTGAGTAAAACACAGATGTGATGGCTTCAGTTAGGTCACATGGACTCACTTCCCAGCCCGCCATGATCTGAGAACGCCAACTCAGCTGAACACTTTAACACCTACCTGTTGACTCATGCTGATGGCATCACTGTGACTATTATGGTCACAGTGAACAGACACTAGTGCCAAAAAAATAAAGATGAGAAAGATAATAGAGAAACACAGAGAAACCTGAGAAAGTACAAGTATGATGGTGGTGAGGGAATCAGATGACCATTAGGTCATTGCCTCCGGGTCCATGGGGACAGGTTGCTGAGCCGGGTCAGCAGATCCCACACCTGTGTTACTGAAACGTATTGCTGAGTAGGACTGATGACTCCATCATGGTGCCTGAGAATTAGATTCACTGGCACGAAGAACTGTGGAGTAAGAGCAACATCAAAGACAAGGAAAAGATGGAAAAAGCTGTGAGGAGGGCACAACAGAGAGCATCTGGGGTGTGTGCATTATGCAGTAGCCCAGGTTCACTGAGGCTAAATGAAATGTACATATGCATCTGTATATGAGTAAGCCCGTACAGTATGCTACGTAATCAAGACAGAGTAGTGTGTACTTTTGTGTGTATGTGCTCAGATCATAAACAGAACTCAGTGCTGCTGAGTCAGATATATCTATTCATTTCCTCAGCAAGGCCTGTGAGGATCACTGATGTGGTCACACCAGAATGGCATGGACCAAGCCAAGCTCAACCATACAGAGAGAAACCAGAAAAAAACAACACACAGCCCACCAGCTGCCTCGCACCAACTCACACCAGTATGCATGAGTCTGCTGGGCCAATCAAAGCTTTTTTCTTAAGGGAAGGCAGCCACTTTCCAGGCAGAGCCACAGCCCAGTCCAGGAAGTAGCTTTCTACACCTGGATAAAGACACTGAGGTTAAGAGGAATTTATGGTTAAAGCTTTGATTGAGCACAGACAGCTGGGCAAGTGAGGTTATGGATAGACTGAAACCAAACTCACCTTTTTCAAAAAAATGTATTTTTCTTTCTTTCTTTCTTTCTTTCTTTCTTTCCTTCCTTCCTATTATTATCATTATAACTACATAGACTTTGTTTTAGAACAGTAAGGGCTGAATCTACTAAAGGTTTGCATGTACTAAAAAAAAATTATATA
>JBAMHV010000014.1:9393911-9407393 GCA_037177535.1 Pseudomugil gertrudae
TATATATACAATGATAATGACCCTAATTCTCAATACTAATATAAGAGTCAAGAAAAAGCTAAATCAAATTGATAACTGGATGGACAGACAGATGATAGGAAGATAAATACATAAGGAAATAGTTTTAATCAGCCAAGAGCCATCAAATCAAATTTTCAAAAGTTGTTTTTTTTGACAGTGCATGAGTCCAAGGCTGATAATTTAAACACAGCATGAGTAAAAGGTGAATGGTCCTCATGTTGCCTGTGACTCTTCCTAATGAATCACACTTTAGAGCTACGTCTTTTTATCAAACTGGTGATGTGTGTTTGTTTTTAACTAAGGGAGGAGATGCCATATTGGCATTCAGAAGCAAAGAAGCATTTGTATGTTTCCAATTTAAGCCCATGAGTTTTGTCCAGCTGGTGTCTTTAAACTACACCCACACATGTTCATCCTGCCCATATTGTTAACCCCCAAACTGACAAGCCCACAGACACAAAAGCACACACATAAACACACACAGGACAAAGTACTTCATCATACAACATATATGTTTACATATGTGGTGTTTTTATTATGTTCTAGAATCAGCTGATGCTCACATGGCCATTATGTACTATTGAGATATGCATAAACAAACAAAAGAGCTTATTATTATTTCACTGACATAGGAAAACAGAAGAATTTACAACTATATCATCAAAAGTTATTACAGTAAACTTTCATCTTTATTTGGTGGTTGTTGGCATCCAAACTGGAGATGAAATGAGAAAATACAACCCACATCTTTTTGAAAAGGAAATCTCAGTGAAAGTGGTAAAAGCCATCCAGAAGGAAAGAAAGAAAGAAGAAGAGAGAAGCCATAAGAGAGGCAATGGGGGGGGATGTGTCTTGAAAACACACCTTTCATTTTAAACAAAGCGTATTCTTTTTAATACACTCTCTGCCATGACTTGGATGAGGAAACAGAGTCACAAACATAAGGGAAGAAGAAGTAGACAAAAGGAATCATGAAGGCAGCAATGAAAAAAAAATCTTTGATGTTGTTGCGTCTTTGTCCATATCTTCCTCCAGTGCATCCTGTCACCAGCTCACTCCAAACCCCTTTCCTTGTTCATCATAAGGGAGTAAATCTCTGAATCTCTTATGCCTAGTGCCTTGCTCTTCTTCCCATTTCTTCCTCCCCCTCTGCCCTTAACTTTCTCTAATTGTCTCATTTACCCTTTAGCGTACCTCTGTTGCAAGCCATACTGGATGGTACAGTCTCTGTAGACCACTGAGAATCCATGTGGACAGGATAAAAAAAAAGCTCCTTCCGCATCTTTCAAGAGGACTCCCCAATGCATTTAGGCCAGTGGGCCACCATTCCTTGACGACAAAATCTCTGTGGAACATCAAACACCTCTGTGTTGGGTAAATTAATCCTGGTGGAACTGGACGGATTCACCAAGACATTCACTTAGGAATTTATTTTTCATGGAATTGTATTGTGATCTTTATCTTTATATTGCAACACACTTCCTGCTTACAATTTTTAGATGCTTATGAGGATTTCAGTAATATTACCAAGCAAAAGGCTAGCCTGAGGCCTTGCAGTGACTAGCATGTTTACATACTTCACTGCAGAGAAGATGCATATCCAGTATCAAAAATATGGCTAGATTTGTTTTTCTCTGACAAAACCTAGATGTAGTAGTGCTAAAGATACATGGAAAAGACTAAATCATGTAGAATAGTAGCAGTAGTGGAAGGAGCCAAAACATGTCAACATGTGATTCCAGATCCAGAGTCCTGAACCAAGAATTGACACTAAAGGCCTATAATGTAATTGTCACAGCTCCCTCAGTCATAGAACTTCTCCATGTACAATAATCACATAGCCTATAAAAAGGCTAATGACATGCTGTTCAGGAGGGAGAAGTCACAACTTCTAAATCAAATCTTCCTGTATATAATCATACATTATACTAATTGTTTGATTAGTATAATCAAACTATACAGGCAAGGTAATATTGCTATTGTAATAATAATCTATTTTCCTTACCGCTTTATCCAAGTCAGGATCCCAGGTAGTTGGAGTCTATATGCCAGCAGTTAGTGTTGAGAGGTGGGGTTGTTTGCCAGTCCATCACAGGGCCCAGTTGGATATTACTAAAGATGAAATATGATAAAAATTGAACCATAATAAAAACTCTCATTAATGGCTGAAGTATGCTAGTAGCAAGTGAACAAAGGTTACAAAGCAAATAGTAAAAAATATCAATAATAATAACAACAATAATAATAGTAATAATAATGGCCTGGAGAATAACCAATAATCCAGGTGTGTTGTAAGGATCTTATAAAATGAATGCTATAATGGCAGGATGAGGACAACAAAACGGCACTGTGAGTTTTTGAGTGCAGTCAGTAAATTCTGGTTAAATAATAAAACATGCAGAGAGTAGCCATGCTCTATTTGCAACATGTATAAAGAGATGGCATCTGTTAAGAAGTTTGTGATATGTTTGTTTGCAGTTTGCCTCCACTCAGACCTCTTTCTATCTTTTCTCTCATTTCTCCCATCCTCCTCTTAAGAGCTGTGATAACAGTTTGTGTACCTTCTGATCATTTCTATGTGCCTCTTTTTGTTTGCCTGTTTATTTTGTTACTGCTGGATCTGCTTTGTTCTCTTAAATCATACAGGCTGTGGAACTTTTGTCACTTTTAAAGACACACATGCAGAGAGTAAAAAGGAAAAGTGTCAATCACATTGGTTTATTTTGAATGTATAAATGTTGTAAATACAGTGTAAGGTTAACTTTAAACCCACATGTATTGACTATGCATTTAACACATTGTTTTACTTTGCAACATCAGTGCAAATTTATATCTAATAACAAAAAGGTATACTAAAAAATGTGTTCAGTGTAAAATAGCAAAAAAAAAGTTTTTACACCACATTCACACCAAGATAGTCAGCCTCTTGTAACAGCAACTGCTAGAAGTTGAATATTCACCCACTGACCAGGAAGACCGAAGTAAATAATCTGATCCGTTGACTTCCCAGGACCAGTAATGGATTGTTTACTAGTCAAAGTCAAAGAGGTTTATTCGTCACATGCACAGTTATTAATAGCATAATTGTACAGTGAAATGTGTATTCTGTACCTGCATCCTTTAATAATAATAGAACAATCTAAATATATATGAAGTAGAATAAAAATAGAACAGAATAAAAAAAGGATGTTGAATTTAAATAAGATAATAAAAAATAGCAGCATACTTGTGTATATTTGCATACATATTTACATGTGCAATTAGAGTTTGGAAGTGGCTTTTGGTTTTGTTCAATGTTCAGAGTTAAGCAAGCGGACAGCCTGGGGGAAGAAACTTCTTTAACCTCTCAGTTTTAGTCCTTAGGCAGCGGAAGCGCCGGCCTGATGGCAGTGGGGAGAAGAGAGAGTGTGCAGGGTGGCTGGGCTGACTGAGGATCCTCTTAGCTCTTGACCTGCAACGTTCCCCATAAATGTCCTGCAGGTTGGGGAGAGTTGTTCTTTTTAGGGCTAAAAGGTCCTGCTTTGTGCAGTTCCCCATCCATGTGATGATGCTCCCACACAGGATGCTCTCAATGATGCAGGTGTAAAAGTTCTTGAGCACCCTGAGAGGGAGCTTAAAGTCTCTCAGTCGTCTGAGGAGGTACAGACGCTGTCTGGCCTTCTTCACAGTTGTTGTGATGTGCTGAGACCAGGTCAGGTCATGTGATATGGTCACCTTTGTCATGTTGGCACAGTTAAAGTCTCCGGCTACAATGAAAGCCGCTTCACGCTGACTAGCCTGAAGAGTGGAGATGTCCTCATGTAGCTCAGATAGTGCAGCATTTGTGTCCGCCTGGGGTGGAATATAGACAGCGCTAATGATAACCGAAGTAAACTCCTGGGGCAGGTAATGAGGACGACACTTAAGCGTCAGGAGCTCCAGATTAGGCGAACAGGACTGCTTCAGTGTGACAACGTTCTTACTATCACACCATTTATTATTGATCATCAAGCACACCCCTCCACCTCTCTTGCGTGCAAAGTGCAAAACAGGAAGCACCTTTTTTTGTGTGTAGTCGCCATCTTGACTGTTAAAAACGCAACGGCAAGTTCTGACCGCTCCTCTGTTCAAATAAAACGAACATTAAATGTTCAAGAAAGACATTCAGGCTTCTGTCATGTTTCAAGAAGCTTACACTACGCTGCAACTGTTCTATGAAATATGAAGAATAAATCAGTGTTTAATCCACAAAACAACTGCCAAAAAAGGCTATTTTTAAATGCTTATTTTGGCCGATTTAATCAGCTAGCCGATCAAAAAGTCGGGCTCTAGTAATGAGTAATGATGTAATGATTATTTCGTAGTAGTTGTAATTGGACATACTTATATAGCACTTTTCCAGTCTTGTTCATTACTAAGTGTTTTGCAATACACAGAGTATGTGTAATTCACCCAATCATACATACTCACACCCTGACAGGCACATAAGGGGCTTTAGTGTCTTGCCCAAGGACATTTAGGCATGTAGTCAGAGGAAGCCTGGAATCAAACTCCTAACCTAGCAGTTGAGACGACAGCGCCTCCTCCTATGCCACAGCTGCCCCTACATTTTTCACAAAGGTTCCTAAAGTTTTCATATTAAGTATACTATTCCACCCATCCATCCATTATCTATACCATTTATTTTAATAAAGAATCGCAGGTAGCTGGGGTCGATCCCTGTCATGATTTGGACACCTGGGTGGTGTGATTTCCTATGTTTCTGTTTTTAGTTAAGCTTCATGTTTGGTTATTAGATTCACCTGTGTTTAATTTTGATTAGGTCCACCTGGTTCTTGTTTAGTTCTGTTGTATTGAGTCCTTGGGTTTTCAGTTGTGGGTTCATTGTTTTACACTGCATTAGTTTAGATTCAGCTACAGTGAGTATTAGTTTGTTGCCTCAGTCTAAGTTTCATCTACAATCCCGCTGCCTTCCGCTGATTTCTGCTTGCATTTGGGTCCTCACTCCACCTTTGTGCCTCTGAGTCCTGACAATCCCAGCAATCATTGTGCAAAAGATGGGGTGCACCCTGCTGGTCGCCAGTCCATCACAGATACCAATAGAATCTACTCAATTTTGTTGCTAATGTTTCATATTTGCAAGTGTTGACGTACCACCAAAGACCTATTCCCTCTCATATTTATTATGTGTAAAATCCCTTTTTGGTGATTTATTTATGTATTTTTTTTCCAGAAGAAGTAAAAAAGACACAGGACTTTCAGCACTTTCAGATTAGAAACTTTTTGCAATTAAATGTGGGGGTGACATAGGATAAATGACAATAGATGTTGATGTAAATAATCTTTGTCCTGGTTTTTCATCCCTGCAAGCACATTGTTTTCCAACCACACGAGAAAGCCATGTTGGATAGTGGTGCTGCTATTGTTTTGCAGGTTTATCCATGACTGTCAGTTTCTCAGTTGCTTTGAATCATTTTGTGTTTTTAAAGCCAGGTGTATAGATGATTGATGTTAAAATGATCCTTACCATGAATCATGCAACAATGAAAAATCACCAAGAACTCTACATTCAAACCAATGCAACCAAGATCTGGCTTAATATGGTCACATGACTCAATACAAATGAAAAACCAGACACTTTCCTTTAGAACGTGTAATGGTAAAGATCAACTGGATTAAACATGTTTTTTGGATAATCTGTCAGTTTTCCTCTTTTCTGTGCAAAAACAACCACAGCATTTACCATAGACTGTATAATGATGAAGTAGAAGGTGTGGAATTATTTTCTAATTGATTACCTGAATAAAAGGAATGAATAATCTTTTTTACACTATTACTTTAGAGGAAGATAAAAGTACTAATTCTTGTTTTCTGTGAGAAATATTCATGCTATTGCATTGTTTGTTTATTGGTATATATGCTACTGTTTTATTTTTTTAAGGCCTGTATAAAAAAAAGCACAATTAAACAACTATGTGCTATGCAGAAAATTCAATATATCAGTATTAGTAGCAGTACACCTGAAATACTTTCTTTTTTACCCACCACAGCTCTGTTAAGTCATTCTTTCTCCTCTCCAGTTCTATCCATCCTTCATGGTCTGATTGACACCCTGTTTTCTCTCATCTTGCTCCAGGTGGTTGACTAGACAGGTGACTCACTTGACATGGAAACCCATGTGATTTTTTTTTCTTTTCTTTTTAGGGACACCTTAAAGTGACAACGAGGAAACGCTCATACATTTGTCCTTCAGGTGCAATGACAAGAAAAGAAAAGAAAATGAAACCAGTAACAGCACAGACTCCTGCGCTCAGGGCACTGTGAGATGAATAGGCTTGTAAGTGATATAAGTGATTGGCCTTCGGTGCAAACTAATAAGCACACAGTTGACCTTTCTGATTCAAGTGGGTTTCCTTGCTAGCATTGACAAGTGAGTCAGGGAGTTTTAATCAAACATTTGATTGACCAACAAATACATAAGACATTTCCAAATGCTGCACTTTGTTACTACAAGTGGTGTCAATATAAAAAAGTAATACTTTTAACATTTCAAAACTCAAGTTTCAAGGTTTCAGAGTTTTTTTTTTTTTTGCAAATGTACATAGCAGTTTTCAGATCTCATGTTACAAGGTTTGCAAACTAATGTGGTGGGAAAACAATGCCACAATTGTAACTCTGAAAATGTCTAATTGAAAACGGCAAGAAGAGATTTTAATCTCTGGAAATGTGAGGCTCAGACTTTGAAATATGCATTTTGCACTTATGAAAAATTACATTCCAGTACAAAACTATACATAAAGAGATTCCAAACTTTTTCCAGCCATTAAAAAAATAATTTTCAAGGTTTTAAAACTTATTTTCAAATTTTCAATCACCTTCAATGTTTCAAAATGTTTTCTGTCAGTTTTTCATTATGGAGAGATTTAATCCCACAGAGGTCCAGAGAAAGTGAACTTCCCTCCAGAAAGTGAGCCGTTAGCAGCCTAAGCAACTTCGCTGCCCCGGTGCCCCCAAAAAAGCAGGACAGGCCAAGAGTAGTCGTCCCAACAACCAGGGCATGCAGCCACCACAGCTGACCCCAGGAGGCCCCATATGCAAAGGAGGTGAAGGGCACATAAATACCCATACACATAAAAAAATTTAATACATTTATTTTACATTGTTAAATACATCTAATTTTCATTTTACTCCGTCACATGCTTTTTAATTTACATCTAAAGAAAAGATTGTTATATTTCTCAACTCAATGTTATATTTAGCAGAGTAATCTATAACTTAATCTGCATGTTAGTAGTCTACACTTTTGTTTGGTCAGGATGGTTTTAAGGGGAATGGAAATACCTTAGATTGTTATTTCTTATGCTGAAAATTTAATTTTCACTGCATTTGGTCAAAGATCCATGATCTAATCATTGCTACCAGTGTGTCACTGTAATTCCTACTAAAGGAACACTGTGTACAGTATTATTGTTACTGTTTCTTTGAAAAAAAATAGATCAGGTCTCTTCAAGGTCCATTTAATCAGATTTCAGCTCAGTACTTCACAGCCAGCCAGCTCCCTAAAGGAAGAGCATGGGTATTATTTCCCACATGCAGAACAAATGCAAGATGCAAAGATGTGGCGCCTCCTACGTTACATGCAACACTGTCTTTATTTTAGAAATAAAAACTGACTAGCTGCATTAAGAAAAAGAGGATCCTCCATTTGTTTTGTAGTTTAAGATGGATGTGCTTCTAAATTCTACCGTCTACCCCAAAAGCTACCTCTCTATCACTTGAAGCTCAGATAAGCTTGTATGATGAAATACATGTATATGTGGGAGCAGCTGGAGAAAAGGTGTGCTGGAAGGTACGCGTTGTAGGGTTGATGAATGTAGATATTTTTTCCCCCTCACTCTGCCTCTCTTTTTCTTATTCTGTTTTTAAGTCTTCAAAGCACATATTCCAGGAATGTGGAGGGTTGGTGGCAGGTGGATTTTTCTGTTTTTTTCCCCTTTTCTTGTTGTCAGTATTATAAAAAGGGGTGCTGGCAGGTAGCGCCTGAGGGCACACTAATAAGGTTCACATCCACATGTTTTACTGTACACTAAATCTGTGCTTGTGAATCTGAAACAGAAGTGAACATGGCAATTTCTGCACCTCTGCAGGGAGTGTTTCAAAGCTTAAAATTCTGAATACAAACTGGGTTTCGGATTCATAGGTACAGATGAAGTGTCAAAGTATTGTATATTAGTATAAAATCAATACATGTGTTGAGCAAACCTGAGAAGTTCTGTTAGGTGGTACTTTAAAGGGGACACCTTGGCACATGGCCAGCAAACAGCTTCGGTTTTCTCCACTTGTCTTTAGCCATTTACTAACTTAACTAAGATGCCAAAGTGCTTCCCAACAGGAGATTTTCAAGCTCTGGTTTCTCCCTATAACTGATGCCAGTAATAATGTCACTAACCAGAAGCTAAACAGATCTGTGCTGTTGTATTAGAGAGGAAGCATGTGCAAGACAACTACTGATCCATGTGGGAACTCAGTACACCTCTATTCCAAATGTTCCGTACTGAAAAACCTGGATACATTAACTGTTACACCTCTACTTTAAATGTGTAATATTTGAAAGGCAGAGATAAGCTATGAAGAAAAACCATCCAGAACTTTTAGGCACTGACACTTCAAACAGCATCAACCTGCTGAGAATCCCAATTTGTCAAAGCGAACAAAGACAAACTCCTAAAATTAAATCTAGTGAGAGCAGACTGCTAGCCACAAGCCAACATCCTTTTTTATATCAGTCCCATAAATGATGAAAAAAGTTAACCATAATAAAGGAAATGATGGAATTCCTGGCACTGAATGTCTTTCTACTTTCCATTATGAAGCAAAGAAATTTCAGAAATGTGAAACATTATTTGACCCTGATTTATTCAATACCGAGTTTCCTGGCGTATTGTGTTTGCAGTGCGAGAGCATCACACACACACACACACACACACAAACCCACGCAAATCACGATGGAAGTCTATTTGTTACAATAGTCATTTAAGGGTGATATTTTACCTTCTTTTGAGCTCAAATTTATCTTTGCAAACACATTCAGTAACCTGGAACAATTTAGAATTTTTATAAAATGTAAGACTAATGCAGTAGGTTTTTAGCTAGCTATTTAATTAGCTCAGCTAATAAGCTAATCCAGCAGAAAAAGTGGCTTATTAAAATATATTAATATAATTTCACCTATTGTAAAAGCTGGACGAGTATATTCTTAAACAATCTGTTGGTGCAATTATTCAAAGCAAGCCGAAGTTTTCAAAGTGCATAAAATATATCTAAACACACACACACACACACACACACACACACAAATGTGATCAACTTCAATCGAAATGGCTTACAAGTAGTAGCAGCTGTCGGCTGAGGCCTTCCCATGACCAAAAAGCATAAACCTAGACCAAAAGTAGCTGCTAGCCAACAGGCTAGCACTGACAGCGCTTCTGATTCATGTCAATCAAATGGAAATGCCTTTAAATATGCCTTCATCATTCACTCATTCAAGATTAAATAACATCAAGACGGATGAGTTAGAAAAAAGTTTACCCCCCTCAGACTTGGCATCAAGGTAAATTTAACTTATTAAACCTAAAACATTATTTTGTACCAGTCTGTAAACATGTTTAGATCTGCTGTGAAAATGGCCTTTTTATAACATGGGAGTCTTTGAGGATTGGTTCTGTTTTCAAACCAGTCCCTAGTGGATGAGGGATGAACTGCAATTTTTTGCACTTCTACAATTGCTTAACTTTTTTCCGCCTGAGGTTGCCACTTGGAGGCCACGCCAAAGGAAAAACCCCCCATGTCCCCTGAGGTTTCCATTAATGTTAGACCTCTTCTTGCTCTATTTTTCTGCCATCTCCTCTTTTATGCACCTACTAGTCAGGGCTTCCTATGTTCCTCAGGAACTCAACCTGGCTTTGTAAGCCTTGTTTGGGTCAGCTTTGATAAGATGCAGCTGAATGTGTTAGCGGAACCAGTTGAGCCTTAATTCAGAGAAGGTGTTTGTTCAAGCTAGGCTTTCTCCATAGAGTCATTTAAGGCTTAAAACATTCCTCTTTGGAAAAGCTTATGATGTGGTCAGTGAGGAACCGGGTTAACTACACAACTGATGCTTTATAAGTCAGAAGCTGGGGGAAGTATGGTGCACTGAGTCTCTGTCCTTGGCTCTCACTTACTGTTCCTCTTCCATTCATATAATATAATATCCTTTATGAAATAAAAATTAAATGAAAATTTACTTTATTGTCCACCATAGTGGAAAATTGTCTTTAGTTCACCAATAAACACATTACACATTCACAAATATATACGGTAGTCCATAGTCTCTTTATCTCTGATTAGTTCATTGCTGTTCACCGTTTCAGGTGCCTGGCTGCTGATAAATGTCCCCATGATGTTTGGACCTCAGCTGACCCAGTCTGTGCTCCTGTCCTGACCGATAGGCCCTTCCCCTCACTTCCCATGGACCTCCTGATCTTCTACCCACCCCCACTCCCCCTGTCTGGATGAAGAACAACTGCTGCATGCTACAAACCTGAACTGTTATTTTAGAATTTAGATCGCCCCCTAATTGAAAACAGTCCTAGGCACATTTGCCTGTCCGTACTGGGAAAGGATCTCTCCTTCAATGTGGGCTCCATCATGAGGTTTCTTTGTTTTTTAATCCCTACAACTGGGTTTTTTAGAAGTTTTTCCTTACCGAGAAGGAGGGTCTAAGGACAGGGATGTTCTGGGTCAGCCTAGTTTAGTGTAGTTATTACCTGTGTTTATTGTGTGTTATGTCTGCTGTTGTGTGATTAACTGTGTGTGAAGCCCTTTAAGACGGTTTACTGGGCTATATAAATAAAATTGAATTGAATTGAGCCTGGATTTCTTTAGGGGGGGGGGGGGTATACATTGATGGTATGCCCCCCAGATGTCCTGCTCCGGTCCATTTTGGCAGTAATCAAACGAAAAGTAAAAACTATGAGTGCGCTTGGTTTTTTTCTTCCATTTTTCGTTTTGTGCAAAAAAAAAAAAAGAGAGAACTGATAACGGTACATTATCTTATTTTTTTTTGTTTTATATTAGGAACTAATGGTTTTAAAAAATTTTATATTTTGTTTCCAATAAAAAAAATAAATGATATACAGATTTTGTTACTATTAGCATGCTTCTTGGTTTAGTTTTTTCTGTTTTTGGTTTCCTTTTGTTTTCACCAAGTAGGCCCTAAGCTTCATTTATGTATTTGTTCCAATTCAATAACAGGATAAACTGTTAAATCATCATTACTTTTATTATCCTATTCAAATCACTAAAGTACCCAGTATAAATAGTAATATGATTACGGACATTTTAAGCTTATTATGTAGTTCATGCTGCTGTTTTTCTATAATTCCTCTAATGCCTTCACTCTGCTGTACAACCTTTTGTGTATCCGAGTCAGCAAACGAGTAAATAAATAAATTCTGCTTCTCGACTTTAGCAAGACGCATCTTGTCAAGGATTGTCTCCTAGCTGCAGTGTTTGGCAAGTTCAGCCAGATGAAATCCTTGTCAGCTGTGTCACCTTATTCCTGGCCAAGCCCAGAATCCCTCTGAATTGTACGAACACAAAGCAGTTATGAATTTGTCACCTCCTGTCATTTTATCTCGGGCTGCAGGCACTCTTCCCACACAAAGCTGCACAGCAACAAGCTGCGCTCAGCCAGGTTTTTTCCTCTTTTTTTTCCCTTATTGCCATTCTCCAAAAACTAAAAGGGTGTTCTCAATGTTATCAGAAAATTATTCAGTACAGAACGTTGGTTCGTCATATCTCCCAATGTTGAAAGCCTCTTTTCTTTAAGTCTGCACCGTCTTCGTAAGCCCTCTTGCCCAATTAGCCATCCTTAAGCCTTTGTACATGTTGGACAAAAGGAAAGACGAATGTTAAATGGACTGATTACACCGCGGTAATTATGGGACTTTCAGAAGCACATGTCATTCCTTCTTTTCTCAACTAAAGCTGTAATGTCACAAAGCAGACATTGACTCGGTCATTTAAATAGTACGTAGCAGGATTAGACTCCAACTACCACCGTATATTTTAGCTTTCAAAGATCTAGACCATAATAATTTTAGGATTAAATAAGTCATCAGATTAGATATTTCTCACTTCTGGCAATTAAAGTTTGTCTACATTGTCTACATTTACCCTGAAGGCATTATATGTATGAAAGTGATAATTGTAAAGTCTGTTTTACATTACTTCTTGACCTTGACCTCTTACTTCAAGTGTTTGTTAAAGAATTAAAATATATAAAATGAGAAACAGAAATATGCTAATTTTATATTCCCCTCTTAGCCAAATGAATGTCAATAACATATTTCCCTCTTTTTAAAGGGGATGTATCATGCAAAATCCACTTTTTTTTGCCCTTACATACATGTTTTTATTAACTTTTAGGTGTTTAGGAATGCAGAAAATGTCAGTTTATTCCTTCCTGATGCTTCACATATTTCTTTATATTCTTTATGGTCTCATTTTAGTGTTTAATTTTCTCTATTTTCTATCATGTTTTTTATTTGTATCTATAACGTCTCAGTATTTGCTAGGGGTTTGCCTAATAAGATGGTGGACTTCTGGGTAACCAATTTGATGAATCAAATACATTTTCTTTTGTTGACATTTATTAAAAAAAAAACTTAACAATAAAATGTTTTTTTGCTGGGAGAATAGTGTATTGGTGCAATCAAGCTACAAACATGGCGGAACAGGGTAGAGTTGAACTTCCTGTTACCAGGAGGGAGGCAGGGCATGACAGGCCTCGTTCTCCTTTAAAGAGACGGCACCAAAACGAATCGCTCTGAAGACACACCTCAAAACAGGGTTTTAATGGGTTGGCAATCTGCGTCTTCGGAGTCGCATACAGCTCTTTCATCTTTCTGCTGCTTTGGAAAATACATTATAGGTGTCCAATTGAAGTGAATGTTATTTGTCAAAAAAAAAAAAGCATCATGTCTTCTTATTAAGTTAAAGTTTTTAACTTCTTTCTTCAGACCTTGTGCATTTTTGGTGATCAGCATTTTTCTTGTTCAGAGATGTTTGACCACACAGCAGTCCGCCAGCATGCACGTAAAGCCCAGCTAGCTAATTTTTCATTACTCAAAATATGCGTTACACAACAGGTGTAAGTCAACCTGATCTTGAGCTGGAGCTGGAGCTGGCTCACATACCTGACAAATTAGCCATCCTTTTATTGTTCAGTGAAATATTGCTTCTTTTTTCCATTGTATTTTAAATTCAGTTCAAGGCTCCATAAAAGGTAATTTACAGAAACATAGATGAACTGCATGGATTTCATAAGCAACACACAATTTTACAAATCTGTCTGTCTGTATGTATGTACAGTGGGGCAAAAAAGTATTTAGTCAGCCACCAATTGTGCAAGTTCTCCCACTTAAAAAGATGAGAGAGGCC
>JBAMHV010000014.1:9460661-9485527 GCA_037177535.1 Pseudomugil gertrudae
CTTTTCACTCGGTCCTCACTTCACACTAAGTGCAGGAATGTGTGTGTGTGTGTGTGTGTGTGTGTGTGTGTGTGTGTGTGCTAGGACATGCATGTGTCGTGTTTAAACAAGTTTACATGTTCACATGGATATGAGGCGTCATCACGGGTTCTCTGTTCGTCTGAGAAAGTCACACTTGCTCGTTTTCAACCCCTGCCGGGGACAGGACCCGCTGACAGCACTGCATTGTTAGGTTTTTTTTTCATGTTCGTCAAATGCCACATTTCAATGCACACGCACGTATCAGCACACAGATGTTGTCAGCATGTTCCCATTTTTTTCAGACACATTTTTTTCAACTCATTGCCGGCAAACATCCCTGGAACGTGCATACTCTATTTCACAGTGCTAGCTCAACCCATTAACTTTCTCTCCAATTAATTTCCAACAGAAACTATTCACTCTAATTGTTGGATAGTGAGGCTCTGCAACCAGCAACAGCAAGATCTCAAAATCAACAACCTACTTTGGATGACTACAGGAGCTATTTTATCTTTAAAAGCTTCATGGTACAAACTTCAATAAAATTGCTCACAGATACACACACTCACTAAATGGAGGAGTGTTTTGTCAGTCCACCTGCATTCACACAGACTACCTCCTATTCCTCCTGCCTGCAGCAGGCTGGCCCACCACTTATGTCTCCGTCTGCAAGCAGCTCCCTTTTCCAGCTCAGCAGCTGAGAAAGTGCCAATCCCACAGTTTAAAGGCCCCACTGGCCCTGCCAGCATGATAGATAGTTTAGAAATGAGGACGTGTGTTTAAAAGAGAGGAGGAGAGGGGGAAGCGAGAGAGGGCGAGAGGGAAAAAAAAGGCACGCAGCAGCAGCTGTCAGACAACACAAAACCCAAGCTTCCATGACCAGGCTCTTAACAGAGAGAGAAACAGAGAAAAAAAGAAAACAAGGGGTCTTCTGAGAGGCTAAGCCTATGCTGACAGGTAGCGTAAGTGAGGGCTCAACAGAGAGGATAAACACATGGAAATTCCGACTGTAAGATAAAGAGATTATTACAGAAATACATGACAGGGATGAGGCCCTAACAGTTATCCATAAACAATATCTTATAAGCAATGATTTTAATACTTCCAGACTGAGATAAAGTGCCAGATACTAAAGCGCCTTCAGGAAACCACAACATCCCTTACATCCGTAGTGTCCAAAGATCTCATGGCATCCATTCATAAGAAGTGGAATAAACTCATTTTCAGCATGGAATTGTAAAAACTCTGTAATATAAACATGTTTCGATTATATCTCTCAATCAGAACGATACATTTTTCAAGTTTACATCAAATCTGAGTGTTCTAATAAAAGTGTTACTTCCATACGTGCAATCCAAGAATATTAGCAGGTTGTCTGAAACGTCACCCTGATCCGACAGATCTAGTTAAACCATCAGTTTGACAGTTTATGTTCACAGCTCTGAAACATTCAGCTCCTTCCTGCTCCACCATGCAAACACACAATTCAACAGGTGAGATCTAAACTCTGGCACATTAGAACCAAAGTTACTTTTATCTGGATTTCTGCAAAATAATGGTTTCAGTTTATGTTTTGTGTGTGTGTGTGTGTGTGTGTGTGTGGGGGGGGGGGGGAACCTGAAAAAAAACACTCATGAATTGTCCTGAAATGTCTTGCTTTGTCTGTCCTTGAAAAGACAAAATCATTAAAAAAATCAGACTCGATGTTAAACATGAGAGACAAGCAACCACTCCTACCATCTAAGTAATTCTATTCATTATTTTCTTATCATGTTGAGATATTATGCTTAAATGACTTACCAAATATGCTTTCATGCCAATAGATTTTTTTTAATGTAGGAAAACTCATCTGTGTGTTCCTTTCACAGTATAAATGCAGTCAAATGGCCCAACCTCAGTGAGTTAGGCTCTCTTTGCAGATATACACGCGTGCATTCTCTTTCTCCATTACTCTCACAGGGGCCCTGCCTAACACTTATTAAACAGATCTTAAGAACATCTCCATTCATCATTGCCACCTTGCTTATGCATCAATGCCGTTGCACATGTGTGTGTGTTTATATGTCGCGGGTCTGTTAGTGTGTGTGGGGCCCCAAGGGGCTTACTGTCGGTTCAGAGAGGGGATGATGTAGGAAGATTAATATTGGTGTGACGGAAGAACCATGCCAGGAAGGAAGGGTCACTCATTACCCATCTGACCAACCATCTCCAACTCAAACACACAGAAGCAACCGCACACACAAAGGCACAGATGGTTACTGCAGTGAGAAGCTTCTCTAAACTCTTCATCACCATCTCTTAAACTCTTCAGCTGCTCCCCTCCTCTCCTCTTCCAGTTTGTCTTTCATCTGCCTTTCAGATTTTATCAGGTCTGTTGAAATGTATCACATTAGTCTTGTTCGGTTTCACAGAAAATGCCTGGTGTATAAAATGAATTGACTGCCTCAGACTCATCTTTATGGTCAGAGTGAGGAGGATGTATGGACAGAGGGGAGATGGGATGTGGTGGAGACAGGAGAGGGGTCAAATACTGCAATTACCACCCAATTGATTTCCATTGGTGTGATGGGGAGAATAAGTGTTACTCCGCCAATGTTCACTCAACCTGGCAGCAAGTCCTCCACTGAAGAGAGGAAGAGAGAATTCTTTTAGTCCGTTCATTCAGTCTGTCATTAATTAATATGTTCATTTAATTTCTTGCAAATGTTTGTTCATTCACTGAAGCAGCTGATGATCTGCTGCAGTACACATTTAGATGGAAATACATTTATTTGCATCTTTAATATTTTAATCTTTCCTTTCAGCAGAGCATCTTCTAATCACGTTTGTATATAGAGCCTAAAACTGCTACAGTTAAATCTGGCATTTAGTCTTATTAAGATCCTTTTTAAACCCACGTAAACCCCTTTCCAACATTCAAGATTGTTTTAAAATGTCTTTCTTGGTCTATGCACGTTGAAGAAAGTTTCACACAGACTGGAAAACAGCAGTGTTCCTTCAGTGGTAATGGCAAAAGAAGTTGTATCAGACCCGCAAACACTGCTATGGTCTATGTGAATGAACTGCATGCACTCTGCCAGTTGTCTTCACTTGGCTTCACTCTTCTCTGAACATATCTTCTCTTTTCCTCTCTCCCTTTTGTTTTTCTTTCTTCCGTTCACCCCCTCCTCTCCTCCAGTTATCCAGTCATCACTCTTTGTGGCTAAACTGTGGTCTATCGATAGAATCAGTGGAAAACTGTTTGGAAACCCAAACCTCAGTTAAATTATTTGATTATAACCTCCCATTACTTGCTGGTTTGGAGGTATTAAAATCTTGCTGAGAAGTAATGATTTCCATTTTGTGTTGAGCTGTAATACAATATTTACTGTAGTTTCTATTCAAGGACAATGGATAATAGTAGCTTGATCTTTTTGAGCTGTTTGAGCCATTTTAAATCGACATTATGAATAAGGGGGAAAACCTAAGTGAATGTGAGAATGAAAAAAAGAAAATGAGGCACGATTAACCAGAAATGGAAAACTTATGTAACTCCACGGCTAACCAAAATGAACAGTTTCTCATCTTATGGGGAAAGTACAAGTAAGTGTGCAGTAGTTGACTAATTAGTCAAAAGTCACAGAAACATGACCTTGCTGTACAACGGGAGATAGACAAATACTAATTAAGGCTACCTTGTCTCTCACCAGCAATTAAAAAACAACAAAGCTCTGCAAATTTTTTGTGTCTTTGTTCCTCTCGTGCTATCTCGACCTAATTTATCCTTTTCATTTATCTCCAGAAAAATGAGTTCATTGAAATCCCAATTCCAGAGTCTGAGACGAGAAGAGTCTGTGGAGAGGAAGAGAGGTTAGAAGAGGAGAAGATGAGGGGAGTTTGATGACGTAGTTCCTCTTGTAGCAAGGGCTTCACAAGAGGTCATATCGGAACACATGCACAAAGTACCTTTGTGTCCACATATAAACACATTTGTGTGTGTGTGTGTGTGTGTGTGCATATGATTGTGTGTGATTGGGCTGTTTGGCAGGTAGAAGGCTGTGAGTGCAGCCTGTCACAGCCCAGCCCTGATTACTCTGCACCATTCATCAAAGTGTCACCTCACTGACAGCCGCTAATAAATATACTGCCACAGACCCCCACTCGCACCTGGCAGCGTACCACATCAACACACACAAGCACATGCACGTCATCACCTACACGCACACACTCACTCTGCCACCCCCAGCAGCCCGGCGCAGCACCAAACACAGCTTGAACAGCAACACATCCTAGAGCTCATTTGCTAATTGCTGCATTTCCCATCAATTCTGTTTCCATCTTGTTCAATGTCAAAAGGAGTGAAATGATTGGAATAAATTATTAAATTAAATAAATAACTAATGGATAAGCATGTTACATGACTATAGTTTACATGCTTTTTGCCATGCACGTCTTACCATCATGCTATGACATGATTTTGCCTCCATATTCAATTGTAAAATGGAATAAACTATTGATAAATACAACGCAGCTGTTCTAAATTAAGCTAAAAACTTTTTTTAAGACTTTTATTTAATTCACTACATCTTTTTCTGAGCAACCAAAGGAATTGTCGTGCAAACATCTGAAACAATTCACCAGTCTTTGGTAATGCAATGCTTCAAGAAGCCGCAAAAATACCAAAGACTGCCACCTCAAAAATGTGCATTTACATGTAATTGCTGGTTTGATTTTCTTTATTTTAATTCATTTATAGTGAATGTGGAACACAAACCCATGTGGTCATCTTTCTTTAGTTGTCTATGATTAGGCCCTGTATGATTGCTGCAATGATTTGCTCTCTTACTGTAAGTGTAATCTTCCCGACTGCTGTCTCGGCTACGGCAGATGCTCCCCAACTCCCCCTGTTGGGAGACAGATGAAGCATGTGACTCAACAAGGCTGTGTGAGCGGCTGTGTGTGTGCGTTACACAATGCGTGGGGACTTTGGTGATCTGGTGGCGGAAGCATAGATATTGGTGTATCCTGCACTGGAAGGTGTCCTTGCCAAGCTGAACGTGTGTTTATGAGAGTCTGTGGGCGAGTGTGTGTGGACGCGAGGCTGTGGGCATGCTGCGCTGGCAGATGGCATTACTGCATTGCCGGGCCACCCTGGCTAACACGGGGGAGGACAAGGAGAAGGTGGGAAAGGGGGAGGAAAGAGGATGTGAGTCAAAGCAGGGACAGTGAGGATGGCTGTAAAAATGAAAACAGTTAGGGAGGCGTAAACAGCAGGGGGAGGAAACTTTGAGTTTTGAGAAAGAGAAGGTTGATGAGGTGATGAATGAATATTTCATGATAATGAGCTGAGTACCAAGAGGCCACAGGAAAGCAAAACATCACCAACTCATCCTCACAGTTCAACAATAGCAAAAAGAAGGCCCTAATCCAGAACAATTTCATTATTGTTATCTATTAATATTACCCCTCCGATTTTGGTTCTGTGATGGTCAGTTGCCAGCTACGCTCCAGTTGTTACTGTGAGCATGTATGCATGTGTTGCAGAGCGCTGCATGCCTGCTGGGCAACAAGGCTGGGCCAGGTGTAGAGTGGGAGTACTGGGAAGACTGGGAACAGTGGGCCTGTTAATTAGAGAGGGTTGATTAATGGGAGGACTGAGAAGAAGCACAGTGTTTGGGAGGAGAGACGAAGAGTTAAGGGGAGAAGGCAGGTGGAGGTGCAGAGGGAGGAGGTAAACTGTTTAAAAAATGGGGGGAAAAAATATTTTAAAAAGTACACATTAAACCAGGTGCTTATGCTGTAGCATGTCGTTTCTGTGATCTCATCAGTGCGTGTCTTTGATGATGTCTGAATTAGGATTAGGTGTGTTATTGAGATGTAAGAAGTGGCATTGTGACAAACACTCCTCAGGGGTTGTGGCATGTAAACACCAATCATTTGGCAGATGCGCTGTGAGCAAATTGGCAGTGTATTCCCCATGGCCAAGCCACACACCATTATCAGGATTGAGACTAATCGTGTGCCTTCTCCCATATGAAGAGCAATTAATTCACACTGGATCAAACTGCAAGAGAACAGAGTGTGGGGTCAAAATAGTAGAACAGATTCAGCGATGGTGAAGACAAGAGTGAAGAAAAACGAACCAGAAAAAGGAAACTAAAGTTTGAAGGGAAAGAAGAGAACATAGCAGGTAGTCTGATTTGTTTTTTAGTTGGACCAGAATTCTTAGTTGTGCTTTCAGATCAAGTCCAGGACCTCTTACACAGAATAAATGAGAAGGATGGGATGTACAACTGGAAAGTGACAGCATTGTGAAAGGGTTCTTGGAAACCATGCAGCTTTTATGCATTGCCACAAAGATTTGACAACACTATAATTTTATAATATCTGTATTTGCAAAGCAATGACACTTATGTGGAATCAGTAATATGTGGTTTCCCCATTCTCACCTCAATCCAGCATTGAGGCATTGTAATCGAGTCAGGCCAATCAGACACCACGCTATTACTTCCTGTTTGATTGTTTCGGCGAGCAGCACTATTAAAGCGGAAACAAAAAGGTTATTCTTCACTGTGATGGACAGTGGGAAAAAAGAAAAGTAGAGCTGGTTTTGGTTTAATCTCCTGCAGATAGGGGGAGGTAAAGAGAGACAGAGGCGAGACGAGGGAGCCCATCCTATTCAGGGATACAGTACCTAAATTAATCGCCCAGCCTGATGGCCTTTTGGATAAAATAAATCACATTATAATAAGAAAGGCCATATTTTTAGTAATAAGCAGTTGCTGCTGACAAGCCAAGGGAAGCTATTCAGATCACCTCTTCTTTTCTTTTATGCACACACACACACACACATAAAATCAGTTTTATTTCCCACTGGAAATAGTTTTACACCTTTATGCAATAGTTTATCCTTTTTTGTGGACAAATCACACAATTCAAAAACTAAAAACAGAGAAGCAGCGGAAGGTTTCCTGTGCCCAGAGAGACAGGAGAGAGTCTGAGCAAAAGATATGTTTTTCTAAAGCCTCTGTAATTCATTACTTTGTCACAGTGAAGTCCTGTTGTGTATGTAATTCTAAGAGGTGATCACAGCATGAAGAAGAGTTTTAAAGGACGGCAAAGTAACACTTCACACTACAAGAACAGTGACTTTGTCAACTTCATGGACAGATTTACTTCACATGAAAACTGTGAGAGTGTATCTGCATGACAAGAAAAATGTCAACAACTGTTGTCAGAAGTAGAGTAAAAAACACTAAAGTGGAAAATGATAAAGTGTTATTTAGTCACAGATGACAGAAAAAGAGCAACTGTGTACCGTGAGCTGCATCTAAGTATTTGAGCTGTTAAGAATCAGAAAAAATCAAACATATTCATCACAACCAAAGATGATGTCTTAACTTTATTTTGATTCATTCAATTTCTTTCTTTTTATTTTCTTTCCTCCTTGAGGTTTCTAAAGTCTCTGTTTTTTAATCTGGAGCTCGCAAGTGTTGGACAGTTTTCATGTCCCCATAATGTTCATTTAATTTTTTGTCAGTTGACTAATCATAAATAAAAATAGTATCTGTAATACATACAGTATGTTAACAGCATACGTTTGGTTGAATATGTTTATCTTGTTCATTTTAATTCCTAAATAAACCTTTATTTCCTGGAGGCTAAAAATAGTCAACTTCTAACTGAATTAAGACCAATCAATTGGGCTGGTCCTTTTATAAATAGAGATGTGATTGATTACGAGCCTTGGCATCAGTACATGCTCTGCTAAGCATTCTTATTACCAAATATGCTTGAAATCAACTCTGTTATGCTAATACATTAATATCTTTGATCACCAACAGACTGCAACACCTTTTGTCTCAGTGCTGTTCTGGCAACTTAAGTGAAGAAAGAGGTTTGTCAGCTTGTTATGTCAATCTCTTTACCCCCTGCTTTGATGTGTTTTCTGGGTTTCTCCCCTCCAAGTTTGTCATATTTGTGTGTGTGCATTTGTTTTGAGCACTTGTGCTTATCAGCAAACTCGTGAATGGAGTCTGATCGCTTGCTTGCAGCCCCGGTTTTGCTCCCACTGAGTGATTGTGAGCGTGCGTTTCCTGCAGAGCAAACATGTTAGTTCGTCTGCTCTCACAGTGGGCAAACAGCGAAGGGGGGCTCATGAGCGGTGTTAATGGAGAGAAAAAGGAGCGGGGTAAAGGGTAGCATGTGGAGGTAGAGCAGGAACTAAGAGAGGGGTTAGGAATATAATTTAATGTGGAGTAAGACTTACGTCAGTACTTAATGCAAGTGGCTGCTGGTGTTTATTTGCATTATGTACGTAGTGTGAATGTGTGTGTGCGTGTTTGGGCATGGTGTGCATGTGTGTGCGTGTGAGGGCCACAGGGCAACCTTGGAGAACCTCCTCTAATTGCGACTACTGGGTTTTACCTGAGGGTCTTCTCTGGCTAATATCATTAGCTAATCTGCTGTGTGTTGTCCCCCTTGCCCTCTCCATCAGTGCACTCCTCTGCAGTAACACCCCCTCCTCCTCCAATCCCCAAAACCCCCACTTTACACTCAATGCCTGCTTACCAGAACCCAGTGTAGATTGCTGAGTCCAGGATTGCACTTCTGGAAGGGCCCTGCATCTGGGCTCCACTGACAAAGAAGATTAATACCTCAGACACTCACAGACTTACAAGCATATACATGGATTTCACTCCCACACACTTAGGTACCCTCATGGATCATCCTAAAATGCACAGAAATATACATGTTCTAACCTCAATCAAAACTTAAAACAGGGGTTATTCTACAGTTTCACCACCCATAATCGTCATTCATTGTGCTCTGTTTCTCCAAGTCTATCTCCCAATCCCCCTCTTCTCAACCCCACCACCCACAGATCCCACTTTACATAGGATCTCCAGGCCACAGAAAAACAACTTTCTGCTGATGCAACCACTCCTTCATCTTTCCCATCTTACCTCTTTTCCTTCCAGTCCAATCTCACACCTACTGATACATGTGAGCCCTGAGCTCTGCTGTACATTACATTTGAGTCGGTTACAACATCTTCCTGAGGCCCCCTATGGGGCAAAAGTCCAGAAGGCAAATATGCTCTCACAAGATGTTTTGATCCACAATCAGCAGCATCCAGATTATTCCCCCCTGGTTTATAATATGAAAACAGCCCTTTAATTCACTACATAGTGTTATTACAGCTTTGTTTTAAAGGAACAATGTAAAAGAAAAATATTACATTTGTACAGATTGGCAAGTAATAAAAGCAAAGGGGAGGCAGATAAGCACAAGTGCACAGAGAAAAAGGTTATTTCCAGAAGTGAATTATTTCTATACCTAACCCCTGTGTTCAGAGTGGAAAGTCCTTGGCATTCCCCTGCAGGCTGCCAAATGTGTGGTTTTTGCCCACAGGAGAATTGAGGGAGGGGTGTCAAAGGGTTAGAGGTGCTGACATAACCACCTCCTACCGCATTCACCTGAGTGACTCAAGCACCAAACCTGTCTGTGGACAATATGCAAAACTACAAGATGAACAACACTTTGCAACAGAAGCCGAGAGAGTATAAAATAGAGATAGATGAATGGAAAAATATCTGAAAGTAGCACCGGAGCATGGGATCAGATAAAAGAGTAATCACTTAGACAGGGACGACTGGCACATCTCTGCATGCCAAAACATTTCCCCCATGTCAGCACATTGGCTGCTTGTCTGAAAACAGAAAGAAAGGGACAGAAAGACCAGGAGTACATCTGGACTGAAACCAAAACTCTTTGGGAAAGATGGGAAGAAGTGGGTGATCCTGGTGAAGTTAACACTGCCACTGTGAAACCAGTAGAGAGAAAAAATAGTAAAAAGTGCAAGAAAATTTAAAAAAAACCCAAGCAGAAGAAGAGTAGTTTGATATCTGTCAAGATATAAACAAACACACTATAATGCCTCACTGTTGCTAAGATTTACACTGCTCATAATATTAGTGTCAAGATGTTCAAAAAAGCCAAAAGTGTTTCCACCAGTTTAACCCAGCCAAACATATCATATATGGTACATACGGCTTCTGAGACAGCTGCATGGTGGAGCAGTGGTTAGCACTAATGGTTTGAGCCTCGGCTGGAGGGAGGTCTGAGGGTGACCTCTGTGTGGAGTTTGCACATGTAGGCATGGGTTCTCTCCGGGTACTCTGGTACCTCCAACTATCCAGAGACGTATGCTAGGTTGATTGGTCACTCCAAATTGTCCCGAGGAATGAGTGAGTGGTTGTCTGTCTCTGTGTTGGTCCTCTAAAGGACAGACGGCCTGTCCAGGATGCACCCTGTCTGCTGATTGCTGGGATAAACTCCACCGTTCCCACAACGCTGAATAGGATGAAAACCCTGTTGATACTCCTGGTAAAAACCTGAAGGCAGAAGATCACACTACAACAATTTTGGACTATTTCACAGTAATAAATTGTAAAAAATAAAATTACAAAAAAGGAATAAAACATTCAAACAATTTCAGATTGTGTTAAAGGCTCAAATAATAATATAATATAAGAAATCTGACTCTTATGCAGCTGTTAAAGGGTTAAAAAGCAGGAAAGGTTCAATCTGTCCTAATCTATGTATTATTCTCCTTTTTCATTTTATGATTTGAGCACAAAAGAGAAGTGAAACAGAAGCTGAAATAAAAGTGGTTTCACTGATTTGATATCAGCTTTATGACTTCCATGAAAATCTATCACACTGTCTTTGAGACAGTAGGTGTGAGGCTGGAAGCGGGAGACTATAAGTAATATTATTTAAACAAAAATAATAAAACATTTTTACCATGTAATTTTACCGCGAGTCATATTTCAATATCAGAATATAAAGGGGAACGTTTGTGAAGATTATAAAAATGAATAACTACAGTAGGAAGTGTCATGATCAAACTTGTAATGTTGTTTGGGGCATATTGTAGGTGTATTCCTCCACGCTCTGCGCTCTATCAGACCACTATCCCATGTCCTTATAAATAATTCATTTTTTAATCTGATTTCCCAGAGCGATTCTCAGTGTGTTAGTCACATATTCAATAATGGTGCACTGTGAATAATCTGGATCAGTGTTTCTGCCCCCCCAAACACACACACACACACACATACACACATCTTTTTGTGGAGGGGGGGGGGAAAGTCTGGCAGTAACAGTGGAGATGGGGTAGAGAGAGAGAAAGAAGGAGAGAAGAAGTCAAGCGCATCATTCGTCAACATCCAAACAAGAGAACGATGAACAACTGGATGAAGTTCTGTCTCCCATTTGGACTCCCGGTATCGCTGCTCGTCCTCAATACCAAATATTCATATTGCCAGGATTCACATTTATTTAGTTCATCATTTTTAATTGACAGTAGGTGTTAAGAAATCATCAGGTTGTAGGAAAATGACTGGAATGCAATAGTAAAATACAAAAGTCAGAATTATTGAAAGGCTTATTATTTAAATTAATATCGAGCTATTTATATTAATATATGTAGTTTTTTTCTCCTTTTTTGTTTTTGTTCTGGAGTTTTAAAAAATTATGTGTGAAAGACTTGAATGTTAATAGCCTAAATAAAAACCACCTATACACCAAGACATCTTATTTTTAATAACCCAGATATCAGGTTCTGGGATTATTTCCAGTGTTTCCTCACAAAACCAAAAATGTGGAAAATATCAATAATGATTTACATTGAACAAACTATTTATGGAAGAATTTTTCTTTAAAACTGTGTAACAAATATTCCTGGCAAAAAAAGTACCCCTCAAAGTACCACAAACTTCTCCAAAGTGTGGTACAAACATTTTGAGTGCAAAATGGAGGGTATTTCTTCAAAATATCGTGCCACTGTCCTTTCCGCCACAGTGCCCAGGGGGCTGTTTCTTCCAGCCACGCTGTCTGGCCACAAACACAAGCAAACACACAACATAGCACATAGCGATGTGTACGCTGCCAGCTTGAGGTTCTCTTTCTTACAAAATGTGTATCCAATTTACAATCATGCTAATTTTATTTTTTCAGCTACAGGCAAGAGAGTCCCCCCAAAACCAGAGTTGGAGGTCACTGAAAGATTCATATTCTGTCAGTATAAAACAGCATGCATCAGTTTCCACAATGATTTCACTGTGTCTAAACAATGTGCCACAAAATGAGAAACCAGCATATAAATGTTAAATCAGAGCTAAATCACAGCGCAGTTCTGCTAAAGACTGCATGAATAAATGACTGGATGTAGCCTAATCTTAATGAGACCAGTTAATATGCCTACCAGTTAATATGCCTACAATCATCTGCTGTTTTCTCAACATCATAATTTATTAGGTGCATCAATGTATCACACAGAAGAGATCACCAACTAAAGTTCATCATTAAGGACAGAAGTTCAGCGTCAGTTCTGCAATAACCTAAAAAAAAATTAAATAATATCTTTAAAGGACCAATTAGTTCATTCCCTCATGTCCACTCAGCAAGTTTGTTCATATTCAACGGCATTAAGTAACTAAATATGAAGTGAAGAACCCAACTACTCGAAAATCTTCATCTATTAACTTTATTATCATGCAATACTTTGTCACTAAGAAACTTCACCTCTGACCGCTTAGTGCTGCAAACATAGTCTCAGAGTTAATGATAAAGATGTCTTGTGGTGGGGTGTGCTATGATTGTAACCAGAGAGGAGGAAGGCTGACTCTTGGATCACTCTCTGGAAAGCAAGTGAACAGGATGTACGACGCTTTCACGTCTGTATGCACACACATGCACATAGATATGCATCTACTGTATACCTGGAGGTGCGCAGCGATAAGCTCCAACTAATGGTTGAACAAACCTGGAGCACCCCCTAGTGTTGTTTTTTGCACACTAATAGGCTTATATATTGTTTTAAACAAGCGCACTCCCACACAAGCTCCTGTATCAAGCATATTTCTACATTTAACAAAGAGCATGCAAACAAACAATAACATAAACAAAAACCTGCTCTAAATCTTAAGACTTCTAAACTTGTGTTTGTTTATTCAGCATCACAAGATCAATGTTTTTTATTATTATTATACACACCATATAGTTTGGAAACTGTTTATATATTAATAATGTTAATCAGTAGATTAAAACATACCAGTTAAAGGCCAACTCAAGGACTTTTCTCTGAATCAAGTCAGGATATATCCCAGTTTAATTTGGAGAATTGCGATTTTGGAGCATTCAAAGCTTTACTGTTCATCTAAGGCAAATTTTTGGCTTGAGCCTAAAGTGCATCCCCGTTCAGGCTCCTGTAAATGTTTGTGTGTTTGTGATTAAAAAGGCAGATATGAGAGCCGAGGCATTTCTGCAATCTTGCACATCCTAATTTGGTACTCGGGGAGTTAACACACCTGCCAGCTTCCTGCTGACGAGGGTGATTTCTTAACTGTTGTTGTTTGTGCATCAGTTTAAGGAGAGGTGAAGATGGTGAGAAACCCAGAAGTCTGTGGTGGGCAACACAGAGAAAACACACATACACAGATCCCTGGCTGCTGCCACTAACAGGCAATCTGAACATGTGAAAATGTTGACTGCTTGATGATTGATGGTGGTTATTTGTGGCTTTCTAACCCTCCTCCTTTGCCTCCACGTCTGCTTCTTCCCCCAATTTTTCCCACTCATCTTTGCCCCAATATGAGGATGATTAACATTGCGTAATATTGTCTAAGCCTGCTGTCCATCAGTCCTGCCTTATGTGACATTAGTCCAATGTAACACCCACAACAAAAAATGAAATAATAAAAATGAAATAAAATGCATATATTTAAAACAAATATATCTGCGTCATTTGGCAGACGTTTTGAAGCGACTTACAAGGCAGCCATAAGCAGTCATAGCTATTAAGCTAACATGCATGTTTTGAGGGTGGGAGAAAGTCAGAGAAAGTCAGAGTACCCGGAGAGAACCCACACGTACATTAGGAGAACATGCAAACTCCACACACAGAAAGGCCACTGGACAAACCTCCCCAGCCTGGGCTCAAACAAGCAACCTTCTAGCTGTGAGGCCACAGTGCTAACCACTGCTCCACCATGCTGCTCTGCAGGTTGCAGCAGTATATATTCAGTAAAGTTTTTTCATGTCCCATCCAGCTTTCATAACATGCTGAGCTGTGTTCTGTGTATGAAATCATGCTACACAGATTTGACCATACAAATAACATGATGAATACATATGGCTGCCGTTGATACTTTGTCCTTTTTATTATTTTATTTGCATTCTTATTTATTAGCTCTGATATAATAGCTGATATGCTAATGCAAAACCTGAAATGGTACGTAGAAAGGAAAGTTATAGGCTGCCAAAAACACAACAGTTTTTACAAAAATAATATAAACTTTTTTTTAAATATCATAGTAGGAAATACATAAAGACAATAAGCAAATAATAAGAAAAAAAAACTGGTACAGTTTAATTTCCAGCTGCTACGTTTAGACATCAACAAACAGCATCACACAGTCTCCATTAAAAAGCATTACAAACAGTAAGGACCTGCAGAGAGAAAGGCATACAGAAACATCTGGAAGGAGATGATGACAGGAGCACCTCAGTGTGCATGTGTGACCATGCAACAGGGATGAACCATTCGCAGGTAAGTTGACTGCAACCACGCCACACCCCAAAACAACAGAGAAAAGCAGAGAGGAACCCAAGATCCAAGGATACAGAAAGTCCACAGAGCACATGGCCCGGGACAGTCAAACCAGAGGAAGCTGCACATCCACCTGCCTAGAGCATAGAAAACCCCTGACCAAAGCCCCCCAGCGCCACGATCTAGGGTACCAAGCAGCACAGGGCACTGATAAGCAGACCCAGTGGCCAATGAGACATAGGCCACAGTCAGCACCACCTAGGATCAAGAACTACCCATATCCTTCAGCAGAACCCCCACCCTCATGAAACCGACACAACCAGACCACACCCAGACAAAACCACTGCTGACAAGTGCCACCTTGACAGCAAGACTTGCAACCTTCAGATACAAGGACATGTTAGTAGGACCCCACATCTCCCATCTACTAGAGGATGTGCTTTGGTGTGCTCCCATTGAGCAGTAATCCCCCTTATGTAACATGTAGTTGTATATATGTTTATATATACAGAACGTGAATTAATTTCACGCTGATGAATGCTTTAGCTGAAATCAAAATTGTTCAAAATAAAAACATGAAGTAAAGAAATCTCTATTTTTCTATTTAAATGCTTGTATGAGGACAGACAAAGATGTATGGAGCAAAGTGAACAAGTGGCAGTGTTGTTCTGGGTGTGTGCCATCACTGCCACACTTGCATCTCCTCATCCATCACTTGTTAACACTGTGCATCCAAATCTGTGTGTGGGTGTGTGTCTGGAGGAGGAAGAGGAGGATAGGGGGAGAGGAAGAGGAGAGGATATGAGAGGCCACAGTGCAAGTTTCTCATCCATCATTCTGTAGGACCAAACTTTTGAAGTAAAGGAAAGGAAGAGGATAAAGGCAAAGAAGAAATGTTTTCTTAGAATTATTCTTCGTTTCCTTCCACTTTTCCTCAAGTAATCAATGAAGTAAAACTGTGGCCTCGATTGTTCAACAGCACGGCCAGGAATTCCTCCAATTCTCTTACTCACCCTCTCAGCCCAGAATTGTCCTCCTTTCTGGCTGACGCGTTCTTCTTCCTCCAACTGGTCCACCAACATGGGGGGAGGGTCAGGGAGAAAGTAGAAAGCAGGGAGACAAGACAGGACAGGGCCTTTAGTCTAGAGATCATTACCTTTACATTATTAATGTATGGCCAAACCACAAAGGACATTCACAGACAATGAGAAACAGAGCAACTGCTTCTCTGCTCTCTATGGCAGAACTACTAGAAAAAGGTGGATATCAGTAAGTGATGTTTTAAACAAGTTATTTTTAAATACTGTAAAATGTGCGATAAAATGATCAGTGAAAAAAGTTTGTCACAAGTTCTCTGATAATGATATCAACACGGTTGTTTTCATTTCACATCTCATTATTTTATGTATATGATAACGACAGCATGCCACCAGCAGAGCAGATCTTTTTTTAAAAGTAGTTTTACCACATATTTTATTTTGACAAATGTATTTATAATAATAATAATTATTATTATTATTATTATATTTAGCAAACATTACCATATTAGAAGCAAAACAATTAAAAAGGTGGTAAATGTATTCTAAAAAGTGAGAATTTGTATCTGTATGTATAATATATGAAAGGCGGAAGCAGATTTACTGGACACTAGTGAAGCTGTGAGCATAATTAAGAAGTGTGCTGTGTGTTTCATTAAATGCTCAATATATCTTGTGTTTTCTGGATCATTTAAGCCCCATTACAGAACAGTAGCGCTGCTTTAATTTCTAAAGTGCCTTTCAAAGGTATCACCTCAGGCACTTATTTCTGCATTCACATATACACCTATGCATACAAATAATCAGGAATGTATACACCATATACGTAGTTGCTCACATTTGTGCTAGCATGCAAAAAACTAGAACACTTGCATAACAAAACAAACCAGAACAACATACATATTATTACATATTTGTTTACAGATTCTTACAGTACATACACACACACATATATATATATATATATATATATATATATATATATAAAATAAGCTTTTGTGTTTTATTTTGGACATGGAAAAGGTCCGGTGCAGCACCAAAAGTCACTAAAAGTGTCCAATAAAAGTTAGACATGTTTTTATCTTTACAATTTTATTTAATATATTAGCCAAAGGAGTCTGAAAACTAGATACATATAGCATCAAAGTAGCCAAACTCTGACATGTAAATCAATGTACCTGTAATCAGTATCCAAACCTCCAACCAAACTGTGATTAAATGCATTATTTTTCTGAAATCAAAACATTAACAACCTACCCCTCATACCTATATTTCTAAAATCTGTACTTCTCATTTTCTTCATAATACATTAGTTTTTCTCCCAATGTGTGTCTTACTGTGTAACAGATGACAGCAGCCTTGCAGTGGCTGAGGCCCTCGTCTTGGCTGCCAGAACAATTTGACTTGCCAGCTTTGCCGGAGGATGAACCCCAGGACAAAGTGGTGCCAAGGTCAGATTCTTTCTGACTGTGTGTTTGTGTGTACATCACGATGGATTTGTCCATTTAGTCTAGAGTGTTGTCTCTGAATAAGTCTGCTTAGTTAGAGTATATCCAATGTGCTAAACCTAACAAGAAAAGCCTCCTGTGCATTTGCAGGTTTAATCTTGAGTGCTTGCAAGTCAAAGTAGTGAGAAGTGTCTGCTGAGCCAGCTGCAGATTGAGGGGAGATGGAGGTAAACGGATTGTTGTTCAGAGCAATTGATACATTGCCAATAGACTGAGCTTCCTGTCCGGGTTTTGTGGCGAAGGTGCTAAACGCTTCAGGAAACCAGATACACTTGCACATGCTCTGAAGAGATTGAGGGACAATGAAGGGTGGTGGTGGTCTGTGTATGTGTGTGGGTTGGGAGGGGGGGCATGAAGGATGAAGAGAGCAAAAGAAAGAGGGATGAAGAGTAAGACATGAGGCTAATGTCCTATATGTTCTAATAATCTTATTCAGCTGTTTCCAACACAGCAAACCGTGTTGGTGTTATAAACTGAAATAAGCTTTCGTGTTTGTCCTCTTTAATGACATGGAATGTGGCTAAATTAGCAGCTGAGAGGCAAAACATCATTTACACGACAATCAAATGATCCTTTGCAAAACATACTCAATATGCATTAGATGTCAGCTTTGTGTGTATAGGATAGACTCCTTATGTACTCAAATGAGGAGCAGGGGGGAGTATTTGGGTGTTGGGTAGTGGTGAAAAATGCCAAACTGAAATCATCCATCACAATGCAATAAAAAGGCCTGCAGCGTTCTGAGTGGGTGAGAGGAGTGAGATGTTTGTATTGGCCCACTGGGTTTCCCCGCATGATAGAGGGAAAGTGTAAATGAATTTGTAAATGTTAAAAAATGTTCTTTTTATTAAGAAGAATTGCATCATTAAATCACATTATCAAGACAAAAAATGCACCATTAATTTCCTTCCCAAGCAGCCATAAGTACACGTCTCTCTGTCCCTGTGCCCATCTCTGTGTAGCCCCATGGGGCGTCAATCTCAGAAAGCCATTTCATTCCATTACACAGATCAGTTTGGTTGGGAAAATCTATGAGCACATGTTTAACAATAGAAAACTCAGACGCTCAAAAACAACTTTCTATGTGTGTTTAGCGTTGTTTTTCTGCTGGCCCAACAGACAAGCCAGCAAACAGGTAATGTCTCCTTTCCTCTCTTTGCCCTTCCTCCATAAGGACATGAAAGGTAGCATGAATAATAGATAAGGGAGGTGATGAGATCAATCAGAGGCTATCAGTCTGGGAGATAGGAGTGGACAGAGTGGGATGTAGATCTGCAGCAGACTGGACTAGAACAGCAGGCCTGTTGTCAGAGATAGCAAGAAAAGGCGGAGATAAGCAGTGATCTACAGGGCATGGGGATGGCTTGACTAGAGAGCCCAAATATGTGTAAAGCAGCAGAATGAGAAGCATCTCATCGTAAGTCTGCGTCCACGTCCATGCATGCATGTATTGACCTCACGCACTTCTTCATCTCACATCTTTGACAATGCCACAGCCGCATGACAAATGCAAACAAAAGGTTTCGCTATTCATCACTGTACATAGGAGGGTGAGGCTAATTATACAGCTGTAAAAAACATGACATTCTGTTGTTTTTGTTTGTCCTCTAAAAGATTACAATGCTGAATATAAGGATGTAGAGGGGAAAATTTGCCTTACACCTTCTCTGTGAGGAAGGTAGAGAGACACTTAAAAAAACACACATACGTACACACTCAAACATAGTTTGCATCTCTACAACCTATACCTCGTCTTGGCTTGCAGGCATGATTAATCCAGTGCAGAGTGAGGGGATTTTGACCCTAAACAGAAAAGTACTGTTGAGGCTGCAAGAGGCACTGATTTATGTCGGTACCCTTCCGTCCACATTAATTATCCACATGCAGGTGCAGGCCCAAATTCCTCATCCCCCCAGCTGTAGCCACATGCTGTATACACTCAGATACACACACTCATATGAACACACAAACAAACAAAGGAGGCACATTCAGCCTGCCCCCATTGTCTTACCAGGCTATACTTACGGTATCTGGGTGGCACACACAACACTGCCCATCATGGCAGTGAGGAATTGTGCAACCAGATTTAGCAGACACCCAAATAACAAACCTAGTGCAAACACAAATAGACACATGCAAACATAGTTTGTCCTGAAACATCCCCTTACAGCTCAAGTTTTCCTCAATTCAGTTCTTCTCTTTCTTTTCCACACACTTCACCAGTAAATCCTTAAATATAGCCGCAACGTTACAATAAAAAACTTTAATACTTTCAGGAGAACATTTTAATAATAATGATTTAAAAGTACTGAACTATAAGGAGTAAACGTGCAGTTTAAAGCAAAAGAAGTTTGCCTGTGTACATGAAATAGTTCTAAAGTTGTGGGACTTGATTGTAGTGTCTTAGAAAGATCAAATACAGCGTCCCTCGGTCAGTAATATAGTAATAATTTGAATATTTTAGTAAACATATTTGACATCTGAAAAGTAAGCAGCAAAAAAATCTGTCAAATCATTTTAGTAGAAATGATAACTGTTGCTGAATATGAAATTAGATGAAGCACAATTGATACAAAATGAGTAACTCCTTCTGACTCCCAGTTTAATCTTGCCTATTAAAACTTATCCTCTACCTCAATCTTCTCTATTTCTTCCTTCTTCGTTGATCTGTTCATGAAGTTATTCTCCCCAGTGACACCAGCCTCAAAGTTACACCTGTTTCTGTCTTCTGTGTGGTACATGCAGCTCTACAACTGTGCTTCCCTTAACAGAGCTACTGGTGTGTGATGTGTCACTGAGAGCTGCACTCATTATGGCCTACATTAGCACCCTGCCTCGTCCTGATTACTCCCCCGCTGAGCTGAAATCTACAGCACAAGTGTGCTTTTGTGTGTAAGTAGGCAAAAGGAAAAGAGAGGGAGAGAGACAAAGTTAGAGAATCAAAACGAGTGAGATAAAAAAAATCTTTGGGGGTTGAACACTGTCTCTACCTTCCAGTGACAGCTTCCTCATTTCTTTATTACAAATGGCTGCGAGTGCTGGTCGGCATGCATCAGAAGCTTGGGAGCAGACCCCATCACCGCTTCTCTGTCGCTCTCATTTATTACTCAGTTTGTTTGCACTCTTATCCACGGCCTTGCCCTGCCAACCTATCCATCAACTCACAGACACACCCAGACACACATACACACACGCATGTCTGCCTGCCAACTGTCAGCACTTGTCCTCCTGGACATGAGACACAAAGACGTGTACATCCCAGCTTTTGCATTTCCATTAGCCATCAATACGCTTAATGTTAGACTTGCACACCCTTGAATGTGCAGTCCAAGTGCTTCATCTCTATTATCTAACCCAAACACCTTAGTTTTCTAATCAAACCTAAATATTTGACTTATAAACATATTTCTTTATTAAAACACAGAAGTTGTTGTGAACAAGGTCTAAACCTTCACCTGAGGCAACACGTTCAGCTCTAAAGCACCCCTGATAATAACATTATCAACACACATTCAGCACACATCTGCACACAGCACTGAATCTACAGCACATATTTCTCATCCATCACATTTCTTTTAAAAGATTTATTCACTTTAAGTCTCATTCATTTAAAAGATTTAAATTTCAAACATTTAAATGCAAAAACAACAGTAAGAACATTGAGCTGTCTGTGCAGTGAAATTGTGAAAGGGATTGGATGACCAAGACCATGACCAAGTTAAAAAAATGTGAACAAGAAAACAATTTAACATAAAAACAAAAGAGAATAAGATCCTTTAAACTGGTGATCACCACAAATGACCATTTTTTATTTTAATTTTTTATCGTTTCTGGCTTTTGCCATACTGCCAATGTGGACCTAACAGTGTGTGCAAATGTGAATGTTAGTATATAATGTGACATTAAAAAGAACCGGGTGTAAAAAAAAAAACAAAGGCTGGCTGAATTGCCTGTAGAAAAGGACTGTAACTAAATTATAGTGTTTTTGTATTCCTTTAGAGCATGTTTCATGACTGCTGTGTAGTGAAATTAACTTTATTCAACATGTTTAAATAAATAAATATTTTTTAATAAGATGTAATAGATTTTATTGTTGGGGGGAGATCAGAGAACTTTTGTTTTTTGGAGACCTGATTTTAGTTAGTGGATATAGTGTAAAATGTTTGTAATATGCTGCTATATTTGGTGGAAAAATACCAAATACTCATAAAACATTGTAATGCAAACCCTAATTAGATTTCTCCATATCTGTAATATGCTTTTGCAAATAAAACAGAAGAACAAAAACACTGCTCATCTTTATGACATTTACTGATATCATCAAACAAGGACCGACCACTCGGTGGTTGCACATACACACAGACTCACATTGAGCATATTTTGGGGGCCAGCTGCCACCAAATGAAGGATCTCCTTCCCAATTCACTTGTTATTGTGCTGTCTGGGTGACAAGTATACCTATAGAGTGAGTATTTATTTCCGGAATGTTTTGTTCCGTTTTCCTGCAATGATGAATGTTTCTTTTATAAATCCATCGCCAGGCCTTTTAAACCATAAACAATATTTCTCCAGCCCAGATTCCTTGTGCAGCAGTCTTGGGGAACCTTGAGATTTCCAGGCTCTGATTTAATGGCTCATAATTCTTGAAAGGCAATCCTTCTTCACCCTCCAACGCTCAGATGCACCATCATGTGGGTAGCCCACACATTCGGCCTCTGCACCTCCGCAGATCCCCAGGCCAGTCTAACACCAGTTAAAACTATTCAGCTGGAAACAGCATGCCCTCTCTGTCAATGGTGCTGAATTACCTGCTTGGGGAAGCGGGGGGCAACAGGACGGGGCTTTCTCTTAGTTTGTTTTTGTAACAAATCCTTGTATTTTCATAGACATGTTTGCTTCAACATGTTTTACCTGTATTAATTGGAATCAGAGTATTTTTTTTTTGTATTTTTTTTTTGTTTTGGGTTTTTTTTGTTTGTTTGCTTTTTTATTATAGAACATGCAAGTACATCGCTGAATTTTTTAATGGGGTGAAATAACAATGATACGCTTTCCCCTGCAAATAGAAGTAGATCCTCAGTGAGCAGACTGATAATGCCCTCAGACCTAACAAGAGACAGGCTCAGCGTATTCCCAGCATTTCAACACCTAAATGCACTTGTGGGTTGTGAGATTTATCCAAAACTAAATCTAAATGTACAATCTTTCTACATGTCTGTCATTTCATTTCCACATAGAGGAAGTTAAGGTGATTTAAAACCCCTGCAAGTCAACTAAGTACGAGGGACAAACAACAGCAAGTTAAAAAAGCAATCATTAAGCTCGTATCTCTAATTGTGTTCCTTCCCCTCCTCATGTATAATCCCTGGTTCTTCGCTTTGCCTTCATTAACAATGGATGAATTAATTAGAAACCTTCATAGGATTTCTGCACAGTGAACCCAAGAGATAAAACCCAACCTGTTCCTCAGACCGGCTCTTTTCCTTCCATTTTCTTTTTTCTGTCTTCTCCTCGCTCTCCTTTTAATTGTATTGTTTGCTTGTTGCGTCGATAGCAGGATTAATTTCACTATAGATCAGGATTATTGACCTTCTCGTCAATGTTATTTCATTTCTGTAAAGTGCTAATTATAGGGAACAGGGGAAAGCAAATTGCACTGTAACTTGCCTCACTTGCTTTCCAATAAAACCAAAAGAAAACAACATTAATTTCCTTAGTTGCTCTCCTTGGTAAACTCATTCAAACACCATGAGTTTGAGCGAGTTTAAAACACCATCTTGTGCTCTATCTGTGACATTAAGCAGGGTTGCTTTTAGATTTGTTAACTTTACACATATGCAAAGGACTATAGAACACTCTGACCCGAGTGGCAAGCAAAAGTCATTTCAGTGTCACTCGCTGCTCTTTTCTTGGTTCTCTCACTTCACTTCAGAGAAGGGGAGGGCACAGCTCATAAACAATTAACTGGCTGGATAGGTGATACACTCAAGCTCTAATAGACCTGAAAAAACAGTGTTATAAATTCTGGTAATTGACTGAAAAGAGGTGAGCAACTGGCCAACGAAACTGAGCTGGAACCATCTCATTCCAGCTGCTGGAATAAAAAAAGCTGGGCTTTTTTGCACCATCATCTCATAAAAAGTGGCCATTTTCTCTGAGTATGCAGACAACTGTAGAAATGAGTTTGCATGGTCAATCAAAAAAAAAAAAAGATAGAAAGTCACATTCAAGAAGGTAGGTTCTCACCCTTTTACCCATTTTGTAATGGCATCTACTTCCAAAAGGGTTGCTGATAAAGAGCGAGCCCCTAAGACCTTCTTAGCCAACCTTTCTGCTTCTCCCCACCCCTCCCTTCTGCCACAGTCCTCTAATGAACTGAAAGGTCAGAGCACTAATAAAACTATTAGCAGAAATGAATCTCTCAGATGTGTTAATGCACTTTTAATTCCTGTTAGCAAATTTCATCCCCCAGCAGTTTGCGGCCCACTAATGAGAAATAAAACGCTCCGCTCTAGGGAAGGGGGGTGTAAGGGAATGGGTCGATGCTCTGGCTACTCCATAGGATTTGCCATACACACACGCACACTCCCACAAGTAATATACACTAATATTGCACCTTGAACACACCCTGGATGTGCTGGGTGTTATTCACGGACCGAGGCCTGTTTTCAGCCCTGTGATTCTGCAGGGTTAATTAAAGAGCACATCTCCATCTGTTCTCATTCAACCTCAGCTCAGTCTCTTCCTATCAAGCATACAAGACAGTCACACATATACACCCACACACTAAATCACACTTTTACTACCCAGTCCTTCTTTATCATCAGAAGAAAAACATGATACTTGACACTACAACATTCACAGGACACAGATAAACATGCTCCAACTGAAAGACATGATCTGGCTTCTCACCCATATTGTCTCCTGACCTGACTAATGAGGCACAGGCAGAGCTTGACCTTGATGTCTAGAAGCCACTAGAGAATATTAAGCCATTGTAGGCGAGGTGTTTGTTGTGTTTTTGTACATGTGTCTGTCAGTGCATTGTCACACGGATCCTTTAAAGGAGGTTCAAAGTTCAAAGTGTTTTCCGGGTAAACCTTTTCCATTAACAAGGCATATTATCCAGTTAAAAGAGAAAAACATTACCGCAACTCAGTTCATTAGTAAATAATTAATACATGAGTGTTCTTACAACTAGTAGGAAAATAAGTTGTTTAGCAGACCAGAAAGCCAAGGTACTAAATATGGGAACCAAAGCAGATTGTTTTAGTTTGTTTTTGTTAATAACTTGCAAATAACAACAAAGAAGTTATAACATATTGCTTTAAATAACAGAAAATTTCCACTTTGTCTTTAATTATAAACCTTTTAAGTTTAGGAAGAAATCATTATAAAAGGAGACACATGCACAACTCTGTTATTTGTTGCCTGATTAATCACATAATGCTTTGAATGACAGCTAAGTACTGTAGAAATTTTGACTGACATTGGTAAAGACCAAATATGCTGATGGCTGAATATTTTGTAACATGTGTTAAATTAATCCCCCCTCTGGAGCCAGGCCTGGAGGTGGGGCACGAGGGCAAGCGTCTGTTGGCCGGGCCTTTGCCCATGGGGTCTGGTTGGGCTCAGCCTGAAGGAGCTACATGGGCCCCCCTCCCGTGGTCTCACCACCTGCAGGAGGGGCCGTAGAGGTCGGGT
>JBAMHV010000014.1:9486987-9511416 GCA_037177535.1 Pseudomugil gertrudae
TTCCGACTGGACATAGTTGGACTCACCTCAGTGCACTGCTTGGGCTCTGGAACCAGTATCCTCGAGAAGGGTTGGACTTTCTTCCACTCTGGCGTTGCCCCCAGTGAGAGGCGCCGAGCGAGTGTGGGCATACTAATTGCCCCCCGGCTGGGTGCCTGTACATTGGGCTTCACCCCGGTGGAAGAGAGGGTAGCCTCCCTCCACCTTCGGGTTGGGGGACGGGTCCTGACTACTGTTTGTGCCTATGCACCAAGCAGCAGTACAGAGTACCCACCCTTTCTAGAGTCTTTAGGGGAGTGCTGGAGAGCTCCTGGGTGACTTCAATGCTCACATGGGTGGCGACAGTGAGACCTGGAGAGGTGTGATTGGGAGACATGACCCCCCCGATCTGAACCAGGTGTTCAATTGCTGCACTTCTGGGCTCATCACGGATTGTCCATCACAAACACCATGTTCCAGCATAAGAATGCCCACATTACACCTGGCACCAGGACACGCTGGGGTGCAGTTCGATGATCGACTTTGTAGTTGTATCGTTATGTCCTGGACACTTGTGTGAAGAGCTTGTGGACACCAGCGGTGAAGGATACCGTCAAACTGAAGAATGAGTCCTATCGGGCCCTTTTAGCCTGTGGGACTCCTGAGGCAGCTGATATCGACAGGCTAAGCAGAATTCGGCTTTGGCGGTCACCAAGGCAAAAACTTGGTGAGGCCATGGAGATTGACTTTCGAATGGATTCGAGGAGACTCTGGTCCATGATCCGGCGACTGAGGAGGAGAAAGCAGGACTCCGTCAACACTGTTTACAGTGGGGATGGGAGGCTCCTGACCTCAACCCGGGAAGTTGTGGGTCACTGGAGAGAATACTTTGAAGACCTCCTCAATCCTACCAACATGTCTTCCGATGAGGAAGCAGAACCGGGAGGCTCTGAGGCGGGTTCTCCCATCTCCGTGGCTGAAGTTGCTGAGGTGGTTAAAGAGCTCCTTGGTGGCAGGGCCCCGAGGGTGGACGAGATCCCCCTGGAGTTTCTTAAGGCTCTGGATGCTTTGGGGCTGTCCTGGCTGACACGCCTCTGCAGCATCGCATGGACATCTGGGACAGTGCCCACTGGATTGGCAGACTGGGGTGGTGGTCCCCCTCTTCAAAAAGGGGGATCGGAGGGTGTGTTCCAACTACAGGGGGATCACACGCCTCAGCCTCCCTGGGAAAGTCTATTTGGGGGTACTGGAGAGGAGGGTCCGTCGAATAGTTGAACCTCAGATTGAGGAGGAGCAGTGTGGTTGGAGTCTGCCAAGGTTGCCCTTTATCCCCAATTCTGTTCATAACCTTTATGGACGGGGGAGACCCAGGACACGCTGGACCGATTACATCTCACGGCTGGCCTGGGAACACCTCGGGATCCCCCCAGATGAGCTGGTGAATGTGGCTGGGTAGAGGGAAGTCTGGGCTTCCCTCCTTAGGCTGCTGCCCCCGCGACTCGACCTCGGATAAGTGGAAGAAAATGGATGGATGGAGGGTGTTAAATTAATGAGAATATTAAGAATTACTCTGTATTTTAATAAAAAGTGGGAAACAAGCATGAAAGTTATGAATAAAACTAAGCAGCTTAGAGTATTTTAAAGTAAACATGAAGTAAATTCAGTCAAGTTGAAAGATTTGCATGGAAACATGTTTTTGACAATGTGAATAATGTGAATGATGATAATTTCAGAGTAGCAAAGGATCTTCAATGGTAAAAAAAAATAAAAGAAACTAAAAATAAAGCTATGTATCATTTCCTTTCCACTTCAGATTTATGACCAGTTTGTGTTGGTCTATCATATAAAGCAGACCTGTCAAGTTCTGCTTCTGTCAAGTTGTACCATTCTCTCCATGGGCAGTTCCTGGACTGACTTCAGAAACCATATTGGAAGTTTAGTTAGTCGTGCTGCTGATACTGCCTCTAAAGGTGCAAATCACTCTCATTAAAAGTGAGTCCAACATTATCTGCCCACTTTGATGTATTCAGGGGACCAATTTCCTATTGGATAGACCATTCAGTTCAATAGGTTTTTCTGCAGCAAACCTGGCAAACTGTAAAACTGTAAAATTAAATATAAAAAAACATTTACAAGATAACTCCCAAGTAATGCAATGCATTGTTATGGGACTAGGAATCATATATGTATCCACAACTATATAGGTAAATACAGACACCTGAATGAGCAAACACAATCCTAAAGAGTCAAAGCAGAGAATACTACCAGACCAGTGGTGAGGAGCTCTGGTCCTTGTCCTGTACACGTTTCCCTGCTCCAGCCAGATTAAATGAATCAGTTACTGCACAGAACATGATAGGCTGTTGGATCCATTTGATTTGAATCAGGTGTTGGAGCAATGAAACATCTGAAACTTGCAGGACAACATCTGCCAAGAACCAGGGTTCAGTACCACTGGTTTAGACCATTCATGTTGAGCTGGATGGTTTATAAAATGTTTTTTCATGTGACAAACTTAAATTGCAGAATTCAGATTTACTCCAGCTTTAAAACCTGAAACATCCATTATCTACTACTTATTCCCTGAACGGGGTCGTGGGGGGGGCTGTAGCCAATCCCAGCTCACAACAGGCCCTGGACAGATCGCCAGTCCATCACAGGGCCAACACACAGAGACAAACAACCATGCACACACACACTTCCTATGGGCAATTTAGAGTCTCCAATCAGCCTATCCCCAAGGTGCATGTCTTTGAACTGTGGGAGGAAGCCGGAGTACCCAAGGAGAACCCACGCTAACACGTGGAGAACATGCAAACTCCTCACAGAAAGATCCATGGTTTGATCCCCACCCCAACCGAGGCTCGAACCGGCAACCTTCCTGCTGTGAGGCCAAAGAGCTAACCAACTGTGCAGCCCTAAAACCTGAAACATGTTTGTGAAAATAATTACAGTAAAATAATCACTTCTTTTTATCTATTGTAAAGGAAAGGGACAAACAAAGCACAAGAGGGACAGAAACAGAAAGACCCAGAGGGGAGGGAAATAGACATTCTATTACCAAACTAAGCCTTTTAATCAATAAAGAGATAAAAGATATTTTAATCAAAGACATATTTCCTTGTTTGTCTAATGCTTCTGCCGCCACCGTGCACATAATCTTTAAATGCTGAAAAGGATGTGTAATGCTCTCCCAGAGAGCCACTCATCCATATAAACACAAAACAGGAGCAGTCAGCAGAAACACACACCAGCCAAGCTCCGCTTGCAGACACTCCATAGACGCCAAATTACATTAGGATGGGCATATTAAGGGGAATTGCATCCTGTAAACTAGGATATTATTTCTGCATTGAAACACGCTGCTGATGCACACATACACAAATAATTTTTCAACATCATATTCCCCAACCCTGTGCTCATTCTTCAGTAACAGATAGGTATTGTTTTTGTGTGCATGCATAAACAGGCACACACACACAAAAACCATAAACACAAAGCAGGGTGCTATTAGTGTGAGGGCAGGTTGTCGGACATGGAGGCATCCGCTAGCTATGGCTAAAGCGTTCCAATGAGATTAGAGGGGTAACCGGAACCCGACCAGGCCAGCTGAACTGGGATAACAAGTCCAGAGGTGGTGAGCAGGCTGGATCAAGTTCCAGGAGCTAATGGGTCAAATACCAACTGACACTTAATTGAGTGATCAATGTTGCACATTAAGATGTGTGAGAGGGAGTGGGTGGGTGAATTAGTATATTTTCTGTAAGATAATACATCTGTACGTTCCTATGTTTCAGTTAACTCTTTAAGACCCAAGTACTTCATTAAACATGATTCATCTATATGCTGCATGCGTCTTTAGGGGTTTTTTTTAAATAGTGTGCCTGTATGTGTGGGCCAGACTATCAGTGCATCAGAGTTGCTCTTCTACCTAGTACCTGGGAACAAACAGCAGCTCCAGTAATAATGATTCATGCTTTCCGTCAGACCTCTTGACAGACAACGTTCGATCCATGTTCAGCGCACTGTAGCAGCAGCTACAGCAGCCAAACCAGACGCAGGACCACGGACATCATCATAACAGCTGAGGGAGTGCAGGGCTGCTGACATATTGATCCTCTCTCAGTTAGAGGTTTGATAGATTGACCTCAGAGTCTTGACTTGAACCATTAAAACAAGGAGGGAGAGTCCAAAAGTCAGAGAAAACAACTGAGAAAAGGGTGAAAGTCAAATAAGTGACTGAGGCAGTAGCTCTGTCCCAGTCTGTCAAAAACTTAAAAATGGGAAACTATCTCAGATCTCTAGTGCCAAAAGTCTGACCAGCAGTCAATATTAGCTAATAATGTACTCATGGTACTGTTCTGAGCAATGCAATTATAATGCAGACAATAGAAATAGAAAAAAACTCAATAACTAGTTTTTTCAAAATACCATTATGTTGTATTAATATTGTATCAGTCATGTATCTAAATTGCATTCCTCCTTGTTTTCATTTCATCCTCATTCCCTCTTAAGTTGTGTACAACTTTTTGTTTTCTATACAAGAAGGTACCATTTAAATTTACTCAGAATAAAATTATTAGCATTTACAACAAGCAAGATGATAAGATATAAAATGTATAAAAGTTACATGTCTTCCTCCCTGCCCCCATACCAACTGTCCTCATCAGATGGTCATGCAGAGCCTAATCCCTTGCCTCTGTCAGGCCTTGTGGGGCTCTGAGGCCAGAAAGGGCCAGAGAGGGTACAAGCTCACGCTAACGATAAAGGAAACCATGTCCAGTCAGCTGGAGCTTAAGGTGGAACAGAAAACCCTGCACTATTGTTCTGCCAACACACTGACAGCTAGTGATTTAGGACCAGGGCTGCCCAGGAGCGTTAGGGGAGGAACAGGAGCAAGGGAGGTCACAGAGAGGCTCCACAGGCGCCCTTCAACAATCCTACCCGAACCCCTCCATCCATGCAATGGGAAAATGAATCATGGCTGACCCAGTGCGAGGCCTGTGCCTGGCCTCTCTCTACCACCTTTTATGCCCTCCATCTAGCCCCTCCTTTTTGTGGACAAACATGACAAATCAGGTGTTTATTTACTTAACAAGACCCTGAGAAAGAGCAAAGGGGGCAGGTAAAGAAAACTGAGTAAAATCAATAGAGTTAGTAGCTCCTGCCATGCTGCTGCTCCTTCTTGTCTGACCGGCAAGAGAAACAGGCTCAGACCTAATAAGGACCCCAGGTGGAAAACAGACGCAGGTGTCTTCAGCAACTTTGACATAAATGGAAGGAAATGGAGAATAAGAGCTAACCAGTGCAGAATGCAGAGGTGGAATAAAATGAAAACAGTACCTAATACACAGATAATCCATATTTAACTGCAGCTTTTGACCATTTGGGATAACTACTGTTGATGAAACAGACATGCAAAGGACTAAATGAGGATATAAAACAGAAAACACACCAGGAAAAGTCCAAGCTGTGGATGATGTATGTGTATGGTCAGAGACATGTGAGATAAAACTGGTCTCAAAGTTTGATCCCAGACAGCAGAGTATTGAATGTACAGAGCCTCTGCACTCTCCACATGACAGGGACAAAACAGATATGGCCTGTTCTCAGGGATGAGGGAGGGTGGCCATCAAGCCAACCCCCTAAAAAGAAATAGCAGTCCTGAGCTGTCAAGGTTTCTGTCATATCCTACATCACGTCAGCCGCCCATTCCATTCCATCTCTGGCAAACCATGCAGACTGCTACGGCCAAGGATGAAAGTGCTGGAAAATGGGAGTCACTGTAAACCATTTTCTGCCCTGAAGCCCCCACCATTACTATCCTCTCCATCTCCACCCCTCTTCTTTCCGACTGCTCTTGAAGACAAATGGGTCCAGGGCAATGACAGAGTGCCTGGTCCACAAATCACCAGCGGCCGGTCTGCTCGTCCACTGCTTCCTCTTCCCCCGCTGCCCCCTCCCTGCGCCCAACCTCACCCCTCCTCATTCCCGGCTGCTCCATTAGTCATGTGCACGCGGGCAGCAGCCAGCAGCCGTAATTAGACAAGGACAAATCGCCAGCTGTGGACACAGACGAGTCCGGCCACTAAACAAGGCCCTGTTTCCATACTGAAGGGTGGGCGGCAAGTAGGGCCAAGGAGAGGACTGGGCTGTCAGAGAGATGGGAGGGGTTGGTACTGTCCAAATCACCCTGCAATGCACTTGGCCTGACCTGGCAACTCATTATTATCTTGTACATGTCACCCATTAACCCCCCAATTAAACCAACTCCAAAACCACTGCTTGCCTAAACTCTGTTCAAATGTAAACCTGATAACATTTAGTTTACAATGGTCTTCATTACTCATTTTTCTGACATTAGTGTTTCAATATAATAAAAGAAAAAAAACACAAGTTAAGCTTACTGGCCTATTGTTTTCACATGGATACTGTAACAGATATCTAATTTATCAATGCTAAACTTTTTTTTAAAGCTTTTGACAAAGTGCAGAAATTCAACACAACGTGCTTTTTCATCCCAAGCCAGGACACAAATGTCCATTTTTGAAGACAATTAAAGACAGAAACCTAATGCAAGTCTCCATCACATTCCTGTGAATGCAACACTACTACGTCACTTGTTTTTGTGGTTGTCAACCAACTCTAAACAAATAAATTAAGTAAGTAGGGCAAAGCTGGAACAATAAAGTGCAATGATGAGGTTTCAGGGTACATTAGATGGAACATTAGAAGGATTAAGTTACCAAAAATGAGAACTCACAGAATCAAATTACACGTGGACAAAAAAAAAACTCAGTCAACAAAATATAAATTAGAGTCATATGTGGGCAGAGCAGATTGAATCCACAGAGGAGTATCAGTAACAATTGCTTTGGCCAGGTCAGAGTTGCAACACATTCCCTGGGCATGAGGCGCTCAAAAAAGAAATTAAACAGATCACCACACACTCACTCACACAGACTTACACATGCACACACAAACCGTATGCTCCACTGGAGCAAACTTTATTGATCTGCCACCTAATTTCCTAATTAGTTTTTATTGGATTTCATAATCGTCATCAGGACGCATCAAAAGAAACTCAAAACCCCAGCAAGATTTTCTGCTCTCCTCGACATAATTTTTTTGAACTCTGAAAATGAAGCCATGTATTCAATTGCAAGTCCCCAGCTGTGAGAGCAACCCCGTTTTCTTTTTCCCTTACATCCACTCCAGAATCCCTTGGACAGCAAACACTGCACAAACACCATTTCTCCCATGTGCAGTAACTGATGTTTAGCATTGCACATTTTCTGCATGATCTCCTGCCATTTGTCACACTGCTCTCTTTTCAAACACCTCTCACTTGTAGCACGTAAAACATACTGCAGCACAAGGCATGGAAAAATGTTGATAGAAAAACAAAAAAAAAGTCTCCATCACTGATAACAATTCTGGTCATTGATTGTTTAGAATTTTGCTTTGTGTCTTTGATAACTAAGCTCAGTCCCAAGTAAAACATTTGTCACACATCTAAATGTCTACTGTCACTGCCTCTGAGGTAAATTAACCAGTATATATGTTAGCACAGGAAATGTCTTTTGAGTTGCTCTGCTGCATGTGCATTAAAGTGCTGAAAGACTGCAAGTCCAGCAGCACAGAGAGCTTTCCCAAATCTACAGCAGCCAGCTGGCAGTTGTTAGACATCTAAATGTTTTTGCAGTGTTACATAGGAGACAACAGACAGATATACTGAGAACAGACAGTCTTGGGGAAATTTAAAGTCAAAGAACATCCAATGTCTTCTTATTTTGGGAACATTTAGGTGCATTGGCATCTGTTTATAAGGAACCAGATCTAAAAAAACAATGAAGAGACTGCCACATCAGTGGAATGAGTGTCCCCTTGGACCACAGGCTTCAGCTCCTCCACTGATATCTGTTCCACACAATCCTTGTTCCACCATCTGGTATGCAATAAATGAGAAAAGGGGAGGAACTTGGAGGCAGAAAACTGTAGCCTGTACATAGACATCCTAACCATTTAAACCACTGCTTTGATGCTAAAACAGAAGCAAGAAACTAAAAGAATAATTCTGAAACCTTCTGTTTCTAGCTTAGCTACACTAATTAAATCCTCACTACCAGATGTTAAACAAGTGATTTTCGAGCTTTTTCTCTTTGTTATGGGCCATTTTGTGATAAAACCTCTGGCATGAACACACCAACACAATGGCTTCTAAAAGGAGAGTGGAAGAAGACAATGAGACATATTACAGGCTTCTTGTTGTTAATGACAGCAGAGAGCCAATAACAGCTGATGAAGCTAATCTAAAAGTAAGATACTTTGTGAAGCATTTAAAACTTCATGTCTTCTTTTAATTTAAATCAACGTGGCATACTAATCTTTAGAAAAAACTCAGAATAGAATTTAATGGCAAAATATATTAAATGAATTACTTTTAAGCCTTCCTAAATAAAAGATAACACGTTTTAAAAGTTATATTCCATAATCATAAATGAACATATCCAGTGTGTGTTATGCAACATGGGGTCAAGGGTCACGACTAATTAATATGAAGTTGTTATTATGATCCTCACTGTCTGAAAGAATATTTTATATACTGATGGCAGTGGTCTCTTCCAGGATGATGGTGCCCCTTGTTCATAGGCCATGAAGGGATCAGTGGATGTTCTGATGTATATGAAAAACATAGTAAGTTATTCACTATCACAAAATAGTAACTCAGTTTAAGACATATGGAAGAATTTGGAGTAACATTATCAGACATCTATCTCTAAATCAACTTTAATAAAGTAAAAAGAATTGGGTGGCAGCAACACATCTCAAAGAAGTTGGGAAAGACGCAATGGCGGGTTGGTAAAATGTTACGTTACCGCCTGGCACAAAGGCTGCAACAAAAAGAGAGGCAGGCATAAGGTGGTTCTTTACAAAGACAAGAATTTATTAAGGAAACAAAAACAAAACATGTAAAAGTCAATCACTATGGTAGGGAGTGCATGGATGTGTATGTGGATCAAAACAATCATAATAGTTGCACAGCTAGCCAAACCCTAGGTTTTCTCCCAGCCCAAGCCTGGAAGACATACTGAGTAAAAGGCTGGTGAAGCTCTTAAATAGGTGGCCTAGCACACCGGGCCTAGGTTTGGCTCGTGCCACAAATCACCGGACAGCATCTGCAGAATACTCAAAGAAAAGTGTGGTGGGGTTGTCCCCGGCCCACCATAAAAGTGTATTTCTATTGGGAATCTATGTCAACAAACTAAATTTAAACTTGAAAGCTGCAATGTACTGCACAACACTCACCAAACCACCCAGGAATTTCCCAGTTAGCCAACCCCGTCAACTATGTAAACCAGCAACTCTAGTGCCTGGAGGAGCACATTTAAGAATGGCTGGAGAAGCAAATGGGGTTACAAAAGGAAAAACCCCAGATTGCAAGGTGCTCCAGACAAAGAGCCACCTACGCTCCTTCATGCATCTGACCACAAAACGCACAGCTGCAGAAACAAAACCCATGGCATTAGTCTGTGGTTTGGGCAGCACGATAAATGGAGGAAAGCAAATAGGCCAGGGTCTGAGTAGAATACCCAAAGAGCACTAGACCCTGTAGACTATGCACCTTTTTACAATTTCCAGATATGAGCCAAAGTCTTCGGGATTGCGCCTGAGTGTTGCCACCCCGAAATCCTGCTTAGAAACCTGCTGCAAAACAGTGAGAGGGCCATGATAGCATTCTTGAAACAAAGTGTAAGCATGCAGGGACAAAAGAAAGTGATCACACAGACTAAACAGCAAACAGACAGACAGTATGGAGATACATATTTTTCTCAAAATGAAACCCAAAAACATAATCAACCAAATTCTGAAGGTGTTCAGATTGTACCAAGGAGTCATACAATAGGCATAGACCCAGATCCATGTGCTGCATGTTAAATACCAAATCATTTAGGTTGAATCCAGTGCTTTCATGCACAACGTCCCTGGCAGCTAACAATAATCAAGGAAGACTTAGTGGAACCTTTGTAAAGCTCCATGGTTCTACGCATGATACAAAATATGATTCACGCCTAGAGGTTGCAAAACCAAGGAAACCAGATAACATGCAAAGTTTGAACCATGATCCCTTTGGATAACTTTTGGTATCCAAAAATGGAAATAAACTGGGGCCACATCTTTACTACCAACTAAGCAGAAATTGCCATGCAGGGAATTTGCTGCCAAACATCTTGTGCTAAGATACATTACAGTCAAGTGGATACTGCCAGACTAAAACAGACCGGTTGCAGAACATGTTGCATCTAACTGGCCACTTGTATGATCTGTCATAAAAACACCACCACAAAGGTCTTTCAGAAAAAAGGTGGACAAAGGCCAAAAGCTCCATAAAAACTCCAAACACTTGTAATATCTACAAAACATTATGAGAATCTGCAAACATTTCTATGTGCAAGGATGTGCTCAACCAAAATTTAAATTGATTGCCTGCGATCTTTGGGTCTTCGGGCTGTACTGTATTGGAAAACAGACACAACTCTGCAATGAAAATGGGGTCTGGAACTATTCCAAAAATATCTTGTGAACGCAGCTCACTGTGCCAGTTTAAAGCTCAATCATGACACCTTTTTTGTGTGCCAAAGCTTTTTTAAAATGAAGCAAAACAGAAAATCATTCAGTGGAAACTGACATGCCATTTGGGCTAAAGAAAAAGAGACTATTTGGCTTGGTATTGGTGCTTAGCTCAAAGTGTTTCTGATGTTTGTGTGTCTTCAGTGGTCACACAACACATGTACTCTTCATGAAACATGCTTGGAGTCACCCCAAGAGCTGCTGCCGTATGTCTTGCTCTTCTTTTAGAACTCAATTAATATTTGACACCAACTTTCCAACTGTATGCACATGACAGCAACACAATAAAACCTAACTTATAATTTTGCCATTTACTTTTAAACAGCCTGGGAACTTGGATCTCACATCACCTTCAATGCAACTCAATAAGTAAACCAACATCATCTGTTAAGGGATCCACTGGGCTTGATAGATAACAATCCAAGAGGACAAACCTTCATTTTATAGAACTTAAAGTATGTGAAAGATAAAAACACATTTACTTCCTTCATTCTCCTCTTAAGTTCTCCCAAGCTTTTATCGCAATCTTTCACACAAATCTCAGATAAAAACAGGTCGTTCCAGCCTGAAGGCCCTTTAAATGATCTCAGCGCTTGCATCACATCAACCTTAGTTCACACTGAGGTGTGTAACAAGGGTCCAGGAAAGCAGAACAAACTCAAATCCCAGTGAAGATGTTTTTGGCCTTGATCACCGTACCCATCGATCCCTGGCTGATTCCCACTCAGATACGTCTTATTTTATTAGTGGCTTCGGCCTTCTGCCGCCCCATTCCGCTGTGATCAATACTAGCATGGGGATGGCCCTTATTTTTCACTTTTAGTGCCTTAACGCTGTTTAACCGTGTCACCTGATAAACGACAGGCCCTCCCCAAACACTGATTTCCTATTGATTTCTCCTTCATTCAGCCATCCCTTCCTTCGTCACTCTCCTATTGTTTTTATCTCCAGTTATCGCCTCTATCCTGCCGCTATAGCTTGACCCCACCCCATCCCCCAAATGGAGCCTGGGTCATTTCTCTCTGTATGAGAAAAAATAAATTGTTCCAATTTTCCTTTTTACATACAATAAGTGAAAGAATTACTTCCAGAGAATGAAAGCTTTGTATTAAAAGTTTGTGTTTCTCATTTTCCATAATAACCCACCAATCAGCACAAACACAAATAGCAGTGAAGACCCATTTGTGTGCATGAAAGCATTGACCAAGCTGGATGCAGAGAGCACCATGCAACAGATGTTATAACAACATGGAGGCAGACAGCTTCATCCATCATCCACTGAAGTCCCGTTGATCGAAGCATGGTTTGGATTGTTGAGGAGAAAGGTTCTAGGAGCTCCAGCAAGGCAATATACAATCCACTTACATGGCTTCAATTGGGCTATAACTATATAAACACATCTGTTGTATATACAGTAGATGGTGAAATTAATATGAAAAGAGATTTACTGCACAGAGGAAAATAATAGAATTAAGATGGTGAGATTAAATTAAATAAACTGCATCTAAACATTAGAAAAACATTCTTTAAAAAAATAACATCTGATACACTTTTTGGCTGCATTGTTTTAATCTACAACTCAAAATGAACATAATTTATGCAAAATTAAACCCAATCCTATTCCTGCTTAGACTGGCTCATCCACTCAGCTACCTCTGTATTGATCTCTCATTTGAAGCACTTCTGTAAATCCAGTCACTCCTTCCAGTTTTACAGCCATTAATGCCATTAAATATTGGTCCCGTATTACAAGGTACTTGGACAACATCTGACTGGGGTTATGATACTGGCTTTGTTTCCTAAATTTGCAGGGTAAAACATTTACCACATCATTGTAATCTTCCTGTGGTTAAGTTTTGTAAAATGAATGCATAAAATAAGTGTAATTATGGTTTTTTTTAGTCCAAACAAAAACTGTGTTCAATATGTGTGTTTTTGCATTTAAAGTCTTTCAAAGATATAGTTTGATTTTCATCATTATTCGTCACCAGTAAAATAACTGTATGCACAGTTTTACTTGAGCACACTGATAAGCTGGATCAATTTTGCTGCTTAATATGTGAGTTTTTTTTTATTGTATTGCAAGTCTATGGGCCTTTTTATTCACAGATTTAAAAAGCAAAATTTCAAACCAGAGAGTCTTAAGAGCAACAAAACATCTGGGTATGACAACAAGGAATCCTGTTTTCTAATAATATCAATTAAAAAAATAACAACAATATGCTCCTGATAAAAGATGGTATAAACTCCCTGCAGTCTACACAGTGGGAAAAATGCTGCAAACAGGTGAAAGTTTATTACCAGTGAAAGTAGCTTCCTGGCATTTTGGTGAAAATGTTCACATTCTATTCAATTCAACTTTATTTATTTTATTTATTCTACCATCAACTTAGTTTCAGATTTATGCTCAAATACTGCAAACTAAACTGGTATGATAGATTCTGAATTACAATGGCTTAGCCCACTGCATTGTTATCAGCTTTCCTATTTTAAAGTAAAGTTATCATTGATTCATTCATTCATACATCTTCCATCCCACTTTATCCAAATCAGAGTCGCAGGGAAGCTGGAACCGATTCCAGCAATTACCAGGTGAGAGGCACAGGTCAGGACAGGTCACCAGTCCATCACAGTAAAGTTAGCATCCACCCATCCATTTTTCATACTGCTTCTTCCAATTCAGGGTTGCGGGTAGCTGGAGCCTATCCCAGCAATCACTGGGCGGGAGGCGGGGTACATCCTGGACAGGCCACTAGTGTAAAGTTAGTATTTCATGTTTAATTTTTTAATACATTACAGCATTGCACATCAAAAGTTTGTATAATCAATTTCTCTTTGTATGGCAATACACACTCTGGCACAAGATTTGAGGTGTTGTGTTTTCCACTTTGTGTCACTGCACTGTTCAGAAAATAATCCAACTTCTTAAAGACACCTCTCTTTTTTTTGTATTGAATCATTACAGTTATGCGTCTTTCCAACAAGTTCATGTTATTCAAATGATTCCTGTGAAATATGTATCACTCTTTTTATATCAGTATGTTAATATCTTACATATATTTTGCAAATGTATTTGCATGAAAATAACACAAAACTCAACATACAATTCAATTTTCCTAAAAACAGCCTGGGAACTTTGATGTATGCACGCAATCTGAATAAGTAAACCAACATCATCTATTACCAAATCCACTTGTGTGACCTGGCAATTTTTTATTAGCGTGCCCCGTCCACTCTTTAACAGTGGGTTAAGTGATAAATTGACATTTACAGCGCAGCCTGCCAAGTAACACTGAGCACAGAGCACACTGAGAAACTGGCCATGAAGTAATAAGTGAGTGGGCAAGAGGTTTTCTATTAACACACGGGGAGAGGAGTAAGAGAGGTTGGAGCCACATGAAGACCATTTCCTGAACAAAGCTCCTCCACATTTCACAGCAGCTTCCTGCAATGCCCCTGTTGAAAGGGACCAGGCAGGAGCCACAGAGGAGCTTGAGCACCAGCTAGTGGTGGTGGAGTTTCACTGTCAAGATAGTTCTTACCAAACACATTAATCATGACCAGGGGAGTGTAAAATTCAATCGGCTCCTTCCATCCATTTCATGTGAAGCAGACTGAAGGCCGGCCTTGTAGTGCCTGAGAAAGGAAGGATGAAAAAAGGGGTGAAAAAAGAAAAAGGAGCTCCCTACACTTCATCAGAACCCCTACTTCATAACAAATGGAGTGTCTCTCTGGCGGAGGAGTGCCATCAGAAACACGCGTTCTCTCTATCCATTTAATTCCGGCAGTGGAGGAAGGGTCAGGGAGGGAGCAGTGGGTGCGTGTTCTGCTCTCCGCTCGCCGCTTCTCCAGTCACACAGTAAACTACCTTTTAGGAATTGTTTCTCAATAAGAAATGATCAGTCCATTTATCTGCACCAGGCGGGCCTGTCTCCTCACCCAGACCTCCAATATTTTTCGTTTGACCTGATCAGGGCTATAAACTAGACCGAGACACTTTCAATTTGTCACCCTGGGAGTCCTCTGCAAGTCTCATGCTACTGATTGCATCCACCCTCCCAAATGTAAAAATTCCTCCACTGCTTCCAATCTCTTTATGTTAAATGTTGTTGGGGCATTTTTCTATTTCCTACATAACAGCTGGTATAAAATACCTTAAAGGATCAACATATTATATCCAGAACATTATGGGCTTTTCTGTTAGAATATGTTGTCAGAACAGGACCATGCTATACTGTTACCTCAGATTGCGGTAGCACAGACATGAGGTGGTCAAATAATTTTCCAAATATCATGCTATGGTAAACACTCAAGAAAACTAACTGAGAAAAAAACAAAAGACCAAATAACTACATTATAGTCTCTCAAAAACCCACCGATTTCTTACATATAGATGAATTGCATATAAAGTACAAACTGCTTCATTGAAAATTAAGAAGAAAAAAACCCAAAGGACATTACTGATTATTCACTAAGTAGAGAAATATTAACCACTTTGTTTTCTATCAAAACATGTATAAACTTTGTACAGGGGGTAATTACAATTCACACATGACTTGCTTTCCCATCAAGCCCTTTAAAACAGTTAAACATTCTTTGAATTGAATGGAACATGTCAATGATTTTTTGACAGCCCTGAAATATGGGGATGGACGCTCAAGTACATATGCACAACCGGTTAAAACTGCTGCCTTGTTCGAGTCACATGCATGCAATAAATCACTGATACCTCCGGCTGTCACCTCACATTCATGTGGTTACACAACACTAATGGGCAACTGAGTGGAACTGAAAATCACATGCAGTGATCAGGCCATGGTTTTTTTTTTGGTGGTTTTTTTTGGCCTACAAGAAGTCGAAAGATAGATAAAACTTCTTATCAGATCACGTCAAGATGCACAAGCCACAACTTGATTTAAGTGGTTCCCCTAAAGTGATACAACACATAAGATTTGAGTCCAAACTTTGTGGCACTGTAACTGGAGGAACTGTGAATTTCCGTAAACACATCCAATTTTGGGCCACCCTGCGACAGACTGGCAACCTCTCCAGGGAGTACCCTGCTCATTTTTGGGAAGAGGCTCCAGCAGTTAGACACTGACCATGAACTGGATTAAGTGGAACAGAAAACAAATAAATGAACATGTAATTTTGTTTAATGCACAAAATAACAGAATATACTGAGACTCATTTTACTGTATTTTGAAACTTTTAGGACTTTCTATGCATTTCCTTCTAAATTGTTTTGCACTTCATTATGATGCTCTGTAAACCATGTTGGAGCAAAAAATATATATAGAATATAGAATATGATCTTAAACAGGTAAGAAAAGTAAACACTATATTTGCAATACTTTAAGCAAGCTGTAAAAATGACATGCAGCAATGCTGGCTTTGTTCAAAGCTGTATGGTCATATAAGTACACAATAACTACCAATATTCTCCACACTGATTCATTATAGACAAACCTGTCCACATTACCAGTACATACTTGTCACAACTCTGTTTTGTTTTATTTACCTCTGAATGCAAGTCATATCTCCATCTCCAGGTTAGGCAAAGAGAAAATAAACATTCTGGTTAACATTTTCTCACTTATTTGATGAAACAAGTAACCTTATTGTGTATTACATCAGGAAGTGGCAGTGTTTCCAATTACTGGATAGAGGTCTATTAGTATGAATAATTGCTTTTCCCAAATATTTGCTGCAATTATAGACAATAAATATATAAAATAAATGCAACCAATAACTCTTGTTGCCCTTAGTAGTATTATATAATTGTGTATCAGTGGTGTTAGCCAAGTTAGGTTTAAATGTAAAATTAACACGGAAATTTCACTGGGAGAGTGTCAAGAGCCCATTTAATATTAAAAGAACAGAGAAGAAAATCTCTCTCTCTCTCTTTCTCTCTCACATACATTTATATTGTATTTAATTTGCCTTCCAGTACAAGTAACAACCTTACTGACTTGAAATGTACAAATAACTTTAAGACACAAACTGGAATAAATAATGAAGTCAATTGATTTTCAAAGAGATTCACTACATGTGAGATAAGTGAACTTTGAGCTTACTTGTTTCTTTTTAGGGAAAACCCATTTTTGTTTTGTGCACAAAACACTGTATACATGGTTATTTTTGGTTATATAAAACACGACATTTTAGCTCACAATAAAGCTAACTTTTAAGGTGAACTTTTTTTGATAGCTAGATAATGACATTTCAAAGAAAATGTTTTTTTAAAAAAACCTGATGCATACATGTAATACATTAAGCAGGATTACTATGAATTCTGTGTAAAGTGTTATGTAACTTTTTGTTTTTTAACTAAAACATGTGCTTTAGCTGAGTAGGCTCTAAAAATGACACCAAAATGGCTAATTGTTAATTGTCCTGTAACCATGCCACCATACAGCTTTATAAAGAAAATGAGGCCAAAATCATAATCAGTGTGATCACCCATTCTGCTTCCGGTGATTAAAAGAAGTAGCTTACTGCCAATCACATGCACTCAATAATTGATCATCAGCCAGTGGGGAAGTCCTCTTTAAAGGTGGAAGTTTGGGATAAGTAGATCCTGTCCTTACCAACTGATGGTGATAGTGCACCATACTGTTAGTGAGGAGTAAAAAAAATGGACGAGAATAAAGCATAAATTAAGGCAACAATGTAAAGAAGACTGCAGAATATTTCTGCTAGGTGCTTCTACAAGCTGATGAAGTTTACAAGCTGCCTAATAAGTCATGTTTTTGGATCATGTGCTGTTGTTTTTCTTTGCTTTCATTGCTTATAATAGTACTGGAATATTGTGCACTTTATATTTTTTATAGTCGTCTATCATCATAGTGTTGCATTTTCACAAGAATAGGTGAGTGTGCTGGTGGTGATACTAACTAATTAATAGGACTAACTAATTAATAGGACACCTGACAGCTAGGAGTACAGGTCATGAATTTTTGAAAAAATTAATGAACATGTAATTGATGGGGTTATTTTATGTTATAAATAATAATCATATGTTTTTATTTTAAGCAAAGGTCCTTCTAATTAAGTGTTTTATATATTTTCCTAATATATATTTATGAACAAACCTGACAACCAAACTCACGTGCTTACTATTCCGGATGTTTAAATTGCTATATGTCAACAGAAAAAACATTTACACAATACACACCCTTTAATAAAAGAACAAATGGATACTGGTAAATACTTTCACATGGGCCTCCTGCTCTTCATATCAAGTCGGGAACAGCTACATTATGTAGTGCAACAGCGACACCCCCTGACAAACATGTGTACTGCATGAGAAACCACACTAAAGTGAAACTAGGTGACTAAAAACATCAAAACTCATAATTAGGTGTATGACAGTAAGGCTTTATTTACCAATGTTAGGAAGAAACAACACTTGACAGTGTTCTCAGAGGTAAGCAGTTACACAGGTCTACAGATTGCTGCTTTAGCTGCATACATAGAGTATTGAACAAATTAAGTCTTTGTATTTGCAGCATTTTTTAGTTGAGATCTTAATTGAGTGGTTCTACATCAGAGTACCATTTAGCATGCAGGATAAATAATTTAAATAGTAAATCTATTTAATTTGAGTGCATCTACCCATCTAGTGTAACGAATGTTGCTGCTTTGTGTTTATTATTTCAATAAATACACTGTTCTATGCTAAAGAACAAGGTCTACTGGAAGAAGAAGTAATTGCCTGGCAGAGGTAAACTTTGGTAGTCATGACCTTAATGGTTTAAGAATACATCCTAGCAGAGAACAAGTACAACAAACCCGAGATTAACCTGTGCACCCATACGTTCCGGGCCTGAATGAAACTTACTCATTTAAGTATGAATGTATAGTGGATGCATATTACAGGGTTGACAGGAAAAATGGGAAGGAGGTAAAACGGAGAAAGAATAAGAGAAGCATCTATATCCACCAGTTGTGGCTGAATTTTCTTTTTAAAAAAGCTGTTTCGTTTAGGTTTTGGATGCAAGGCTTGATGTTTTTTGTTGTTTATCCTCAAAGCAACAAATTGCACTTCATTCTTGATGTCACAGCTTTTCCATTTACAATATTTGGCTGTATTTACACATTTCATTCAAAAATAAAATGTGAAACAGACTATTAAAAAAATTGGCACAGTGGTAACAAGGCCGCTTGTATCTGGCTGTACTGTAATAAAATGTGGATACAGAATGTAAGACGAGGACTTTAAAGCAATGCTGTTTCTTCACAGTATCAATAACAGAGAGTCTCAGGTCAGGTGGAAAAACAATGTTGAGCTAAATTATGAAAATATAAATGACACTCTGAGAAACTCTAGGAAATTAAAAATAAATCTGAGGTCAAGTGAACAGGTGAAAACACAAGAGGCACCCATGTACAGGGCAAACCAATAAACTAAACCAAATGAGTCCCTCAAAGGGAAGCATCTCAGTCCACTGTTGTTCAACTGCAATAGGACAATACTGATGTTAGAAATACAGGATGGTCCTGTTTCACATAAGCTGTTCTTGGACCTGAGCCTGCCCTTATTACAGTACATATATATATATATACATATAAATCAACTACATGATCATGCTTGAATACACACCAGTCAGGCCCAGCCTGGCCTCATCTCACAATCATTAGATATCAAATATAAACTACATCACAGCCAAAAAGCAAGATACAAGTGCTAACATCAACACTAAAAATATACCACTTCATCAGGTGGTAGCTTGGCCACAGTGTAGAGGAATTGTGCGGGCGAACATGAACAATAATATATATACTACATCTTTATTTACAATTGAATAGAGGGGCACAGTGGTAAATTTGTCTTCCTGTCTTATTGTGGTGTAATGGTGGTGGATTTAGAGGACTCTGGATCTCTTGCTGGCCAGTGAACCATGCTAAAAACAAACAAAGACAGCAGTGAGTCATCAAGCACACAGAGGCTAAAAGTTTTGCTAACAAATAGCTGAGACTGAAAATTAGTCTAAGTGAAAAGAGAGGGTTCCTATTTTCTTTCTCCCGCTCTCTGTTTGAGTTCTTTCTTTAGATTACCTTAGCTTGCTTGTAGAAATGAGGGGCCAACTCCACCAGCCAGGATGATTCAACAGCAGTCACATCTCGCATGTAGTATTTTGAAGTCTGCACTACTTCATTAAAGACAACCCTGTAAAAAACGCAAGCAAAGTTTATTTTTCACATAGAGGGAAAAAAGTAGCACAACTCATTCAAACAATACACGTGTGTAAGTGTGACATTGTGTCAAGATAGAAAGATGAGTCCTTTTTTATCCTGAAGGGAAATTCAATTATTCAGCTGCTCACTGACAGACACCTAAAATCAGAGCTACAAAGTAAAGTAAGTAGCCCACAGTGACACTGATGTTAAGATAAAAACAATGTCAACACTGTGAAAGATCAATGAGTATAGATTATGTACTGACCACTTTGGAGGTTTCTCTCCAAACAGCACAGAGTTAGGGTGGATGTGCAGCTCAAGATCATCTCGTAAAGTCCTGGGAAGTGCAAAAGAATAATTTAATATGCCATTAAACCTTCAAAAAATGTATCTGAGAACAAAAAAATCATTTAAAAGAAGTGTAACATTGAATAAAACAGTGATTCTCACCTGTAGGAACCAGAATGATGAATGCGGGCAGCATTAGCAAAGAATCCAGACACAATGCACCTCAAGATCACATCTGGATCACCTGGATAAAACATACATAAGGGGTAATGCAGGCTTCTACAGGGAAAGCTAAATAGCTCACATGCTTTTGTGTTCATTGTCACTGTCCGATACAAGCCTATATGTTACTTAGCATGATGACAATATGGACATACCCTCACTGGAATTTCGTGGCACTTTAAATTTGTTCATGAGACGCCGAAGCTGCTCGCGAACGGTCACAGCCCTCAGCAGACCCTTGTAATTGAGAAAATGTTCCTGACACCACTGAGAGCTCTTCTGGTGCTGTGGGAAACACAGAAGGAAAAAAGTTGCATAGCTTTGATTAGAGTGAACTTTGCCCAAGTTATGCAAGTTTGCAGCAGCCCCAAGTGTTTACTTCCACGGACTTGAGCTGTCTGCACACACAATACCTTAATGAATGCTTCATACACATTCAGCATGGTGAGGTGGTCTCCTTCAGCAACAGCAAATTTCCTGTGCTCACGAGCCTGCAGGGTGAAAAGGGTGAGATAGCAAAAAGGAAGAAAAAAGGGGAGAAAGGACACCGTTATGCTGATTAAGCCTTTCTGCTAAAAATACAGCATGCTCTGTTTTTACTTACAGCAACTTTCTTCTGATTGGGCGGCACAACAAATATGTTCTGAATCTGCATCATTGCTGCTATGCTAACAACCTCTTTAGAGCAGCCAAAGTTTCCTGACTCCAAGAGCATCTTGGCGAACATGGGGCTGAGAGGAAACTCAGCCATCCGCACGCCCATGGGGTCAGTCAAACGGCCGTAATGGTCCAGGCCTGCCAAGAAACGCACAGGCGGTGATGATGCTGCATCCTATGCATGGATAGCTTGGCTTGTAGATGCTTGCACACTCAAAATTCTTATCACTAGTCTTAAAGCTTAAACACAGATTTCTCTTTTACTTCATCACACTGCTGAGTATCTTGTCTCTTACCTCCTAAAGCATAAAGAAGTTCCAATGCCTGAACCATGGTCTGAGCTGGAGGGGGCTGTTAGAAACACAATAAAGGGTCAAAGAGTCATTACATGTCTTCACAAGTTAAAAACCTGGACAATGAATTTAAGAAGTTTTTATAAAGCATAAATTTATGCAAATAAGGGGTCGTTTGTGTTAGCCCATCAAAACAAGCATGTGTGACTCACAGAAAGAAAGTTGAACCGCAGCACATTGTCGATGCCCAGTGCCTTCAGCTGCAGGATAACAGGGGCCAAATTGGTGCGCTGCATCTCTGGCACAGTAGAGGCAGGCAGTTTCTCAAAATCTTCCTCTGATGGACGAACAGAGAAAGAGCAATAAAAATAATGTGGGTAGGAAAATAGAAAAACTGTTGTGACATAAATATTAATAATGATAATAATGATCATTATCACAGATGCTATTCTTCAATGCTTCTAATCTATTCCTGCAAACCGGACATACCCGTGTACAGTCTAAAGCATTTCCCTGGTCGGTTTCGTCCAGCTCTCCCAGCCCTCTGGCTGGCGGAAGCTTTGGAGATTGGAGTGACCAGCAAAGACTCAATGGCGGTGCGAGGATTGTACGCTCGCAGCTTTACAAAAGCACAGTCAATGACAAATACAATCCCATTTATGGTGATGGAGGTTTCAGCGATGTTAGTGGCTACAATGACCTGAAAGAAAAATAAAGCCCATTTCTTTCACCTCTCAGGGAAATCGGTTTTTAAAACAGTTTACAAATATGCAGATTGTGAGACACGATTACCACAAAAGCCTACTTTTTGTTTGACATTTTAAACCACATTTACCTTTCGGACAGAGGGGGGAACCCGATCAAAGACCTTCATCTGCTCAGCATATGGTAAACCAGAATACATGGGCAAAATTCTCAGGTGTTTCTTCATCCCATGCCGGGACAGAGATCTGGCCTGATCTTGTAGAAGAGACACCACCTTCTCTACCTCCTCCTAGGAGAAATAAAATGTGAACATTAAGCACAGAGACGTTTTCCTGACAAGAAATCCAGAGCATGTGATGCCGATGTTTCAGACAACTTACGAGATAAACCAATTACAGAGAAAGCCACTAACCTGACCAGTGAGAAAAGCAAGAACATCCCCATCCTCCTCTGTCTCATGAATCTTCATCACTGTCTCCACAGTGGCTTTCACATAATCTGGAACAGGACTGCCAGCAAACCACAAACACATTGGAGTTTAAAAGAAAAGTGCTAGTTATAAATCACAATATGGTTAACTTGAAGTCTGTGTGGATTACCTGACAGTGTAGAAGATATCCACTGGAAACGTGCGGCCCTCTACAGTCAGGATCCCACACGTGTCCTTGTTTGGATCCCCAGACTCGTTCAGGTTGAAGAAGTCATGAAATTTCTTCAGATTACAATAAATTAGTTTTACAACAAATTTAGAACATTTATCTTTTTTCCCCAATCAAAACTAAATAAGGACAAAAACCTTTATAAGCATTTATGCTCAGCTAAATCTGACATTTGAGAAAGTCAACAACCTATTAATGGTTATACAGCTGAAATTGCTTGCATGAGCAGATGAAAGCTTTTAAAAGAAAAGGTACAATATACATCTCATATTGTATTTAAGCTGACTTGCTTAATGCTGAGCACATGGCCTCATTGTGTCTATCTATCATCAGGGTATTGCAGATGTCAGTACAATGTGATCCCACCCGACGTCTGTGTTGCCTGTGTCTCCCTTTGTTGATCTTTTCTCACTATTCAAGCATATCTGTTCATCTTAATGGTTCGGTCACCTTGGCGTCAAGAGTTGCAGAGGCTACAATCACCCTCAGGTCTCGCCGCTTCTTCTGAATCTGTTGAAGAGTCAAAAAAAAAAAAGTGTGAATGTGTGAATATGTGAAACTTTGTTGGACAGTGACAGTAAGCTGGTATTACCTTCTTCAGCAGACCAATTGCTATGTCCGTATACAGGGTTCTCTCATGGGCTTCATCTAACATTAAAACACTGGTGTTGACAAAAGGAAGCAAAAGTAAGCCATAAAAGACCTGATTGTGTGAAACAATAAACCAACTCATACGTCCAAATAATAAACATGTTAAGAAAAATTTGATAGTTTGAACATCACGTACCTATATTTTTTCAGAAGAGGATCAGCCATCATCTCTCGCACCAACATGCCATCTGTTACAAACTGAAGCTCACAGAGTTAAAAACAAAATAAAACCCAACACATGAAATCTCATAATGAGCACCGAGCACATCTGCCACCAGTTTACCTTAATCCTAGTGGCGTGGGGATCAGAGCAGTCATCAAATCTGATGGTGTATCCCACTTCATGTCCCAGCAGGGCCCCTCGTTCCTCTGCAACACGATTAGCCACCTACCAGCACGAAAGAGGAGAAAACACAGGATTTTGGAGCAGGCATGTGCCCTTTAACCTGAACTAAATTGGCCTGAAGCAAGATGACATTGAAAAAAGAGTGAGTCGAGAAACAAGAGGACATGAGTTGAGCTCTTACAGAGATAGCAGCTACGCGGCGAGGCTGCGTCACTCCAATCACTTTCCCCTCTGCCGCCCAGCCAGCCTCCAGCAGGTACTGATGGAAGTCAGATGAAAAGCGAAGGCAAAGGAGAACAAAGCATGAAGAACAGAATCTGCATAAATTACTCCGATGTGGTCCAAGCCTGCTTAAAAAAAGAGGCTACTAAGCATCAAGGCAAGGTCGTATTCAACTGCTGTGGGAGGAGTTGGTCTGTATGAAGGGTTTTAGGACACTGCAGCATAATACGCCTTTTTCACACAAGTTCATTTAAAATATTTACATAAATAAATTACACTAACCTGAGGTAATTGTGTTGTCTTTCCACATCCAGTCTCTCCAACTATGATTACAGTTTGGTAACTTTCAACCAAATATAAAACGTTGTTTCTGTGCTGTATTGGGAACAAATAAGAAATAGTACATACAGAGAACATACAGACTCACACAATCTTTCCACTCCAACACATGTGCTAAAGCAGTGTGAAACCTTAAAAACTGGGAGTTTCTGCCGCTGTTTCTCAATGGAAAGGGCGGTGTTGGGGTTGAAGATGATGGGGGAGCCGATGGTCTCTGAGTTGAGCTCCCTTTCCTCAGAGATCCCCGGTGCCT
>JBAMHV010000014.1:9513253-9544536 GCA_037177535.1 Pseudomugil gertrudae
ACCTAACTCAGAGACATGAGCACTGCGTGCAGGAGGTGGTGAAATAGGAGCAGGGCAGGGACTCTCCAAATACCACTCACAGGGTTGTGTGGAACAAACAAGCCCCGCTCGAGCCAAGGACTCGATGGCATAAGAGACGTGAGTGTGTGTTTACCCATATGCGTGTGTTTTGGAGAAGTAAGCTGGTGGAAGAGAGATTGGGTAGGGGGTAGGAGGTGGTTGCCATGGGGACAGTAACACACCAGTGGCGCTCCGACCTGTCTCCCTGGGCCAAACTTGTTCGGAGAAGAAGGAACAGTGGTAGGGAGGGAGGGAGAGAAGAGGAGAGGGTGCGGAGATGTTTGAAAGGGTGGGGGAGCGAGAGTAAGGAGGATGTGTGGGAAAAGTCTGTCTGTGTTCATCTATATGTCTAAGACATGTACTTCTTGCACCTAGATACCCTGCTATGTAATAAACTGCAGGTTTTCTCAAATATGTTTGAATGCTATCATTGTACTCTTCTCTGGCCTAGACAAGAGCCAGGCCAGGCCATGCTGTGCCACTGATGAAGCAAAGATAACAGGCTTGGAACCAAGAGGGCAAAAACATCATGTGTAAATGGGAGATCTGTGATTCTTGCACACTGTAATAGCGGCAGCATCACTACCTTAGTAGGCAAGCTTCACACATAGGCATGCAGGAACCCACCCCCACCTCACACACCACACACACACACACACACACACATAAACAGAGCCCCCGCCCACCCACTCACCTCCCTTTTCTCTACTCTCAGTCTCACAGGAAACCCGCACATGCAAATACTGACTCGCATAACAGACACAAACCCAGCATCACCACATGGTCAGTCAGAGTATGCACAACATTGAAGTTATCAGTCCATGAACTCATGCCAGGGAATCAACAGAACATGTCTGAGCCTGGCATCCATGAGACGAGAGCTGCGCATTTCCTCTTGCTGAGGCATCACCTATGTGAGGCCTCTTGCTCCAGATGAACTGCTTTTGTATTTCATTTGATTTGTTCACATTGTTATGGTTCCTTTTTTTTGTCTTCTTCACATTAATTGCCGCTAGAGCTTTGTCTGTGCGAACAGGTCGGATGTGTGTGGATAAGAATGTCCACTCACTGGGACTTGTGTGCCCTGTTTCAATGCTAGTTTTGCCATTAAAGCCTGTGTGTGGGTTACTGTGTGCAGACAGAGAAGCTGAACTCCAGGTTACTTCCATTGGCAGAACATTCCAGGCTTTGCTCTGCATTGAAGAGGGAGGGAAGCACAGTGTGGTTGCAGTTTTGCAGCAAGAAGGGAGCTTGGAAGTGCGGGGGTTGGCTGGTTTCAGAGGGGGGTATCGCGGAGGAAAATTCCTCAAAGAAACACCTCAGTGCTTCCTCCACGATAGTTAACACCCCTCCTCACCCTGAACAGCCTGCCCATCCCCCACCATCATCTCCCATTCGCTCTCCTCTTGCCTGCCACCCACACCCAGCAGAACCACGTGATGGATGGTTGTGACTGCCCACCCATAAGCCTTTGTGTTGGTCATGTGACCAGCCTGCCTTGGCAGAGTGGTGCCCCCTGATGCAGAACTGAATGGCAGTGGAGTAGGAGGGGTGCACAGGGCAGTTACTCCCTGTAAGGGGGCCATGGCAGGAGCATCATGCTCCCTCAAGATGCCTTTTAACCCCTTACACACACCTATCCAAAGAGTGGGATACACAGGTCACACTCCAAAAAGAAAAAAGATGAAGGTCCCTTAAAAAACACAGATTTTAAGCTGGTCTCTGTTCTGAGTAAGTTAGACATTGAGCTGAAGATGTTATTTGTTCTGATTTGTATTTTTCATCTAAATCAGGACTACGGCTCCCTCTGGCCTCTTTGTGTGCAGCAAAGTGAATTCCTTGTAATTTCTGTCACACTCCGGCCCAATGGGGGTTAACTGGGCACTGAGCTAATGTACCATGACCTTTTGTGTAGCAAAACAAGGATTTAAGTTTGCATTTGTGTGTACAACAGATACACATCATGGCCCATGAACAACTCGCAACCTTTTCTATCTTTGAAATATATTAAATAACAACTCTCTGGTTTTACTGTGCATCCTGGCAGAGATGTGGCATTGCTACAGCAGTCGTGTGTTTTTCAAGTTTGATGTGTTCATTAAGCTGCTTTGTTTATTAGAGTTTGTATTTGGACTATTTACCACTAAGTCACTCATTGTGTTTTTATTCTGGGTGAACAACCGATATCTGGTGTTAGTGACACTTATTTATTTAGATTTGGAATTTTTTCTATTGAGACATAATTGAAAAGTTGAACCTTGTTGAGTTTCTACTCTGTGCATGGGGTGTCATGTTGGGGCAGAGTGACTGGGTGAGTAATTGCCCTAGAGCTGTCCTTCAATACTACATCATCAGTTCTGTGTTTGGGGAATGGAGGGAGGAGCAAAGGCCTCCCCGGGAGGCTTCGCCATTTTGTTGAAGACGAGTAGTCAGGGGTGTAGTGAACATATTAAAATGCATTCTTATGCAGGTATGTTTGCATCTGTACTGTCTTTGTCACTGTTGGGCAAGAACGCATCTTTCTCGGGAACATCTGATGAACCACCCACTAACAGACCTGACAGGGATGCTCTATCTAAAGCAGCACATTTACACATGGGTATTTTCTCTACAGTCATTATAACTGTGTTTTGGTGAGGTTAAAGAGGCTGTAGATTTAAAAAAATACAGTGTGCTATCTCTGTGGGGGTGTGTCTGAATGTAGGGAAGCGAGGCAGAGTCATGGGGGAGGGGAAAGGGGGGGTAGAGCTTTCCAAAAAGCCTGTAGAGAAGCAGACTGAGCTTGTTTGAAGCAATAGCCTTGGGTATCATGTGGCTCTGAAGCTGAGGAGGGTTTTTTTAAAGTCTTTGAATTTCATATTGAAGTTTGTCATTTTTTAAGGACTTTTTCACAAAGTGTTATTTTTACCTGTGAGGTTCACATTTTACCTGGAATCACCCATTTCTGCAGAATGTTTTTCATCTGGGAGGAAACTGGCTTTTGCTCCATATTAGTAAGAAAAATGCCTGTTCTGCATGTAGTTTACACACATTTTTGTCTGTAACTTAAAATTGTCAGCAGAAATTTTACTGGTGTATTGTGTCCTGTGTTAGTGTGACTAAACAACATTTTTCTGTTTTTTAGGATTTCCTTCAAAACTGCAGAGAGCTTGGGCCTATGGAAACACCCTGCCATCCTCCCTCCCCCATGCCTGGTTTATAGTAAACGAATTACCCCTCTTCTTTCACACCCTGCTCTCAGCCATTTGACCAGCCCTTTCCACCCTGTGGTCACACCATGGCCAGCAAGAGGAAGTCTTCTACACCTTGTATGATCCCTAGCAAGATTATCTGCCCTGTAGAAGAGGTTGAGCTGCACTCTCCTGCTCTTCTACGTCAATCCAGGATTTCTGGAGTAGACAGACATAACCCTCTAGACCCTGGTGAGTTTTCCAAACCAGAGGCGAGGGATGCTGATAAGGACGGTGCTGGCACTTACACCTGCAAGCCTTGTAATTATGAAACCTATGACCTTAACTTATTCTTGGATCATGTTTACTCCGGGCATCCAGACTTCCGTGCAGATCCCAGCTTTCTTTGCATGAGTTGTGGTGTTTCTGCACCCAAGTTTGAAGGCCTGGCTTTGCACAATGCCAGGGTTCACCCCAGCACATTGAATACCACTCTGCAGCTGAGGAAGAGGGACAGGAGGATGGTGGTCGAGCAGAATCTGCTGAGTGGGGTAGAGACGAGCAAGGATAGTGAGATTTCTATTACCAAAACTCCAATCATGAGGATGCTGAAGGGCAAATCGGAGCCTAAACGGATTGTAGTTTCTCACCTGGCCTCTGAAGACCCATCCTCAGACTCGCACCCTATCTCTGCATCAAAAGATCCTGAAAGAAAAGAAACTGCTGCAGTGACTGTCACACATGTCCCTACAATTGTCCACAATGGAACAACTAAGGTCACATTGCCCTCAACAATCCAAATAGTTAACGGCTCTGCAGCAGTATCAATGTTAAAGACACCCATCACTCAGGTATATATGGTCTTTTTGTGCAGATATGTTTATTATTACTTTTATCAAATTCCCTCACTCATAATTTCCATTTTAAAAATCTTTTTAGGTGGTTTCAGTAGCTCAAAGCAGAAGTCTTTCCCACTCTACAGCAATCACAGCCTCCTCAAATGTTTCCTCAGCTTCCTCGCATTCATCGTCAAAAAATCTCCCAAAGGTAGTCGTTCATTTTGTCTCCAAGTATAATGAAAGTCATCTAATAACATGTTGTAATCTCCAGCAATCATGTTTATGCTTTCATTTATTAGGTAATGATTCCTTTGAGCAGCATCCCCACCTACAGTGCCTCCATGGATGATTCCTCTTTTCTGAAGACTTCCTTTAGCAAGTTTCCATACCCTACTAAGGCTGAGCTCTGCTACTTGACTGTGGTCACCAAGTTCCCCGAAGAGCAGATCAAGATCTGGTTCACAGCTCAGAGACTAAAACAAGGCATCAGCTGGTCTCCAGAAGAGATAGAGGAGGCTAGGAGGAAGATGTTCAACACCATCATTCAGACTGCTCCTACGACCTCACAGAACCGGACTCAGAGTCACCACAGCCCTGCCCAACACACCATTACAGTCCTGCCTGCCTCACTGGGGCCCACAGGGATTCCTCAGTTTCTGCAGGGATCTCTTGTCAGCCAAGGAGGGGTAATTGTCACACAGCCGGTGGTGGCCAATGGTATTCAAGTCAGCAGTGCTCCTGTAGCCCTGGCTGTCACACCTAAGCCTCAGGCAGCAGCACGGCCAATGATGCAGGCCCGACCTGCTGCAGCTCTGGTGGCAGACAAAGGCAGTAGCATGGTAGTGGGTACAGTGGGAAGCAGTAGTGCAGGAAGCAATGTCATTAGCAGCAGTAATAGTAAAAGTGGGGGAGGGGGTAGTAGCATTGCTAGTAGTAGTCAATCTGGTGTCATCAATCTCAGTCTTGGAAACAGTAGTCATAGCAGTGCTAAGGTTAGCAGTGTCAATGGTAAGCACAGCAGTGCTAATGCTGATTTCAGTGACAAGAGCAATAGTAAGGATACCAGCCGAACCAATTCTAAAAACACTGTCAGCAAGGCAAACAACGCCAGCACTGTGCCGAGTGACAGCAAGGTCACCATGGACAGCAAAGCTGTTAACAGTAGAAAAACAGGTGATGGACAGAAGAACAAACCTTCTAATGATAGTTACACCATAAATGACACAGCCATCACAAATCCAGATGAAGTTGATACCTCTGCTAGAGACTCTCCAACCATTAAAACAGAGGAAGCTTCATCTCCTGCCTCCAAATCTTCCTCTCCATCTCCTTCTGCTCCTCCTGGCAATACACTTGGCTCCCGGACACCTGTCAACACATTCCTGGACCCCAACTTTTACAAAGGTAAGAAGTCTCAAGAGCAGCTCGGTGCCCTGAAGGACAGCTTTCAGATGAACCAGTTTCCTGACCAGGAAGAAGTGGAGCGCCTCATTGCTCTGACGGGCCTGACCGTACGAGAGGTCCGCAAGTGGTTCAGCGACCGGCGCTATCACTTTCGTAACCAAAAGGGTACACGTTCAAGCACAGGAAGTCAAAATAAGCCCAGCTCTGTCTCTGGACTAGGAAGTGGTCCAAGTACACCTGTGAGCAGCGCTACCACCAGCAGTGCTACTCCTGTGGATCTATCAGAAAGTCGCAGCAATTCTGATGCCAAGACACCTCAGCACAGTTCTCCTAATGCTCCTCTGAGCCCATCTGCAATGCAGACTCCAACCTCTCCCACCACACCTTCCCGCCGTGTCCCCAGATCACCGTCAGCAGATTTTACAGCCATCCGTTATAAGGAGAGAGAACCCCGTCAGGTGAACCTCATACCTATGTATATGATCAACCATTGGAATCAAATACTGAATGTGTTTTCTGACATTTACAGTTGCAGGTCTTTCAGGAAAAACTGTTGCAAATTAATTATTATACTTGTATTTTAATATGTTCTAATTATTTATTGTTTCCATGCATATAATATGTTTTAGGTTAAGGCACTTGAGGCCAGCTTTACTGAAAATGCTGATCCATCAGGAGAAGAGGTGGAAAGGCTTCGATCTGAGACCAAGATGACCAGGAGGGAGATCCATGGCTGGTTCACTGACAGGAGGAAGAAAGTTGCTGCAGAGAAGAAGAAAGAGGAGGCAGATCGGGTCTTCAAAGATGATGAGGAAGACATGAAGGCTGATGGAGAAGAGAGACAGAAAGATGATGGTTTTGGAGAGCCAAAAGTCAACCCTATTAAAATTAATTTAAAGATGCTGAAGGTAACAGAGGCCAGCGGCAAACTGGAGGGGGAAGGATTGGATAATCCGACTGTTCCATCTCAATCCAACAACTCACCCACTTCCTCCCTTGACCCAAACTCGTCCTCCATCTCCAAACCATCTCAGTCCTCCACAACAACCCCAAAAGCATCCCACTCCCCTAAAACTACAACCATTCGAGGCAAGAAGACAGCGGAGCAGCTACACCTGCTCAAACAAGTCTATGCTCGAACCCAGTGGCCCAGTGCTGGTCAGTATGATGAGCTGATCTCTGGTACCGGGCTGCCCAGGCCTGAGGTGGTGCGCTGGTTCGGGGATTGTCGTTATGTGCAGAAGAATGGGCAGCTGAAGTGGTTGGAGGAGTACCAGAACATGGCTTTGGAGGAGGACCTGCAACAGGAGAAGAAAGAAATCCTCCAGGCTCACCTTGATGTCCATGACAGGCTGGAAGAGTCACAGGTACTGAAAACAAATGCTGACTCAAACCGACCTGTAGTGTTTGTAGGAGAGAACGTACACTGAACGTATCTGCTTGAACTTGCTGTTTGTGAGATTTTAAACATACTGAACTATTTTTTCTGAGGCAGGTATTTTGTGTAGTGTAGATGCAACAAACTGACCACACTCACTGATTTAAACAGAAAAAAAGAGTCGATAGTAAATTTGGTCATAGTAAATGGCATTTAAAGAAAATACTAATCTTGTGATTATTAAGCAGAGACACATTTCAATTTCTTTATGTGGAAATTCATTATTTTTTTAATCAAGTTCCAAATATACCATCCAGATTACCATCTAAGCTAGTTTTGATTTAATAAAATAAAAACAGTGGGTATATTTAATCTTTTTATATAGTTAATCTTGTATTTTTCTCTCCAGCCACTTTGGAAGTTGGTTTTATTGGAATGTCAAACTGGTTCTGCATTCAGTGTTAACCAGCACAGAGGAGATGCTACATAACTGTGCATCATTGATGATAAGAAAATATTAATTTGTTGCATAGTGTAAACATGTAATGTATATTTTTAAACAAAATATGTAGCAATGAGCCATGAGAAGTGTCATAAATATGCAAAGTTTTTTTGCTGAGATTGTTTCTCACCGTGTGGATGAATGATCTCTGCTCAGGTATCAGAGATACCTGCTCTGCTCAGAGATCGGTAATGATCTCTGCTCAGAGATCGGTAATGATCTCTGCTCAGAGATCGGTAATGATCTCTGCTCAGTTGCTGGTTTGCATCTTGATATTTTTGCTATTTTCTAAGTCTTGGAAAAAGTATAAAAAATAAATATTTACCTGCATTATCATCATAGTATCAACATTGTTATCAAGCTCTCAGATAAGATTAGTTTTTACTACTAAATAAACATTTAGTTTACGATTGACAAAGAATAACAAAACATGTCAAGTTAATCAGCAAAACAGTAATACAGGGTGTGAAATCTGTTTTTTCTATTTTTGTGGTAGTTCCATATTAAATAATTTTAATAATGCAACACAGGATTTCAGAAGAGTTACTTTTATTTATTGTACTATATTATTGGCATTATATTGGAAATGAAACTGTGTGTAAATATTGACATCCAGTGTACAGGTGCAAATCCCATCATTGGTAATTTGAAAGAAAATTCAATCAAATCTGCTCCAAAATGTTCAAGTACTCTTGTCCCTGTGTTGCACTTTTTTATACACATCTAAATTTACAAAGAATTAGCTTTAAAAAACTATCTGTATTTCTCCCAGCTGCAGGAACTGGCTGATGCAACCGGATTGACTGGAGACCTGGTGCGACATTGGTTCTCTACAAAGGCAGCTCTGCTCAAAACCAACCAAACTGCTGCTCATACGACAGGAGCTAAATTGGATGTAGCAGGCATGGCAGCAGAGCAACAGACGACAGGACCCACCCCTTTGGAGCCGCAGCCAGGAGGCGGGACGGAGGAGAAAATGGAGCAGTCAGTGTGTGGCGTTGCACCACAAGCAGAGGAGACCAACACTAACACGACTGTAAATGCTACAAAAGGTAATCCTCAGTTCTGAAATCATATTTCCCACTACACATCAAGTAGCAAAGTCCACTTTAAGACTGACTGACTGTGAAAAGAAAGAAAATTCTTAAATGTATTACATTTTAGGAAGGAAAATGTGTTTAAATCTCAAGTTAAAATGGTAAAACAGCCTATTTGAGTACAATCATCCAAAAGTCCACAATATTTTAAACAGGAACTCAAAAAATCTTTGAATTAAAGCAAAGATGCTGCACGCTGGGATGACTGAAACCTGTGTGTGTTTGTTAGGTGACAGTGTAAAGATAAAACGGCAAACTGTGTACTAATGCGCAGTAGTGCATGCTTGGATAAAGATTTGTTTTAAACAGATTATGTCTGAGAAACACACTATAATCATAACATTGTGAATGTTTTTTTTTCTTCATTAGAAACTGATTGAAAAGGCTTTGTGTGGGGAGGTGGCGCTTACAACGCAGGTGGTCTTTGTTCTGGAGTCTGACTCAAAGCCAGCAGATGCGTTTTGTAACAGGATCACCGGATGGAAATGGATCTTGAATATATCTCCACCCACCCATCCTTCACTTCCTCCTTCCCTCCCTCTGTTCTCCAAACTCCCACCCTCAGCGATGGGCATGACCTCTACTTCTACGTGAGATGGAAACTTAAGTCACAAAGTCTCCACATCCACTTCCTTTACGCCTCCTATTTTTTGTCAACCTTTTCTACACCAACATCTTCTCCAGCTTATCCCTTAACCCTTCAGGAAAAAATCTTCTGTAGAAACTGATGTGCAGGGATGGAGAAGAGGGAGGGAGGTTAAGATGGCGACCTGCTGCCATGTTTGCTCTAACTGCCCTCTGTGATGGGACAAAGGATGGAGAGCAAAAAGTAACTGACTGGCCTGATTTTGGGGACGGTTGAGTTTGAACAGTTAATGCTGTAGAAGAATCTGCAGCACTGAGACGAGTTATAATTTGTTTTGGGATGTGAAAAACTGCACAAGTCATGCTACAGGGTGCTTGCCAAGGCCTTAAATGGAAATTATTTTTCAGCTTTTTTCCTTCATGTTCCTGCTCTTATATTTGCAGCCTACTAGTGAGCCAAGCTGTGGATATCACCTCTTTGATTTCAGTCATGTACATCTTACTCTGCATAAATTGGACTTGAAGGTGTTACGGTATGTGAAGACATCTGGAATTATTTTATCCAAAGAGGGCAAGCACCCTGTGGTGTCAAACAGAAAAGCAACACATGATAGTAGACTGTAAGAAATGTGGTTTGTGTGATAGCATCAAGTGCTTCTTTACATCACCGAAATGTACGTACACTTTGTTTTTATGGAACTTTCTTACTGAATGAATTTGTCTGTAAAAGAATTGTGAACTTAAGGAAAAAAAAGCTCAGTATTTAGGCTTGATGTACAATTTTTACAGATGTATTTGCAGAATAAACAGAACGTTATGTATTTGTGGCTTTGAGTTGGTGGGCAGTGTGAAGGGTAACCAACAGAAATGGGGAGTCCTATCAAAGCTTAAAATTGTTTTCATGCATCACTTTCATCACCTTTCAACCAATATCTGAGCCTTTGAGGCACAGAGTACTTCAGTCAAGCAATTCACACATCTTTGTAGCTAAAGTCATTTCCTGTGGTGCAAGATTTTTTTTTTTTTAGTACTCAAATGCATGAGCAGTTTAAGGAAACAGACAGTTCTATAAAGCAGTGAGTATTTTATTTACTTTTAGGCTTGAATATGTTTAATATGAAAAGCAAACTTAAAACAAATACTACTTTCCATAGTTTAGGCACATTACAGGAAGGCCCATGTAAATGAGGCTGTCACTAGCAAAGAAATTATTTGAGGGAAGAGAAAAAGCTGACATGACAGTTAAGAGCTCTGTGCACCCATACAGGTGTTTTTTAGTAATTCCAGTTGATTAGACCTCATCACACAATATTAGGAGCATAATTCCCCCTCTTGTGACAGGTACAAAATAAGCATTAAAGTCAGGGACATCCCATTTAAACATGGCTCTTTACATTCTCACACAATGTTGACAGGCAGCCTCAATAAGGGAGATGACGTGTGGTTGCACCATAGCAGTGCATGTGGGAAAATGTGGCATGGAGGCACATTGATTTGTAGACAAGCCAGCAATAAGAGCACTGCGGCACAGGACGCTGGACTCTCCAAAGAACATTTATCAACCAGTAGAGGAAAAATAAATGCAACATGAGGAGCTTTGGGTTTAAAATTTAAGTGCAAAAGCAAATAAATGCAACCACAAGAGACCTTAAATTGCAACTCCTGACCCTGCTTTTACCTTAAATCATATCTTATGGCTTAAATGTGTCTCGGTGGTCAAACACCTGGAAAAGTGAACTTGCATCATGTCGTCTCCAATGACAAGCATGAAAAAACAAGACTGTAGAGATAACAGTATGGTGCAAACCACATGTATCATCCATCAGAATCACAGATGCAAAGTTTCACACTTGGACTAAACTGGTTCTCCATGTCAAATGCAGTACTGGTAACTTCTTTTTTAAAAACTGCAGCAAAATCAAGTTATGACTATACTGCAAGACTAACTTGCATGTGGATTAGAAGTGTCTACAACTGACTGAAGGGATACAAAATGTTGAGATTTGCTGTTAGCTAGTGTTTTATAAAAGATCTACAATTTTTGCACATTTCTTGTCTAAGTTCAATGGCAATTTCATCATTATGGCAGTATAACTCCAGTCTTAAACGTATCTGGTAAGCAGCTTGTGACAGGCAAAACTTGCTGAAACAGCAAAAACAAAAGTTCTGCATACCATGCAGTAATAGATTACATGATTTCTCTATGCCTTCAAAACCTGACTGCTCATCAGCAAAACAGGGATTTTTATAATTACTGACAAATCAAAAAGAAACCCACAATAGTAAAACAATTAATCTAAGGGCCTTAAAACAATGTCCACACATCCGCTGACATTACAACATTTTCTAAACTAAGAACAAAAGTTTCAATCCACTGCCAGCCTACATTTCAGTTAATCGTGAGCATGGCTTTTGTGAATTAAAAACACCACAAAGTGGTAAGACAATGTGAATAAGACTTAATATGTTAATGGAAAATCTTCGCAGAAATCCTTTGAACACGGGGCAGTAAAATCAATTCAGCACTGTATTACAATCTCCAGCTTCATTTTTTGGAATTACATTATTTATGGCGATGTGGCAAAAAGGAAACATTTGTATCCTGCACATTATGTGAGCAGATGTTCTATATTCATGCTCCACAAACAGATCTGTGGTTATATGTAACGCTCAGATTGCTGATAATACTGCAGTCCAGAGCCCTGTGTGAACCATCCCTGCAAGATCACCATGTTATTGTTATAAGCATGTTGGTTGTTGATGCAAGCAAAAACAAACATTAGGAGCACAATGACTCACAATTAGATGACAACCTTTTACGTGATGTAACATGTAACATATTCCTGGTCCTGCATCATCACACAGTGATGTGTTGACTGATCATTGAGCAGTTAGACTGGCAGAGGTTTGTGAAGCGGTGCAGGACAATGGAATGATGTGCAATTATTAGGAATGTAAAATAGAAATGAAAAGTGTCCGTATATGTGCAGATGCTGCTTGCGCTTACTGCTTAAAACACAAACAGGCTATGACTTCTCCCTGCTTTTAAAAAAAGAAAAAAAACATCTATGTAATATCACCAAGTTTAAGGTACAAGTTAAACTGGAGGCACATAAAGTCCTCCTCGAAGCAGAGAAGAGAGATGTAAAAAGAAAATCATTGAGAGCCCTCATGTTTTACACAAAAAACAGAGAGAAAAAAAAGGTCACATTATGAATTCTTAAAGGTTTAAATAATAATAATTAAAAACATGACGACAGGAGCTCTTTGAGAGCAGATCGGCTGCTGCTACTGTTCTCCGGCCAAACAGCACAGCAGGAATAAATATATAGGTTCATTTATGCCAAAAAGAGCAAAAAAAAAACTTGAATGGAAACAGTTTCAAACTGATGCCTCCTCTTAACTCCTTCTTTCTCCTCTTAATCTCCTAACTGAACAGCTGTTGAGCACGGGAACACAAGAGATTACAATCGGCCCCATAAAACACAGTCCAGGGCTGAAACTCTCAGCTTTTTGTTCTGCCGTGAATGTCACTTCTTCTTCCTGTCTGCCACCAACAGCTTCCTCTCAGTGACCCCCACCCCTTTCAGTGTCTGAGCCCCTCCTCCTCGTCAGGCGGGCATGGAGGGAGGGGTAAGAGGTGTTTGATAAATGGAGAAGGGGAGAGCTGCCTGAAATGTAGGCCAAAGCGGTGGTGGGCGTTTCCATGGAAACAGTGTTCACAGCAGTCAGTGACATCATCAGTACTGGATTGTGGTGTGGGGTGGGGGGGGTACAAGAATGAATCCTGATTGGCTTGGACTTAGACGCGATTCTCTCCACCCACTCTGGTCGTCCGCAACATCCTGCAGTGAAGACAAAGACAGAAGGATGTCTGGTTTCTTCTACGCTCTCTAAAGTCACTACAGCCCATAATACCCACACAGCACACACTTACTTTCTGTTCTGTGGCCCCATGGGGTCTAATAGAGGCTCCTGGGATACCTGAAGTCATCAATGGGTGACTGGTAGCGAGAATCAAAGGAGCCCTCCCTTCCTCTGTAGGCCATGGCCTGACCTGGTGACTGGGGAAGAGGAGACATGCTGGAGGAAATCGATGACACTGAGCTTAGTTCTCCAAAACGTTCCCGCCCTACTTGGGCTGATGATGTCAATGACATGGACCCGACGGAGGAGAACGGGCTCAGAACTTCACCATTTTCATCCTAAAGGAACAAATGAGAAGAGTTTATTTACACAGTATCGACTTCAAAGGATCTACTGCACACGATCAGGGTGTTTCAGCAAAAGCAAAGACGCAGGGCAATGTTTTCCAGGCCTGTCACCATGCAGGCGCTATTTAAATATTCTAAAATATTTGTCTGTTTTGTATAACTCTCACTGCACTGTATGATTTTTATAAAAATGCCTATCCAAATCATTATGACTAGATTTACAGAAGGCTTTACGTAATCAACTTACTCATTTGACAGATGAGCATTTCAATCTCTACAACTAATGATCTGCGACTGCGAGGTGTATGTATGATTAGCAACTCCAGATATGATTCTGTAAATACTGTTCAGACTTAACAGCACAAAAATAATTTGAGATAAAAGAAGTGATACCATGCCATGTGCTCATAGATTTTACTAGCCAAGAGTAAAGCATAAGAACAGAAGGAAAAGGACTAGCTTATTAATACATAATGACTTACAATCTGTAGCTACTCATATAAAAAGCATCTAAAAACATTGTAGGCTGTAAATTAACAGCAGGAACAGGTTTAAATGATGTGATGTGCGTCAATATCGGTTATCATGTCAGGGTTGCTTAAAATATTTTCTGTGTTTGTTGATCATACGGGCAGCATGGAGCAGGCTTTGAACAAAGTCAGTGCAGAAAAGAAGCTCACCCTGCCTCTGACGATATCAATGTGAACTAACAAAGAAGTCAACTCTAGATCCTCATTGTAGCTGTTCTTCAGAGGTACAGACCGGTAACCTGGTGAAATACAAGGACACTTTCATTAGAGCACTGCTGAGTTTGATAAAATGAGCGAGAGAAAACATGTCTACGAGTACATACCAGTCTTGAGACTCTGAATGGGGAATGTGGCTTGAGCGAGGAAGTTTTGGTCATTGAACATGTCTATTTCATAAACCACAAATCGCAGGAAGGCAAAGGAAGAGTTGCACACTGTGAACTGGAAGGACTTTCTTTGCCATGAGGGGTTCAAACCATTATCAGCTGTACAAGACAAAAACAAAAGAAATTAACACCTTTTATTTGTATCATTACTGTAGTTACACAGCTTACTCTCAGATACCAACAGTGTAAATAAAAGACAAAACCAAAGCTCTCAATTACATGTAACAATAATTCTTCTCTGATTAAAGCCTGGATACTGGGTTTTTTTGGCTCTACTATGGACTGTTTTCTCTCTGTATTACCAGACATGGCTTACTTCTTTGTACAACTTCCTGTTTTTCTCAGACCAAAATGGAAACAATACAAAAGTAATGTATCCAGTAAACAGTAACTTCTTTCTGCAGTCCTGGTGTAGTATAGTTTTACTTGTGGTTCCAAATGAAGCAGTGCCAACCTGCTGAGTCTGTTTTTTGCTTGGCCCCATCATACTCTGCTCCGCACACCTCAAGCTCAATGAGGGGGGAAACAATGCCTCGTCCATGCTTCGGAAGGTGCCGAGCACCCAAGACCTTCAGACAAGGAGAAGAGCAACACATTCATGACTTCAATCTTCAATTATTTATTTTTGGAATAATTTTACACACGGTAGCATTAAAAGTGTATTGTAGAAAAGTGGTGTGTAGTGATAAATGCATTAAATGTAATATGATAAACGGATCAGAACATTTAATAACATATACGTCAAGGAGTTACGTAATCATATTTTAATGGGTGTAAAAATCATCAGTATTGACCTGAAGTTTCAAATGTGCTCCAACAATAACATTTACATGAAAGAATAAAGTTTATTAAAAAGTCCACAACAAAGTCCGTAATGAATCAGGAGAGATTAGTGTGTGTGTAATTAAGCACAGTGATTACAAAACAATGCACTGGATATGCATCATGTAGTTTCTCATTTTAAAAGCCAATGATAGGACTTAGAGGTTAAGAAACAAAACCAGTGTTTAAATGTGTAAATAAAACTACCACAATCAGCTCTCTCTTGCAGACGGTGTGATAAAACCACAAATAAAATGCTTAAAGGATGCTTAGAGGAAAAGTGTTTCCATTAATGGGGGAGAAATATTGAAACAGCTGAAAACATCGGCAGTCACAATAACATTTTAAAACCACTTTAACCCTTTGCCTATTTATTTGTTGGCCTTTTTAATGAGACATGCATTCCCTTATAATAAATCAATATCATAGCCAAAAGGTCTACGCTTCTGGAGGGAACGTTTGTTAAAATCTTTAAATATTAATATATATGGTAATGATCCCCGAATCCTCTCTTTACTGTACCTCTATCTCTAGAGTGACTTGTTCAATCCCTCGTAGTGTATGCCTGTCAAAGGGATCGAAGCTGTCATCCCTCATAATGGGTGGCTGAAGAACATAGCCACTCCTTCCATTCAGCATGAATAGAGCTTGGTTCATCTGCATGGGTTTGTCTGCATGAAGATGTGGAAGGAAAAGATAACGAAAGAAAACTGAATATATGGAATGAAAGGATACCCTGCTTTAACTGGAGTAAGTTTTATACCTGCTGTCTGGAAGTTAAGTGCGACCAGCTGGGACCCACAAAGCCACATAGGTAGTGGATCATAGTTGGATGAGTCTAATCGCTGGCCTCTGGGGTAAATCCTGGACAGCTGGAGTCGGTTGTACTGCAGAAACTTTTTCCCCTTGATCTTGTTGACGTATTTCTCTGCTTTGGTCTCAGGGAAGGATGACATGTCGCGGAAGCAGGCCCGCTCTGTGCCGATCTCTACACGAGGAGAAAACATGGCAGAATCTCTTCAACAGCCGTTTGCCGTATTCATTTGTGTATTCCCCAGCAGAATGAAATAGAAGTCTAATGAGTGTATATAATCTTACTTTCTTCATCAAATGGCACAGGTCTACAGTAGATGACCAGGTCTGATAGTTCCAGTGCAATCCTCTTCCTCCTTTCCATCATCTTCCCCTCCTCAAGCTGGCAACAAAACAACAAAAATGTACCAATAGGCAACATTCACAGTAACTCACATTACTTCATCAAATGAAGCCAGACATTAATATATAAAGCTTCATCAGCCATGAGAGTTTGCAGAGTTTTCTATCATCATTTGCTAAATACACTTAATGAATACTGCAAAATAAACTGTTTGCAGCGTCTTGTGGACACAAAACGTGGTGCATTTCCTGCCAGACAAGATGCCATATGTATTACCTTGGCCTCTGAGGTCATGTTGACTTCATGGATCTTGAACAACCATTCCTTGAGTTCCTCCGAGCTGCTTGCAGCCACATCCAGCACTGGGCCCATGCGCGTATTTGTCACCAGGGAGAAAACATGAGGTCTACTGCCTTTTCCATCGGGGCGCACAACTAAAAAGATATATAAAAAAATTTTAAAAAGCTGAATGAATAAAGGCAAACAAAGACTTGACTATAGCACTTGAGTAAATTGATGTTTAGAGAACAAAAGCATCACCCTGTCATAATCACCTTTCTTAATGAGTGAAAAAAAGGCTGCCATTTTATTATTCTGTTAGTTGGAATAAAGCGCTCCTAAAGTAATAATTAGATACTTTTTCCACACTGCCTCTATATGAGGCCAGTGAACCACCTAAACTCCCACTCAGACTTGGGTATTAAAACCACTATAACAAGAATGAACGACAAATACTGAATGTGCAAATACTAATATGTGTGTATTGACTGGACAATGTCAATAAAATACCAAATATAGAACTGAGTAGTACTGTAATAATGAAATATTCATTGTAAAAATAAAAAAAGGCTGATGATGGACAAACACTTATTAAGAAAGGGATTACTGAGTCCCTTTGCAACTAAGACATTGTGTGAATGCATCTGGCAGCTTGAAATCAAGTCCTCTAGCATGGTGGTTAATTGCTCTGCAGCCCTGCAGAGAATGAAATGCTCAACAGGAAGTGGAAAGGCTACTCACCGATCTGACAGGAAGACAAGTCCACACTTCCTCTCAGCAGATCTCCCAAGGGACTATTTTCAGTCATTTCCTGATTTACAGGGAAAATATATTAAAGTGAAGTGCACTGAATGAGTGATGACATATCAGCTCCTGGTAGAGTAGCAGGTGTAATCATAAATATACAGGAGTATTTTTGTAACCCTCTCTAATTTTCTGGGCTTGATCCTCACATTTCTGTCAGGCTCTGCTGCTGATGGACTGATCTCCTCCACATAGTTTGCAGGAAACCACATCTGCTTCTTGCCTCCGCAGTCACCTTTCCACCTGAGAAAAATGACTTTATAAAGATTCTTCAAATTCCAAACGGGGTCAAACAAATACCATGCACTTGTAACATGTCCTAGCTCCCTCTTACTACATGATATACAAATCAGATTAAACTTATCCATAATTCCTCGTGCTGTACACTCACCATCCTCCGTCCTGTTTGTCCACATTAGAGATGATGGCATTCTTTAGAAAGGAGAGCTCATCATCTCTCTGAGCTTTGTACTCGTACATTGCTCTCACCGTGCACTGAACAGACAACAAACACAATTTACATGACACATCAAAGTGCGAGCGACAGCGTGTAGTTCGGGTTTATTAGACTTTCTCAAAGCTGCACACTCACCTTGAAAGTTGGCATCTGATTAGCCTCCACATAAAAGCCAGGATTCCTGCCCTCATACAGTGACCCGTAGTCTGGCTCCTGTTAGACAACACTGTTATTAGGTCTTTTCACCAGGCTGACTTAATTATCAATAACAAAAATGTTATGTTTATTAATATCTAGTAACCATGGTACCAACGGGACAGCGTGGTACTCACCGCAGTGCCAATTTTCTCCAGTGTGTCCTCATTGATGGGATAACGCAGCTTCATTTTGCGATACAGAGGGTGTTTTTCATAGTAACTTATGAGATCGACAAGGCTGTCGAACTCTGAGGAGCCCAGCACCACAGTCTGACCCTCCTGCTGCACGCGACAATGTTTTATTTTACCCTCAGCCCTGTAAAAAACAAACAAAAAAACCCCCACAAAGGCAGCCATGTTAAACATAACTGAGATGTACCTGGGTGTCTGAGATTTAGCCTACTCTACAAACCATTTGTGAATTTAAACAGAATGAGATTTTACAGATAAACAAGTATCTGCTAAAAAGGTATCATGAATGAGTCACCTAAATGAAATCGCAAAAGAGTTGGGTTCTGTCCTCTTCCTGACGAGAAAAGCGCCATCACGAGGAACCCTCATCAGCATGTTTTCTGCATTACTCCTCGACAGGCTGGCATGGTACCATCTAAGAGAAAAAAAACAGAAAATGACTGACAGGATAAAAGTTAGTTTTATTTTGCTCTTCTGAGATTTCACACCACTGATTTATAGTACAAAACAATGTTTAAAGACGGCTCTGAAATGTCAACTAATAGTTGCTGGTGTATTTAGAGATCGAAACGCCACCAAAAAGTTAATCAATGAAGATCTCACATCTTTAAATAGTAAAGTATAAGTTTGAATACACTCTTACAGACTTACTCTTTGCTTTCGTGGGCATTAGTCTGAGGCACAGGCTCAGTCAGTTTCATTTCAAACTCGTTGCACCGAAGCGCCACCTGCTGGTAGTGGATGATCAGCGCAAAGAGTGTATCAAACACCAGGTTGTCTGTCAGGTAGAACTTAGGGCTGCCTGCTTCTTGGCGAGAGTGAATACGACAGTGCTGCACCCGGCCTGAGCGCCTGTTTGACAGACGGATAATAAAAACAAAAAAGGAAAGAAAAAAACATTGTAAAGACATTTCCTTTAAAAAAAATAAATCAGCAGCTGATTTAAAGTCTTCAGACGATGATAAACAACCAAGGCTCATCTAAAAACTCTGGATGATCACAAACCCACCAGAAAGACAACGTGTAGTCTCCAACAAACGTTTCACTCTCCCGGACTAGAAAGGATCCATCAGGAGCTCCGGTTTCAAGGCAGTACTCTGATAACAGCCTCTCTGCAATCTGCCTCCCATCCCGCCCAGCACCAAGCTTTCCATGGAACCATTTCTCTGTCACATGCTGGTCCATACCATTGGACACCTGGGATTTGAAAGCAAAAAGGAGAGAAAAACACAACTCTTTACTAAAGCCTTTCATTCTGTAAACTATACCAGCTTTAATGCAGTTCCAACTTTATGGCCACTTCTTTAGACATTTATTTACCTTTTATCCTTAGATCATCGTATAAACCAACAAACATGACAACTAAGCTAATAACAAGCTACTTTATCTCTTCACAGTATAAAAACCAACCAACAACAATGTCATGTATAAATCCAAAATCTCCTGTGCATCAAAATAGTTGAGTAAAGCTACTAACCTCTCTGTGCTCCTCCTCATCATCATTACCCTGGTTACTGGAGGTTTCTTCTGAGTAGTAGATCTTACTGCTGGTCAGAACAAAGAAATGAGGATACCACTCCTGTGGGGGGAGAGAGGGAAAATGTGATGAGTAGCCTGTTGGCACCATTTATGTATTGATCATTTATGAACACAGCACATAAAATGGCTTGGTGAATGAACTGATATTGAATGGTCACCCGAAGCATCAATATTCTTCATTATTCTTCTATTATTCATGAGCTCTCAAATATTGTTCATACACACTGAATAAGCATACATGGTTGATCGGATCTTCCAGGAACAGGATGCCATTTTTGATGGAGTTGCTGATATCATTCTCTGAGTAGGGTGTAGATGTAGACACCTCCTCATATGCGCTGCCCTCTGCAAGCTTCTTATGCTGTTGCAGATAGTAGGAAAACGGGCAGAGAGAGAGTAACATGAGGGGAAAATACAGAAACAACATCGTCAAAACACTGCAGTGCATTATATCGTCCTTAATCAATGAGAATAAAAATCTCCCCTGACCTTTATGAGAATTTTCCTCTTTAGCTGGTTGGGTGAGGGCAAGCCATCTGCCGCAATATCCACCGCCTTGGTCAACAGCATGTCTCCAAACACTTTCCTAAAAGAGGTGGCCATGTTCCTCTGCTGCACAATACTGCAGTGGTCCTCAATGGATAGGATGACGGGATACCTGACGAGAGACACAGGCGAGTTGCAAACATTTTCTTTCCTTTTTTTGTTTTTATTTTGTGTTGCCTTTTGATCAAGTACCTGCCCGTCAAGTTCAATGTGCGTTTTGTTATGGAATGCTGAATGCTTTCATTGTTTCCGCAATCTACCCACAGGTATTTGTGACGTAACCTTAAACCTTGATGTCACAGCAGTTTGTACATATAATTTCCTGATCTTTGTTTTAATTTCTCAGCCTTTATCACCTCCGTCACCACTTATGGCTAAAAAAAGAAAGTCTGAAGTCATGGAAACTCACTCTGATGTGACAAAGGCATGCTCTTTGATGGTGTTTAAGACATCGCTAAACTTGATTTTTGTTGTGAGGGTGTGTCCATGGTAGATGACTGGCATTCCTTCTGGACCGTCCCAGCAATCCACTAAAAAAACATACATAAATGCAAATTATTTCATATGACATGTTGCTTGGAAGAATGAAGCATACACAACAGAATGAAAATAGCTTTTTAATTGACTATTTTTAAACTCATTTGTAGGTTAACTTCTTTTAATAGGTGAATTTATTCACCTGTAAGTTATGGCTATTCACAGAAACCTGCTTGGCAAGGGTTTGGCATATATGTTGCCAACGTTGTGTAACAGCAGCTAAATGGTTGTGTGTGTGTGTGTGAGAGAGAGAGAGAGAGAGAAGGTGTGGTTGCTAAATCTGAAATAACCTTTTTAGATTAATAAAGTTAATTAGATTGAAAGTCAAGTGTTTACTCAGTCTGTGTATGTAAAACAATGCTGTATGGATGTGTTTACCTACATTCAATACACCGGCAGCCCATCCTCAAGCAACGAGCATACGCCTCCAAGGACGACTCACTGGAAAACTGGTCTCCAGTCAGGTAGCTAAAAATAAACACATAGCATTCAAACATAGACACAAGACACGCACATATCGTGATGATGTCTGAAAAAGATAGACATACCAGGGAGTGCACGACAAACAATAACAAATACAATGTCTCCGATAGCATTATAAACACCTTGATACCACAATTTCACAAGGGCTTTGTTACTCAGTGAGTGAGTTCAAAACCAATCAATAAAACATGGGAAAATTTCATTATACTGCTCCAACAAGCATTGTTTCACAACTAGTGCAAAAGGTTATCATTTCAACATTCTTTTACATACTTTTCAATAGGAGGAAAAATACATTTTCCTGCAAAATACCAGCCTGGATCTCGTTCTGGGAACATAACTGATAAATATTACATTTTTATCTGATTCATCAAGTCAGTTCAAAAGCCTTGTTTTGTTAACGATTTCAAGAAAGGATGCCAGGCTTTAGTTTTCCCAGGGCAAAAGTACAATCGGCAGAGAAAAATGTGTGCATAAATGCCGTCCACCCAATTATCCTTACGTGTTATGGGAAGAGGAGATCCAGTAGTGGGACAGGGGGTTGTTCATGTTCTCAGGACACACTTGGTCTAGAGAGGAATCCCAGATGGTGTTCTCTTTAGAAAACAGGTATGAGAGAAACTACACAGGAAAGAAGAGGGAGATGCAAGTTAAGTGACATAACACTTCACAACTCTGTCTAGATAGCAACTTATTTGTGGTAAAATACAAGATGTGTCAAAGCTAATCAGAGGGAATCAAAGAGTATCATTGTATACTTTAGGATGGAGATGGTGGAGCACACGGCCAAGTTTCAAGCCTTTGATCACAAGGACCGCAGTCTCCACTACACCCGAAAGCATTCACATATTCCAGATATTCACCAGTGACAAAAGTGACTAAATTTCTTTACTGCGTTTCAGTATGATTTCCAAATATAAAGCTCGTAATAGTATTGTTTTCACATTGATAATATGCATGTACCATGCAAAACAAAATGGACAGTTTATTTGCATAGATGAGTGAGTGTCAGAGAAAGCATAATGGCATTGATTGGTAAAAACAAAAAACATGAAAGATGAATCATCAATATTTTTTGTTTTCTGTTCTACCACAGGCACATTAAATAGGCTGTGTACCAAGCCCTTTTCTGTTCATAATGACACAAGGTGTCTCTGACAACGTGCTAGTTTTAACCTCCTCTTGAGGAGTTGCACTTTTAGAATAAAGATATGTGATACAATGTCAGAAAGAAGGAAGTAAAATATTGGAATGTTATTCCCTGGAATAACCGGAGGATTGGGCCTCGTTCATCTAATGAGGAACTGTGCAAAGAGGAAGAGCTAATATAGTAAAATTAAGCTGTTTCTCAGATGTTTTAAAAGAGACGTTACGCAGGTAAATATCTCAAGAACTTATCTATAACTAATCAACACCTCTATCAATCAACAGGGCCAGGAGACTCATAGCTCCGTAATTTCTCTTCAAAACATCATAAAGATTCAGAAAGACAGAATACTTCTTCCCACTCAATCTTCATGTAAGCCACTGGTTCCCAATATTTTTAGCCTCTATCCCAAGATAACATGAGTTGGTATAAGGAGAGGGACATTTTTTTGTTTGGTTCTCTTCACCACCGCAACAAAGCACCTACATGCCAAGAGCAGCTTCTCTTGCCATGATAAAGGCCAATTCAGATTTTATTATGGAATTCTGGCTTTAATGCATTAAAAATATTATTATTATAGAGGTTTGGTAAAGTAGCCTAAACCAACAGGTAAGGCTATAAATATGGGATTTCTGTATGCTATTCTGACAGGATAGTCTAAATCATCACAACACTGATAGTACTGGTCCGTTTTCTGCATCAATGTACACATCTGCTATAGACCTGAAAAAAAGAGACTAAATTACACACACCAAAAATGCATCATAAAGCATAAATGGGTCTTAACCCAGCAACCAACAAAGGAGTGCACTGCAATATGCATATATATTTCTACTTGCAACGATGATGGTAGCACAATGATGCAGTGGTTAACACTATAGTATCAAACAGAAATTTTCTGGTTCAAACCTCAACTGGGACTTTTCTGCGAGAACTTGAAGCTTTCACTGTACTCTACTTTTCAGCTGCATGCATGTCTCTCTCTGTGATAGACCTGTGACCACCTTGCAGCACTTTGCAGTTTCCTCGATGTCATCTGTGATTGTGTTCACACACAACAAACGCTTCCTAACACTGCAAGTTCTCAGTGGATCATAAGGCGTATTTTATAAAAATAAAAAAAAACTAAACAAACTTAATGGTGACCTAACACACATACACTCATCTTCTGTATAACCGTCACCTGAATTCATGGTAAATATGTTTTTTTTTACTGTGTAGGAGAAAGTGGTTTGTTTTTTGGTCTTTTTTCCGGGAATAGACCACAAGTTTGTCATGTCAACAATGAGCATCATGTATCCACACAGACAGCACAAGGGGGCAACAGAAAAACACAACTTATATATTTACTTTCATATAAACCATTTTTTAAAAATTTCCATTGGTGAGCACAAATGGGGGGAAAAGGAAAATGTGAGTGGTGAGGAGAGTTCATACCTCATCTTGCTGGAAATAAGGCTGCTCCACTTCTCTCAGGGGGTCTTTCAGGTAGCCAAACATAAACTCCTGCACCTTGTTGTTGTCTGTGGCCCACAGTTCCTTAAATAACCATCACACAGGAAGGCATTAAAAGATGTAAAAGTGTAAATGAGGAAAAATAAGCAATGTTTTCAAAGGCAAATAGATCACCTTTTGAGAATCAAGGAGGAAAATCTTGAAGTCCTCTAAGGAGATCCTCTGTTCTGGTCTGTCAATAAACCTGGGAAAGAAAATAGTAATTGGCTTTAGTAGGTAATCTTTCAATTCCAAAGAAACAGTCAGGATGCTGTTATATTATGTTAGGGATGAACTCTACTCCCCCTAATGTGCCTTCACCACCACCACCACCACCTTTATTTTTTAACATATAAATCAGCAAGATGTCACCAAAGATCACTGAAGGTTACATTTCCTCAATTCATTTCATTACTGGGTAGAATAACTAACAGTAATGTCATGGGCAGAATGTATTACCATAGTGAATCAAAGAGGTTGTAGCACCTTCATGGTAAGGAAACGTTTTTCATGTCCTGTCATGTAACACTTACACTCAGCTGTGAAATGAAATCCTCAAACCTCATTGTACACCAATTTTAAACGATCACCAGTCAAAGCCCTTTTATGCTGCAAGTATCAATATTTTACAACTTTATTACTTAACAGTTTTTTTATGTTTTTATTGCACTTTGCTAGTTTTATTTACTTTTTGTGTTGCATTTGTTTATTTTAATGGTAAAGCATTCTTGAGTTTTTTTAAAGGTGCTTTAAAATAAAATGTATTATTTTTATTTACATACACCCATATAGGAGATAAGCGTATTTATATCATTCGCACATTGAAGAAATGCGTCAGAGGAAATGAAGGGTTCAATACTTTGTCCAAAGATACCTTGAAATGTTTTTTAGGGCTGACAAAACACTAAAAATGTGTCCCACTTAATGAAATATAGTACAAAGACGACCCCACTCTTGAACAACTGAAGTTGTGCAGACAGCAAAGCAAGCAAAGTTGTACATAAAAATAATAAATAAATACAAAGCTTTAGCAATCAGTGTCCTCAGTTCCCAAACGCTTGTGTTAAAAAATAAAATGTGTAAGTTTGAACTTTAAATATCTCGTCTTTGTATCAAATTAAATTAAATGAGGGTTAAATTGATTTGCTAATCATTGTATTCTGTTCATCTGTTTCACACAATGTCTGAACTTTATTGGAATCAGGGTTGAAAAGTGAGATTATAAACTTGTTGTAGAGGAAATGTAACTTCAGGCTTCAGTGTTATGGGCACCTGCAGTTGGTAAGAGAAGCCATTTACATCTCAACTTTTGTGCCTTGTTAGAATATATAACATCAGCATATTTTAAGGTCATCTCATGTAGTTACCCTCCATCACATGTAAAAAAATACATTTCTGAGTTAGCACTGAGTGAAAGCTGGAAATTTTAATTTAAATTGAAAAACTAAATTACAAAATGTGTTTAAAAAACACACATAATTACTTGTATATCAAACTCATTCAGGTCTTCTGCTTACATGTAAGCCGACTGATGAGTCCACATCAAGTGTATTAGTGGATTCTTCTATACTAAGCATCTCTCACTCTGGTCCTCGAGAGCTACCGTCCTGGAGGTTATTACGTTTCTCTGGTATGACATATCTGATTCAAATTAAATATTTCTCTACTATCTTGCATCTTGCTCTTGTGTGTTGCAGCAGGGAAACACTAAAACCTGCAGGATGGACCCCTGTTCTATACAGTATTATCTATATTATGAATAAATTATAGATTATATTATTACCTATATACAATCTATATAACACTGTAAGTGTTGGTATTGGTGCCTGTCAAATTCTCAAATCAATACACCGTGTTGACTTACCTTTGAAGCAATGGGATCTCAATCTGAAAAAAGACCAAAAAAGACATTTGTTTTAATAAAGAGCTCGGTACCATACACATTTTTTTTTTACTGTGTGCAGAGTTAGATATGTACATGATGACAAACTTCCTGTAGGTGGAAGGGAGAGCACTGAGGTCACCTATTTAATCAAACCTCAGCCTGCCTGTCTGCTCATCTGTATATGCGAGTGTGTCCTAATGGCCTCCACTAGAAAGGTTTGGTGGGTTTTAACTGGTCCATATTGATCTTGTAGCCATTTGAGAACACACAGATGGGGGATGAAGTAGGCCTTGGCAGGGATGCAAATAGGGTAGTGTGGGATCAAAGTGTTGAGACTATCTGTAGATACAAAACAAATGCACTTACATTTTTCTGAGCGTCAAACATGAGGCTACGATACAGCTGGGCAAACTGGCTGAAGGACACGTCTCCATTCCTCATCTCAGAGTCCTTTAAAACATGTGGAGGATGTTAGGGGAGTAAAAGATTTATACTATATACTAATAGTAATTTATACATTTTGTAAAACCTCTAACAACAACTGGGTTAAAAGGGAGTGAGCAGAGACACGAAGGGGAAGTAGGTCCATGATAAGTAGGAGGACGTTACCGGAAGTTTTTCTCGGAGGAACTTCATGCTGGGCACCTTGTAGTTGACCTGGCTCAGCATGTTCTTCAGATCCTTACAGGAAATCCTAAATACATACAAACATTTGTTTTGTAAACAAAAAAATGTAAACACCAATATGATATAACCATACAATACATACATCCCAGAAGTGAACATTGTGTCAGCCAGGGTGTTTCTAAGTCTATAACCAAGCTGAAAACTTGTCAAGAAACACACTTTTTTTTTGTTTTGGCTTCACTTGTACTGCACAGCATGGAATTTTGGCCAGAGATGACAATACCCTAACACCATAACAAAGGCAGGGATGTAACAGACAAACATCTCTGCACATCTTCCCTCTCTACAGTCTGTTTCCTGTAGCAGGAAGAATGGCTGGTGTTTGGTTGAGAGGTCAGTTCCTTCACTACACCTCCAGTGAGCTCTTTCATAAACACCTACTAGCCGGATGCTGCAAGTCTCCTTGCACGCAGTAGTACAAAGGGAAGTAGGACACACAAACGGTGTATCACACTACAGAGATCTTTATTTTAAAAAATAGGATTAAGTTTACCAAATGCATGCTAAGTGGCTTACCTGTCCTCTCGGTTACGATCAAGTGCATAAAACTGTTTGCGTAACCACCTAAAAGATGAGGATAAAGCGATTCAATACATTAAATTATAACGCAAACAAATAAAAGAGAAAATATACCTAGAAAATAATGTTAGGAGAGATTTTGCTTTATTGTACCTCTCTATTTGAAGTGGTGTTGGAGACTTCAGTGTGTCAGCCACAAGCCAGTTTAGCCCCTTCACCCACATGGTCAACTCCTCATCAGATGTTGCTGAGAAAAAGCAAAAAAACACATGATAAATTATATTTTTAAGATTATAATACAAAGCATATTTTTCCAGACTAAAGAAAAAAGGTACAAACAACTATACAGAAAAAAAGATGTGTAACACTAATCACAAATACATATGGCGTCCTTCTGAAGAAGCAAGCTTCTGTGTTGGGTACCTGCCAGGCTGAGGGATTTAAGGCGAAACTCTGTGCCATAGAGAATGACGAAGCAGTGAGCCTGATCGAGCCGTGATGCCGAGTCCTCCACATAGCGCTCAAAGTCCCGAGACTTCTGACCAGAACGGATCTCCTTGATCTCCCGAATGTCAACTACAAACATACCACAGGAAGCAAAGCAGAAGGTTACTATTACTTTCACAAGAGTGGGGCAATATGAATGAACACAATATCATCTTATAACTATTTTCCTTTAAATCATAGTTACAATTTATACAGAACACAAGATTATATAGTCTTAAATGTGCAAAATGTGTGTTTAACTATATACTTGAAGATATTCTTATTTTAACAAACTTAATTTTAAAGCCTCCCAGAAATTGCTACCAATTTAGTGAGTAACGTTATATTGAACTGATTAACACAGATTACAACTATAAAAATCCCCCTGACCACATTAAAAAGGAGAGGCAGAGGACATGAATCAGACCGTATATGATTGTACTTCAAATGAAGACAGCTGACAGATAAAAATAAACAAGGATGATGTTATCGACCACTAAATGAACTTTAGCGTCTTTTTACTTGCATCTACTGAAAGAGCCAAGTTTGTGAGCAAGCATGTCCATGCTGGTTTGAATAGTATTAGAAATAAAATGACGACAACATTATGTTTTTATGCAATATGGCTTTTTTCTCAGTAAAAACAAAAAAAAAGATCTGGCCTGATTTTGCTTTGATGCCATGAATCAATTCTCTGAAATTTGACATGTTGGCTGTAATGTAGCTCAATAGGTCGCTGTCTGTTTTAAATAAGCAACATTTGAGGACCTAGAGCAGGGACACTCCCACAAAACACACACATACAGTATGTTTCTAGCAGCTCCTGCTCTTCTTCCTGCCCCTGAACCACACATCCTGTGCTTTTGCTGCCTTCACACCACATTTGCGCTTGCATGTGAGTTTGAAGGTGTAGCTTTTTTTCTAAGTGAAAAAAAAAGATGGCTTTTGACACATTCTCACCAAGCCGAGCTTTCTAATCATACATCATATCTCAATTGACTTTACTAGCTAAACAAGCCAGCACACTTCCGCTCAGAGCAAAGCAGCTTTGACAGGTTGATTTCTTTGCAGTTTGGAAGTTCTCTCATACAGATGAAGGACAGAGTCAAAAGGTATGAGCTAACCAAAAAAAGATGATGTATGCTCCAACATGCTCTTCTCACTTCCGCCCCTTTCCTCCCAAGCTAGATTTTCTAGTGTTCATAGCCAAACACCACCATGGCCAACCAGACTAATCAATATCATGGTTGCATACTTATTTTATAGGAGGGAATAGACAAGAGGGTGAGAACAGTTGCCATTGTTCAAACTATACTTTGTATTTTTTCTTTTTAAATGGGTGGATGTTCACAAACTAACAAGAAATTTGCAGACAACTTGTGGTAACTGACTGTTTGGTATTTGACACTGCGGACAAAGGTCAGATCAATACCCATAGCTTTTTACAACGATCAATTTACACAGATCATTAGTTTAATGCTTATCAAAGGAAGAAAGTTTATATTACATTGTGAGCACAGAAGCAGGCAGGAGTATATAGTCTAAGTATTGTAATCACGAGATACATAAATGTTCTTAGAATTATTATTTATAATTGATACATAATTAAATTACGTTTTAAATTATCTCCATGGTAGTGAATTATGAACTATTTCTCAAAATGATCAATGATGACTCAGATTAAATAGAAAAAATTAAAAAACTAGTGTACATTTTACTAAACAGAACACTAGATGGGTAGTACTAGTTCAACTTAATAAATTGCCCTTATTAAACCCTTAAATCAAACATCAGTTATCCATTTAAGCCTCTTTAGTTGCAGATTGAATAGACCAGATACTAAAATAAATACTGAGCATTTTAATAGGGAGAAAAACAAAAACACAAACTTTTTTTTGCCCTTTACCCAAGTGATTTTCCAAGTCATCCCTAATAGTCTACAATTGATAACAATAGCAAACCGATGTACAACCATAAGCCCTTTCATTAAAGAAGGAGAATAAACAGCTGTCACTGAAATAAGCTGAAACTGACAAAATAATAAATGAAAATTTCATAAAAATCAGGACATAATTTATTAATTCTGGTTCAACAGAAATATTTAAAAAGAGTGTTACATCACTCAAACTAATATTTAGTTAAACAATCCTTTTAGGAAATCTCTGCAATCCAATGTTTTGTGTAACTAATTTGTTCAAAACTGTTTGTTTTTTACTACAATTAGTTAAATAAAAATACTCCTATATAACTAAATCATAATTAGCTCATTTTTATCTATTATTACATTTTCAGTCATATCTATGATGAAAAGTAGAAGTGCTTGCTTGATCATTGGAATCAAATACCTAAAAAACAAAACAGCAGCTTATTTTTGTAGTGATTGGCTGATCTACAGATTAAGATCAAATATCTAAAACTTTTATATGTGTGTACAAAGGCTTTCAAGGTTAATCGATTAGCCATGATTACAATAACTATCAAAACAGTCAACAGTAGCTCATAATATTAATTGACGTCTTTATTTTTTAAGCTTAGTTTTTCTCTATAAACACACACATCGGAGTGGTTATCGGCGACACTCGGAGTTAGCTGTGACATCCCTGGATAAGGTAAACACAAACAGTATCATGACGAACAGCAACTGAGCTTGAGGGTTTGGGAGCATTTTATTTTAAGACGAATTTGCAGTGCTAAAATTGGTAGAACTTGCTTTCCATGGTAGTGTGATGAAAATGTACAAGCATTTTATGATCTAGCACACTGTAGCCGTTCATCTTGGTTAGACATTTGGCTAATTGTTTGTATTGATTCAGATTTCAGTACCTTCAGCATGCATGTCATGTGTTTACTGTAATGTTATCACAGCAGTGTTTGACATGTGATATTGCAAAAGTTTTGATAAATACCATTACAACTTTGTTACCAAACCAAGCTTGCAGTACCTCTGCAAGCAGACGTATTGACTGCAGCAATTCTGAATGTCCTGGTGACATACATGACACCCCGTCCTTTATTTGCAATCAAGATTTCAACACTTGTAAATCACACTTCAAGCTGGAAGCTAATTTTAATCACACCAGATAAATTTAGTCAACTGATTAGATGATCACTAACCAAAATAATATGTCTTAAAGTGTCTTGATGCTAAATGTCTTTATGAATGTGTAAAAATATCATAAGTAAGAAAAAAAGAAAAAAACTAACAATTTGATCAAGTAACTTAAATTGAAAGATAAATATTGTAGTCTTTTCCTGTGCTTTAGTTATAGGATGACTTCACTGGCATATAACTATTTGTCTATAAAGTCAAATACTGCTCATTATTTCCCAAAACTATATCCATCCCTCTCCTATACGGCTTTGTCAGGGTGGAGAGGAAGATGGAGACTATCCCAACCAGGTTAACCAGGTACACCCTGGACAGGTCACCATTGCAGCACCACATAACTATATCCTGCTTTGCTAAATCAGACATACAGTACATCATACATAACAACATGTTAGTGTTGTGCATAATTTAAACCAATAAAGTATTTCTCAGTAGTTTCTATTTGGCAACAAATTGAACTGCTGCTATTTTCCACTTCAGTGGGCTTCATTCTTTTACTGGCAAAGATAAAAGTATAAATATACCAGGTCAGACTGAGTCAAAATGATGACACACTTCCAGCAAAAACCCTGGTATTCTATTTCTGTACATTAACAGTAAACCAATTCCACCTCTACAGGAGTATCAAATAGCAGCTATGAGCTCATGATGTATGAAACTATTTACTGCAGACAAAATAATACATCATGCAAAGAAAAAAAAAAGACAGTCGCTGAGCGGGGGGGGGAGGGAGGGGGAGGGAGGAGGGGGGGGGGGGAGGGGGAGATATGGGGGGGGGG
>JBAMHV010000014.1:9544636-9585042 GCA_037177535.1 Pseudomugil gertrudae
AAGGGCAGCTAGGAGCTCATGGGGGAGGAAACTATTTACTGCGAAAAAAAGAAGAAATCCGGAAAAAAAAAAAAAAACCCAGTCACTTACACCCCCCCCCCCCCCCCCCCCCCCTTTTTGTGTGTGTGCATTCTTTCTGCTGCATCCGGAGCATATTGCAGCTGTGCACAAGGCATCCTGCAACCTGAGAGACGACATAACTACTCACAGTAGGACTGTGTGTTCTCAGCTAAACACACAGTAGGTTACAGTAAGTTTCTATCCCAGGAACAAAAGAGGGCAAGAAATGTTCTTTTTATCATTGACCTCAAATATATTTGTACTCTTCATGTGATTTATTCACATCTTAACACCAGAAGCTGGACTCTTAATTTTCACACCTGTTTTACAATGCTGAAAGAGGCTGTTATTTGGAAATGCCTTTATAATATACTTTTAGTTTAAGACAATATCCTGAATGTTGACAATATGACATGAGATGGGAAGTTAGGAAATGTCTATTTAACAAAAAAAATGTAACTTGGTATAAAACTGACAAGAAATTCAGAAAATAGTTTAAGAAAACTCCCTCATGTGAAGTTGCTAAAAGTGGATAGATTTCATATTGTGCCATACCGCTAAAAGTATCTGGGATTCTGGAAATAAAAGTGTAAATAAGGGACAAGGTTGAAAACCAATATGGTCATCCTCCTTTCAGCTATGTTAAAAATAAATGAAATGCTGCATTGAAAATCATTGCACAGGCTCAGAAGCACTTCTGAAAACACACTTCATGCGTGTTGAAGCAGCGATACACTGAAATCCTGCAGGATTGCAGCCCTCATGGGACCAAGTTGGGTAGCATTCTTCTCAAGCCACAAAGGCGAGGTAGAAAACTATGAGACAATCTAAATTTGTTTTTTGGAAATCATGGATGGAGCAGTCTCATTTTGGTTGAATCAAAAATAAAAGGCATTAAAAATAGTACCCAAGTTGGCACTCCTGCACATAGCATACGTAACCTGTACATCTATGATGGCATAATTATAAAATAACTGCTACAGGAGCTTCTCAGTGTGAGAGAAAAGACAAAAATTATGGTATTGCTCCTGCTATAAAAACTCTAAAAGTAGGAGATATCTCCTCCTCATCATCACTTGAGGGATATATGACTGTTATTAATCCTAAGATGCAGCCGTTGATTCAGTCCCAGTAATTTCCAGAAGCCAAGGAGAAAGAATGATTGGAAAATGAGTTGGAGGGAAAAAATATGGCGTTTCAGTCTGCTTCTAAAGCCACTGATAGCATGAGTGCAAACTGTAGAAATGAAATTAAAATTCTAATTAGATAACAAGCACAAACTTCATCTTGATCAGTATAAATTTAAAAAAGGGAATCTCAAATCCTTTTCACACTATTCATATAATATCACTGCAGAAAAGCAGCCCAAGTTAAACTGGCCTCATGTAAAACACACAGGTTAAAGATAGCACCAAACACTGTGATTACAATCTGACCACCATCCACAAGTTTTATGTAATTTTCAGATAATATTTAGACCCAGCTATAATCCACACAGTACAAGACAACCCTGTGCATTTAAGCAAGCTGGTGTTCAGGCCTGTCCCACAATGAAAACATCTGCTCCATTACGAAATGAAACACAACAAAAAGGTATCAAATAAAATGCTCTGGAAAATGTTACACTTTCCATATTACAGCCATTACTTTTACAGGATCCAAAAGGCTGGCATTTTTTAACAAAGTGCTGATGTAACAGCTTTTTAAACATTTTAAAAGAAAAGTTTAAGTTTAAAAAACACAGAAATAAAGAATTTTCCAGTTTCTAAATATTAATTGAGGAAGTTTGCAGGTCACTTTACACAGCACCTGAACAAAATAACCAACAGGGTATTGTAACAGACAAACAAGTAGAATATTCCTTGAGGTAACAGATTTATTGTCCGAAAGGCTTCACAACATTCAGAAACTTCAACCTTACTTGTTATTGTTGCCAATCTGAAAGGAAAATGAAAGCTTCTGCTTTACTGTAATATCTACATTCCTAAAGCTTGTTTCACAAACTTTTCTTCCTTGTAGAAATCTCATGAAAGAACCAATGACCTCTCATAACATCACTACTCATGATAATAAATGTGTCAATTATTTCACTGCCCCTTTAGTATGTTATTTGTAAGTCACATTAAGTCTTTTACATGTTCTCAGAGTTTTCCGTATGTAAACGAACCAGTTCTGGCACATGTATATAATGCCTCTTACACACATAATTACCACTAAATGTGTGTGTGTGTGTGTGTGTGTTTGCACTCTACTCACTCTCTCCTTCTATTTTATCTGTGCTCCGGGTCCATATAATAGTCCTGGTCTCCAGCTTTACTTGAAAAGTCCTTCTCTCTGGCCGCTGGGATTTCTTAGAATAAAACAGAGTCAGTACTGTACCCAGCTCCAGGTCTCGGTACAGGTTGTTCATTTCTGTGTCATTATCCATCCACAGAACAGGTCCATTGGAAAAGAAGCCAGAAGTCCCAGCCATGTTCACTTCCCCCGTTTGTTATCCGTTTCCTCTTAGAACAATCTGCTCAGTCCAGGCCTAGTCAGGGTTACCTATATGAGGAGGAGGAGGAGGAGGGTCCATGAAATAACAATCCCCTTCATCAGTGCTGAATGCACATTTAACCAATACAGAGGAGGCAAAATACACATGTTTTAAATAATACTGGAGACTAACATGCAGATTAGTGGTCATGTTTACAATGCTGTAAATATGCTTTCAATATGTTTATTATTTAAAAAAAAAAAAGACGTTTTTATATAAAAACAGATCATGGTGTCATCTATCAAAAATATATTGAGAGGTTTAAGTGTTTGTAAAAACCTGATATATCTGCAATGATGATGCAGTATAAAATGTACTGGCTATACTGGTATGACAAAGTATACCAGTTACTGTCATTTAGCTTAAATATATCTATATGAACAGGAATACATTGATTGGCTAAATGTACATTATCACAAGCAAAGCATACAAGACTAATATGAAATTGATTGTTTTTTGTGTGTTTTAATATAAGCAAGGTTAATCTCAGTACAAAGTGCTTGTAGAAAAGTACTGTATTTTATCATTAACAGTCATTAACATTAGCTGCAACCTAAATCCGTTTTAATTACAGATACATCTGCGCACAACTTTCTCTCCAACATCAGTTTACCTTTAATCTACCCGCGGAGATATTTAATCTGATGTCCACTAAGATGCCCAACAGGCCCATAACCTGCTGCTAGAGAACAAAGTTTCCTCGGGATAAAACCTCCATTAGGAAGAGAACTGGGGACGAATGGCAGCCGAGTAGATACCAGAGGAGCAAGAAGCGTCTGGCTATTTTCACAGCGTGGAAACGGGGCCGGTGTGTGCTAGCATTTTGGTTTGGGCCGAAACCAGAACATGGCTGTCTTTTCCCCATGAAAAACAACGAGTTACAGTAAATATCCTGTTCTTTCCTCTTTGCCTTTATGAAGGAAAATTAAGAGGAAGAACAACACGTCGCAGGAGCTGCTGTGCTGTTAAACACCTACCGCTGCAATCTCGGCCCGACCGCACATCTCCAACGACTACTACTCTCTTCTCGCGCTCCGGTCGTCTTTCTCCTACTCCTCTTCCCCCCGTTCCCGGTTTTCCGTGATTTAAATCATCACGAGCCCCCCGCGAGGCGCCGTGGTCCCGACGATAATGATCACAGCCGTCCCTGCTTAGCCCTCCAGCCGTCCATAGAGATAGGCAGACACTCAGCAAGAACCGTGGCAAGACTACGCAAGTTTGTCTGCTCCCAGACCAGCACAGGCCCTCCCCCTCCCCCAGGCCTACCAGCATCACCGAAGCCGGAGTCAAAAAACTAACTTCCGGTTCAGCTTTTCACAATAAAACAAACTGTTTAATTGATTTACCCTATGATTATCAGTTTGACCATTATTAAGGCAAGGCAAGTTTATTTGTATTTATTTAAACTATTACAGCGAGGTTCAGGAAACATTTAAATTTAAAGAAATTAAGTAAAAGAAATGAAATGCGTGACATAAAAGTTACAGTGCAAGGAATTAATCCCTGGCACTATTATAGTTAAGAGTAGCTTTAATTAATTATGTGGTTATTTTCATAAAAGTTGCTTCAAATAAAGCAGTTTTCATTTTTATTTAAATGATAGTTTGAGCAGTCCGACAGTTTTCTGGGGATTTGTTCAACATATGGGGAAAACAACTACTGGACTCTCCCTCTTTGTGTTTAGTTCTGACTCTGGGAACTGAAAGTAGACCTGTTTCAGATGACCTGATAGGGATTTGGTTTGTTCATAACAAACCAGACAGTCTTGAATGGTTTTTGGTCCTAAACCATACTGGGCCTGACACACACACACACACATATATGGCAAGGCAAGGCAAGTTTATTTATATAGCGCCTTTCATGTACAGGACAGCTCAAAGCGCTTTACATTGAGATATATATATATATATATATGTATATACATATATACAAAAGGGCAAATGTGGTCTAACAAAATATACATCCCAACTGTACTGCAGGACACAATTAATAATTAGATGCAAAAGTTATCAAACATATCTGCAAAGAACAACACATAAGCATTAGCAACATTTAGTCTGAAGGTGGAGAGAGCACGTTTGTGGGCAAGCACGTGTGAACATGCACATGGGACCATGCGGCAGAGATTCAGTTCTTCATAAACGAATGGGACTATTTAGGGACAGAGCAGTCTAGTCTACTAAGGAAAATAACTGAGACACCAGTGTTTTACTTCTCAATGGGTTATTTAAAGTGATAAATAACCAACTTTACAATTGTCTCGATGTGACTGCTGAAATTTATCTCTGAGTTCAGAATTACACCGGCTTTGCCATTAGTTTATCTGTCTGAAGTTAATTGTGACTTTCATCCTCATTTTACTGCTCATTTTGCATCACATTTGAAGTGTCTTGGTTGCTTCACGGCACTTTAAGGTTAAACTTTTTAGCTTTAGCATCTTGTCATAGTCATCTTATGTTTCATATATACAATGACAGTTTTAGAAAATGTTGTGATTCTATGTCAAATGTAAACAAAAACAACATATCAGATGTTAAAACTGAGACATTTTAAAATTCATAGAAAATAATAGCTCATTTTTTATTTGATGATAATGGCAATTGTAGCATCTTCTCTTAACAACTCTGGAGGACCCCTGTAGCCCCCCTGCTGCATATCATAGCTGGACATTCACAAGACTGTACAAATGCAGTACTGTATATACACGTGTTGGAATGACAATAAAGAACCTTGAACCTTGAGATCAGCGGCCGTAATTTGCTGGAGGCATGCATGTGTAACGTTCAGACTCTTCCTGCAATGTTGTAACAAATGAAGTTTGAATGTGGTTTGGCATTTTCACACTGAAATATGCAAAGTCTTTTCTTAGTAGTCTAGATGGGAGCATGTTGTGAGTCCTGTCAGGGGTTTTCAAATATTTTTAATGTTCTTACTACAACACATCAGAATCACATCAATAGGTCAACATGTTTGGGCTGAACTTTACAACAAGCTGTTAAGGATAGCCATTTTATGTTAATCAAGTGTGTTATAGCAGGGGAAGATCTAAAACCTGTGGAAATATGGCTCTTGAGGACTGAAGCTGGATGCCCCTGGTTGATGTCTTATGTGTAAGTTGTCTGCACAGGCCTTCCTCCCAATTCTACCAATGTGTTGCTAATTATACAGTGTTGATGGTGGGCTCTTCAAAATCTTCACAATTTTATAGTGTGAAACATTTTTCTGAAGTTGCTCATAACTTTTAGATGCATCTTATCACAAACAGGTCAGCCACTGCTGATAACATCCGAGTTGCTCTGCTTCTCAGAAATGCTTATTTTATACCCTGTCATGTTGTGGATTTGTTGCTAATTGGATTTCAAATGCCTGTTAACATTTTTCATTGAATTGATTCATTTTCCAGTTACCTTTCCTGCATTTCATTTCCCCTGTTCTAAACTTTAGACGTGTTGCTGCCATTAAGTTAACATTTTTCCATGGAGTGGTAAAATGTCACTTTAAACAATCATGTGTTTTTAATATCATATTTAAATGTCAAATAATGAGATTTGCATTCTGATTTGTGTTTACTTTTTACTATTTTCATGTCAAAGCCTAACACTAACTTAAGATTGTGCTTTTATTTTGGAAAAGGGACCTTACTTCCTGCCGCTTGCTGTGGATCATTGGCTAACTTTATGTAACTCGCTCTCCTACAGGAGCGCCTACTGTCGCTCTCCAAAGATGAAGACTTTTTTCTGGAACCTGAGTACAAATTAAGAAACAAATAACTGTTTTACTCAGCCACCCATCAATAACACTGTAGTTTCACAACAATAAGCAGGGTTAAATGTATGCGAGTTAGGAATAATACTGATAATAATGCTTGTTGGAGCTTGACCTTTGACTGCAGCTGATTAACTGACACAGCTGTTTGCCACTACTTCCATTTCAACAAGAAGACAAACAAGACAAGGTTGATGTTTTATTCTTAAATGACAAAGCCAAAAACAAGCTTGCAATTCAGGATAAGATTGTGTTATTAATGATCCAATAGCAAGAAAGACTGAATATCCATTCACATTAGGAACATTTTCCAAAGACAGGTTTGGCTTTATCGTTGCAATACAAAAACAACACACTACAAAGACACATAATGTGATCTTTTTGGCAAAATCCACGCCCCCATGTCTGAGGGAACAGTCTCTCGTAGCTCTGGCACATAAAACACAAACCTTCTGCTATTACAAGTAACTGAGATCAATTTTATCCTCAATTCATTGTAAAACTGAGGAAACAGACACGAAGGAGCTTGCATAAAAGCAATAAAGAGCTATTTGTTGACAATGCTTAAAGCACACACACACACACAAAAAGAGTCAAAATAACTGAATGAATTACAGTGACTGTAAATATGATGATAAAAATATATACATCCCTGAAACAAACTTAAAATGTGGATTAAAGATGACATTCTGTGTTAATATGTACGGACGTCGTGCTGGGGTTTACTTACACGCCGTGTCATCACTCTGTCAGGCTCATCTTACCCAGTTATTCACACTGAAACTACACCAATCCCTTCTTTAATCTTCCGCATGTTGTTTCTCTCAGTCTTTCACGCAAACACTTCATAATTCAATATTCTACGAGAATATAGATTTTCTCAATAAATCTGAGGGCTTACAAATTTCACAACATTTCATCTGACACAGTTTAATACTAATGTATTCATAGCTTCTGGATTACCGATAGCTGCAGCTACATACACACTATTATAAAGTATTTCAAAGAAATGCCTTTTTGGCAGCTTGGCGAACTGTTCGAGGAGTTTCCTGTACATAACTAATCAATATTTACAGTAGAATTATTAACCTGTGATCACAGCTTCAGCGTACCAGTAGTCTTGGCATCCTCCATCACTGGCCTGTAGTTACCACACAGTGGAATAATTTGACATCAACTAGAAACCATCCTTACAATCAAAGGCCTGGATAGAAAAGGTAAAACACTAAATATGGTTAAAACTCATAATCCTTCTCTGCCATGTCAATTGCCCAGGCAAACTTCTCTCTCTGGGTTTTATTGTAGATCTTCTCAATGGGAATGTCCCACTTCTTACACCTGGACAGGAGAGAAAACAGACGAGTTCAGAACAAAAACAACATGTTTATTTGACTTTTACCTTTTTGCTTAACTCATCTTTTTTAAAGATGGTGCATTTATTGAGGGGAGACAGGCAGGAAAGCATTTTGTTTATCTAAGAAAGAGACAATTGAACTGGCTAGCACTTAGCACTACCATCTTCTCACACATACTATCCTGTATGCCATATTCCCATGCACTCTACTTGTGGAAGCCCCATATCATACGCCCAACAACAAGGCAAAGCTCTCATAAATAGCTGTGGGGCATCAGTAAGTGAGGGCGGGGCGCTGCTCTCTCTCTCTATCTCAGCCACAGCTCTTCACCAACTTCCCACATGGAACAAGTTCTGTTTGGGGACGCTCCCTAGCTTTCCGAAACAAACCCCATTGTTCCTTGCAGTCACACACTTTTCTTCCTCTTCTTTTCCTTCTGCAGCCGTTAGCTTTTTTTGCTTCTGCTGCTCCTTTTCCTACAATGCAAGACCATTTCCTGCCTTTCTGTCACCGAGGTAGATATGCACTCTGCACACACTGCCAGCATACGAAGCGAGTAGTTTACCCACTGCATGTTACGCCACATTTAACAATGTTCACTAAATAATGATAAAGAGTTATGAGGGCCGTCTGGGACATTATTCAGAAATACCCTCTCATAGACACATGTGAAATTAAAGTCATTCACACATCAGAGAGAAACCTCTCATACAATATACTGAATGAAAGATGATTTTAGTATGCTGTATGAGAGGTTTTCAGTATATTGTATGAGAGGTTTCACTATAATGTGTGAGTGACTTTAATTTCACATGTGTCTATGAGAGGGTATTTCTGAATAATGTCCCAGACGGCCCCTCATAAAGAATAGCCAAACACATGAAGTAAAATGTGTACTGCAGCATAAATACCAAGCAACAGAGATGCGTGGATCCAAGTAGTTGAGCTTGGAAGTGCCCAGAGCAATCTGCTTGTTCTCCTCTCTGTCTGTGGCTTGCACCTGGAGCTTCATCAGCTGCTCTTCTATTCTCTGAACTGCTTTACGTTTCATCTCCACAGCCCTGCAAGTGAAAAGAAAACACAAGAGGAAAAAGAGGAATACACAAAGTTAAAAAGGGAGAAAGAAACCCAAAGACAAGTGGATAGAGGCAGGAACATATAGGATAAGAGAGATAAGGAATATTTTCATTGCTTATTATAAATGGTATTATTGCTTTGTTAAAGAAAAGAAACTATTTAGCTGCCATCCATGTTTACAGAGACGCTTTAGCAAGAAAAGAAAAGTCAAACACTTTGATTGTGTTCTTACTTTTTGCTCTTTTCATCACGGGAAGCTTTGTGATCAGCCTTGGCAGCTTTCAGCTGCTTCCTGGCTTCAGACAGTTGTTTTTGTTTGTCGTCAATCTGCAATCACAATAAACGCATCCTAAATAAATAAAATTGTCCAGATTGCATAGAATAGGGATATTTGTTTTTTTTAAAACCAATGACAAGAGTAAATGTTCAGAAAATATGGCTTCAAATTTACATTTTTACAAAAACAAAACCAAAGAAAGTGAAGCACAAACATTTACCTTGGTCTGAAGAGTCTGCATGGACTTCTCAAATGTTTTTGGTGGAGCTCTCTGGTGGTTACAAAGAATGGCAACTGCTCGATTGGCTCGGTTGTATGACAGGATCTTGGCTGGGGCGCTATCATCAGCTGTCGGCCCCGACAACACAGCAAGGTATGAAGGGAGGAATCAGACATTTGCTGTTAGAAACCAGACAATGCCACTGCAATGACTAACTACTTACACATGCAATAACTTTATGGTTAAAGTCATTCAATAATATTACAATTCTATACTTTGTCGTTCCTGACGGATGTTAACTTATTGTAAATGCTTCGTTATTTTGATTGAAGCTGGTGAAGCTTACGGCAGGTAAGTTCCTTGAGCTGTTGTTGCAGAGTGATTGAGGCATTGTAGGTACGAAAAACCTTGGCTGTCAGTCCATCCATCAGTTCTTGTAAGTGCTTATTGAGAATGGAGGTCTGTTGGGAACACAACAGAACACAAATGGCCAAAACAGATGAGTTACAAAGAATTTCCCAACATGTGATTAATTTAATTGTAGACACATTCTGGCTGTCAGACTGAAGCCCCGGAGGCAGATACGGGAGTTAGAGTGGCTTACGTTCAGTCTGTCGAACAAATCATCTTCATGTTGCTTGTTCTCCAGAAATAACTGGAGGTTTTTGAAGACCTGGGAAGATATAAACAACAATCAGTGGTAATGAAACAATTTCCAGTGTACTCATCAGGCTGCTTGTGTTCATAGATGCACCATAACATTTCTGCCAGAAGGGTGTGTCTTTTATATCCGTTCATAATGCTTCATTAGTCGCAGGTTGATCTTTGCTATTAGTGTTGCATTGAACATGGTAAAGTATGGAGTAAATGCTCCAGGATACAAGAGGAATTGTAACTGAAAACAAAACTTTATGTGTGTATGTGTATACATGCATGAATGTGCATGCTGCTGTAATAGCAGGAAACAGACCACCCTCTAAGGCAGAGCCAACGGAAAGCATTCTGCATCTGATCACTTAAATGTGCAAACATCCTCCACAGGGTATAAACGTCTCATCTCGTTAACACTGAACTCTACATTATATTTTAAAAAACGAGCAGAAATCCCAATATTGCTGTGTAAGAAATCTGCTTTTCCTCTCTCACTTTATTGGTGTATTCCTGTCCCCCATTTAAAAAAAAAACTTAAATAACTATCTCACCCTTTTCTCCACTGGAAACTTGTTGTAGTAGCGGATGGAGTCTTTTCCCAGGAAGTCAAACTCTACCACATACTCTTGGTCATCCATCTTGGGGTACAGTTTGATGTGCTCCACCCGTAATGAGCAGCAGCCGACAGTGTCTGCAGTCTCACCTTCCTCCTTTTCATTCCCTGCCCTCAATGCCAGCTGCAAGGAGAAAAAAAAACACACACATCACAGTCATTATTACAAAGGAAATCCTAATTCAGTCCATGTACTTAGTTTACCAGTTTGACATAACGTGTGAAGGGAGAGTAACTGTAAAATTCAGCTGTTTGTGGTTTAATAAACACCTTGTCTATAAAATACAGCGCCACAGCTCTCTGTCTGATCCGCATCTCTTTTGACTTCCAGTCATCTCGATACTGAGTCCGAATGCGATCTACGCACTTCTTCAAACGCCGGGCAGTCTCATATTTCTGCCAGTCCTTCTCCCCCTACACAAACACACATAAGCAGAATTATTCTTTTTCCTTTAAGCGAGCGAGTGAAGGCCTCTGCGGACTGAAGATATACACAGACAGGTACCTTGATTCTTGAACTAGGGTTTAACATAATGTACTTGATGGAGCCCTGGATGTTCTCTGTCCACGATGCTAACCAGGTCACCTTGTTGTCATGGCGAACCTCCTTCCATTTAGTACCTGGTGGGGGTTTAGGGTGCTTAGAGTCCCTGGAAGGAAAGAAGCCGGTTTACAAATAAAACGTCTATAAAACACATTGATGTGTTTGTCCCGACGTGTCTGTGAAGCGTTTCTTTTGGTGCACAGATATCTGACCCCACTGAGGTTCTGGCTCCACTTGAAAGCGTAATTTGATGGTTTCCCCTGATGGACCAGGATTTACCTCATGCTGGAAACACTGCAACTTTATGTAGAGAACAAGTCCAGTATGAGGGGATCAACACGTCCTCCCTGGGTTGTGTTATTGTTTGTGCAGATCCAAAATACTCTGACAGGAAGACTATCTTTGACACGGTGCCAGTGGTGTTTGTGTGTGTACGTGTGTGTGTTTAAGTGATCGATCTGCTATACTGTACATACCACAGACATTCTTTCCCTCCTGTCTCTGATGGCAACTAACTGTAGAAAAATGTGCCTTCTTTGTTTCTCTCTACCTTTCTTTCAGATACATCCGGCAGACATGACAGAGATAAAAAGGACATTATTCCCACAGTCTATAAATAACACCAACAATCACAACAGTTAGAAGATGGAAGAGCAGATAAAGAGTGAAGGCTGAATATAGAGACAGTAGTGGAGAAAGTAATTTAATGTGAGGTATATCCCTGAATGTGAGGTCCTGTCAAACATGCTTGCTCTTGTATTAACTTTAATTAAGTACCCACACAACAATCTCAACCAACTCATTTCCTTTAACCATATTGACAGTACCGGTAGCTTTACAGGGCCACCTTGTGGTACTCCTCAGAACTGGACACACAGTCATAAGATAATCTTTTGGACAGATTCGGGTTCTTTCTAGGCAGCTAAAAGCTGAGTAAATGAATGATTTGTGGAGGTTATAGTGAGGTTAAAAGTTAAAAAACTCCCTACTTGCTACAGTTGATAATGATGTCTTCAGGTCTGATGCGTCGTTTCAGCATTCCCATTTTTGGATGATCACCTCGTCCTCTGAAAAGACCCGGCGGCTCAATACGGAAGTTTCCGATCCTCTCTTTGTGGTTGTCCATGATACAGAAACCATACTCCTGGAGGAGCCGCTCATTTTCCTCTCTGATTTTCTGTAATGTGTGAAAATAAATATCAATGACTCCACTAAGTTCTTGAGGTTGCTGCGAGTGAATGAATACCCACCAGTTTCTCTTCCTTTGACATTTGTTTGCGGGCCTCTGATTGGGCCTTGAAGTATTCATTCATTTCACTGAAGTTACACTTATTTAGGTCAGTAATGGCAGACTTCTCCTCTGATGTCATTTCCTACAATAAAAGAGACGACATATTAAACATCCCAGTATAAATGCTTTGAATTTAACACACATTTTAGCTCATTAGAATACATCGTATGCCTTATTCTCCTCACCTTTCTCCAGTCTTTAAAGAAATTCTTCCTAAAGATATCCTTAGTGGTGTACTCATGATCTAACATCTTGGCAAAAAATGTAGCTACCTCCTCAGCAGGAGCACAAAGTTTCATAGGCTTACCTAAAAATGTAGAAAATAACACTGTGATCTTCATCCAAATGATTAAAAGATGTGAATTAAACCATTTTTTTCAGAGACAAACTCACCATCATAGTAAAACTTTACTTTGCTGGGCAAAGGCTCATACGGGGGAGCAAACACTGGACCCTTATGTTCAAGAAAACGCCACTTTGAGCCATCAGTATATCGTTCCTCTTCCCACCTTATCACCACATATAACCCATCAGAGAAAAGAAACATAACATCCTGTTAAAAACAAACTATCAAGGTGTTTTTTAAGTGTGCAATTTAAAAAAAAAAGCACAATTCGAACTCATGACATTACCATTTCCATTTCTCGTCTTCTTCTTTTTTGGCTTTCTTCCCCTCTGTTGCTTTTTTACCTTTTGTCTTCTTTTTGTGTTTGACATCCTAAAATGCGATGAAAGTATGTAAATAAACTTATCTGAAACTATGTCATATCCAGCCTCATACCACAACAATGTACTAAAGCTGCAGGTACCTCATCTTCCTCATCCTCTACGTACTCATGTTTCCTCTTTTTGGCCTTTTTGTCATGCTCCACCTTCACTTTTTTGGGTTTGTACTCAAATCTGTAAACAATTACGCTGGAATGTTACTGAAACCATAATTACAGAATTGTAAACGATGTAACCTTATCTGTGACTGCTGGAATTTTGGTCACTTTTAGACAACACTTACTCTTCGTCATTACATTCTCGTTTGGAGGTCTTGCTGTGCTGGGGAGACGGGTAGAAGCCATTGTCTTCTTCAGGCTCACTCTTGATTGCAGCAGGACTTTTCTCTCTGAGTCAGACAGAGAGATTGAATGGATGTATTTCTCCTTTACACCTTTATTTTTCACAAAAGCTGGAACAGAGCTGTAGTGTTTACCTTACATATCCATTTTCTTTATCCTTGTTAGGCTTGTCTGAATGGGATGACTGAATCTGGGAGAAACAGGGAATATATCTCGTCATGAAGTCTATATTTACTACTTTCACAGTCTCGTGTCTCTGTGTGTGTCCTCTGATGGACTGATGACCTATCCAGAGTGAACCCTGCCTCTAGTCTGATAGCAGCTTGAACTGACCCCACCCTCCCCTGCAACCCTGAATTGTATGAAGCAGGCATGGAAAAAAGATGGATCTGTTTTCACACCTTTATCCAAAATAAACCTCAGCTTTAAATACGAATTAGGTTTTGATTTCCAATGAGATAAAACTAGAAGTTATTGGAGCATATACATTTATAAAAGTGGATATCCTGGTCAATCAATAATTTTTACTAGAGATTCAGAGTTTTGCTAAGGTTACGCAGATATTTGATGGACAAACCTTATCCTCTCTCCTCTTCTCTTTGTGTTTTTCTTTGTGTTTGTCTGAGCTGCCATTGCTGTGCTTCAGCTTCTCTTTGTCTTTGTGTTTCTTCTCAGAGTACTCCTTATGTTCGCTGGAGACCACAGAGGTCAGAGATCAAGTACAAGAGGTCAGACACAGTGCAAAGACACGAAACATATTATCAACAAAAGAAGCAAGCATCAGTAACATCTATGTTATCACTTTTATTATTATACTGTATGATATTGCCAAAACAGCAAGTGGCTCCTAATGACAAAGATTATGGATGAGGAGTTATACTGCAAGGCTCCAGCCCCCCCGCGACCCCGCTCTGGGAACAAGCGGTTGAAAATGGATGGATGGGAGTTATACTGCAGCCCATCATTGTTTCTAATTTCAACCATACAAAGAAAAACAACAGCAGATGCTCCACAAGGGCTCAAATGACAAATTCTCAGCAGATGTCACTTATATGAGCGGAATCATGTTTACCAACTAAACACAGTTTACCTCAATGAATCTGTCCTGCTTATTAAAAAATTTCAACAAATGAATGAGCATTGTGCTCATCCTCCTCACTTAACAGCTGAATACACCAGCAAAGACGAGCAAGGAAGGATACATAAAAGTGCCGACAATGAAAACTTCTATCTGTAAGCAACTTTAGTAAATCAACATTAATTCCTTCCCCTATGGGGTGGGGAGGACAAAACATAAACCTTACCTGTTGCTGTGCTTGAACTTCTCTCGTTCCTTGTCTTTTTTGTGATCTTTGTGTCTATGTTCCTTGTCTTTGTGCTTGTCTTTATATTTGTGAGTGTCTGTAATAAAATGAAGTGATTAATTTGCGAGCACTGACCAAAACGTCCCCTCCTAAGACAGCCAATGAGAAGCACTGCAGCTCGAACAAACTCAGGACATAAAATCATTTTATTCTTTTCACAAACTTGTGACTCATAGTGCACATAAGATGCTATGAACTTTTTTTTACATTAAAAACAAATATTTGCAAACATGAATTGTTGAAGATAAATATCTATGAGGACACGATGCAGCACACACACTTAGACAAGTAGAAAAAAGAGCCACACAAATACCATGCAGGCATTGCCTGCAGCGAGAAAAACAGCAAAGAAATTAAATAAAATAAAAAATACAAAACTGATAAAACAACTAATTTATACCATGCAAACTAAATGTAATAAACATCCTTGCCATATTCCATCCTTGGAGCTTTATTACTCTTTACATTGGACAAATAAATGTGGAGGCAGAATACTACTGTTATACTTTTAATGTGGAGTTAGATCATTTTACTTTTGGGGGTATGTAATAGCAAAGAGTGCAGGGTATTTACGCCAAGTTATCTTCTATGAGTGAAATACTTATCTGCCATGCATGAAAGTAACTGCTACTTTGGCCAGATTAATGTGGTGGAGTGTAAGAAAAAATATTACTCTTAATAGCTTGTCAACGTGAAAGCACTTCTACTTTAAAAGAGATGAAAAAGCAGTTCAGATACATTTATTTATTCAGCACAAAACATGTAGCCTGGCTAAGTGTAGGATTATTAAAAAGATTTACTTTACAGTATAGCTATTCCACCAAACAGCCCAATACTTTAATTACGAGATTCATGTTATATCATGGCTTCAAAAATTACTTTGACATCCCTCCCTTCTAATCTTTAAACAGCTTTACATAAGGATAAATGTATTCCCTTTTTATTTAAGAAAAATGTGTACATGTATACTGCAGCTGAAAAGTGCCCAAAATCCCTTCTGAGGCAGACCTGGAGGATGCACTTTATCATCTGGTTTCATGTCAATGTAATAACGCTATAATATGGCATGTTAATGCAGAATATAGAACAAAATATGTTCTTCTTCTTCCCTAAAATTAAACAGCAAATCAAGCAGTTTAGAGAAAGTGTTTTTAACTTTCTAAGTTGAACAGACGCTCTGGAGGAGGCTGCAACTGGATCAAAAATAACAGCACATGCGCTCAATAATATAGTGCAACTTTCCTTAGTGGGATGTAAACTTTTAAACTCGTGTGCATTCCCAGCTGGCAGAGCAGATTTTTCTTTTTAAACAGCGGTGAAATCAAGAGTTCAGGTGGTGTAAAAATAGTGTTAGGATGAGGCGATAAGCAGCCAGTTGTAGCCTCCATATCACGGCGGACAGCAGGCTCACTGAGCGGCGCCCTGGATGCTACACTGAAAAAGAAAATGGCGCAGAGACTAAGTCCTCAGCCTCAATTTGGCCACTTTCGGCTCCAAAATTCTTTGTAATTGCACATTCATATTATAATATTAAAACATGCAAAATTAAGCCGAAGCCAAAGTCTTTTATAATAGCTCATTAGTTTGAAAAACCGAAGGGGGTAAATATGAATTTCAGACCCTGTTTTTGAACAATAGCCGCAAGAGAGTGGAGGAGAAGGGACTTAGTCTCTGGGACGCCATTTCTGTCCTTTAAAAACTAACAGTAGACAGGTAGACACGATTATGCTTAAAAATCTGTGAATGTGTTAAAAATCCTCCTCAGAAGACCTACCGCTTCCTTTAGATCCAGAGTTGACCTGAAAATTAAAAGAAAAAATGTTTTCAATATTTCAATTTTTAAAATGCCGGTTGCTCGGCTGTTCAAGTTTCAATTGACATACAAGTACACACTACAAAGACGTTATCTGAATAAGATTATTTTAAATGAGACAAAACGACCGCGACATAATTAGAGTTGTTCCTGCAGCTAAAAAACAGCGTGACTTCCAATGTTACCGGACGATTTCTTTAGTTATTTCGTATCATAAAGGTTATTACTCGTGTTATGTCAGTTGTTGCGGATTAATAGAAACTATCATAAAAACGGTGGCTATTGGCTAAGAGCTACCTGAGAGTCTCCGCGTCCATGATCTCCACTCATGGCCAGGTAGTTTTTGTTTGTAAATCGGGCAAAGTTATCAAAATACGACTATTCAAGATGCGATTGCACAGGATGCGAGGTTCAGGGAACCCTCACTGACAGCCTGGAATGGAGTCCCAATGTTTACCGACTGCGCATGCGCATCCAGGGAACGCTGCGCGTGCTTCCCCATATGAACCAGCAGATAAATACTATTATGTTCTGTCCTTTATAATTACAGCAGTTGTGTTAGTAGAGAATATATATATTTTAATATAAATATGGCTGGGTTAAAATACAGTTATCTTTGAGGCAAATTGTAACGGCTTTGCTAATAATCTAACCTAGATTAAATAAAAATGGCAAAAAAGAATCAACACGTTTTCACAGAACAAAACTGTAGAAAATTTAATTTCATTTTACAAGATAATTATACAGTCATGATGAAATTCATTAGAAGTCTTCACAGGATTAATCCAGCTTTTCATATAAAAGCACATTCACACAAACTGTATGCACACATTCTAACTACACTCAAATATTAGCACAGACAAAAACAGTAGCTTCATTTAAAAAACAAAAAAATACAATCTGTACATGGTTTCTTCATCTAATGAAAATTTAATATCAGGCCAAGAGAAGCCTATATCAAGTCATTTACAGCTGGGAAACAAAAACATTTACAGTATAATTCACAGGTAATCAAACCTACACTTGTGCCTATTTAGACTTCCTTCGCTTGGCTTGGGTGGGACTTGCTCCAGTTTCTGTAAAAGATTATACATGTCACTCAGTTAAAAGAAGAACGTATGAATCATAGAATCGGGAGAATGTTCATTTAGCATGAGTAAATATACATACTGTCTGACAAAATTTTATTTTAAGGTTGAACTAAAGATAAAAAAATAAAAATCAGAGTACTCTGCTGCAGCACATCTCGCTTTATTGCAGCTTGAATTCATTCAAGAACAAATTTCACTAGAGCAAAAAAGTATTTATCAAAAGTTACAACTTTCTGGGAGAAACCACTTCAGTTTTGTTCATAGTCTGAAAACCTCTTTCAATCTTTCTGCCCCCTGGCTCTCGTGTTTTCTGCCAATCATCCAGGGGCAACAGTATATCAACCTCTTCATGTACTGTACCCACTTGTACAGAAAATGATTTAGTACTTTCTCTCTTTAATTTGTGTGAAGGAAAAACACTTTAAAAGGTCTTTTCAAACTGTCACAGTATTCAGCTATGGAAAAAAGTTCAGTCTATGTTTAAAAAATGCATCACTTGAAAATAAATTTTCTTCAGCGGTTCATACATCAAGAAGAAGTCAAAGTCTTTTAGAGACAACTGACTTACCTTTTACAGCAGTACTGGTTGCAGGCCTGGCTGATCTCTTCCTGATGCCACTGTCGGCTACTGGCTCCTCCTCCACCTCTTTCTCAGCTCGAGAGCTGCGTCTGCTTGGCCCCTTGGGCTTCTCCACGACAGCGCTGGGAGAACCAGAAAGAACAACAAGCGACAAGGAAGGACAAGACATGCACTCGTTACTAGACAAGCAAGGGTGTTAATTAACTCTGCTCTACTCAGTGAAAGACAAAATACCACTCAGGACTCTGCTGTTTTTCCTCGTCTACCACAGATACTGTCCATCTTCATCCCGACAGCATCCACTATGTCGACATGATCACTGCTTGTGTCTTTTCAGCACAAACATGTTAAAATACATACCTTGGGACTAAGTTGATGGGCGTCTTTCTTTTCTTTGCCCATCTGTGATAGAAGTGGAAAAACAGCGGTAAACTATAAACTGTGCTGAATAAACATAGCTCCCCACCACCACCATATTATGACAATCCCCAGGAAAAGCGATACAGTCATGGAGAACATGAGAGGTTAAGTTTCTTTGGTAAATCCACTTATTTGTGTATTTCACATTTTTTATGATCAATTTTAGACATGCATTGGTGTATTTATATAGCAGCATGCTAATCATACATACCAAGTGCTGAAGCCTCCATTCACCATGAACCCCCAACGGCCAACCAAATGAACTCCCTGAATTTCAGTGGAGCTACAAATATCTAAGCATTTTTTTCTTCAAAAGCATGAGTATTAGGATTGCTTTTATAAAGATCAGTCGTAAGGAACAACTCAGAAACACTAGCCCCCCATTCATCAAGTGACTAAACAGTACAGAAACGAACGTAAAAAGTGCCAGGAATCTTACCCTTGCTCAGAACCAGTTGAGACCTCTTCACCTAGCACACATAAAAAGAACAATTTATGTCAACCAGATACAAGTAGACTCATCCAAATACTTCTTTATGTAAGAAAGTTTTTTTTAAACAATTCTAAAAAGAAATAACGCCACACTTACCCGTTTTTTCAACAACTGCTTCTTGTGAAGTTCCTTGTTGAACAAGTGCTGAGGAGAAAACACAAAAACATCACAAAAGGGTACCGTAGTTCTAAAATCTTCTAAATAAAACATGTATCTCTGCCCACACAGATTAAAGGAGTGGCTTTGTAAATATGTGATATGAGGAGCCTGACATGTCAAAAGAACTATGTCTCATACATAACTGATGCATTTTCCCTTTTTCCTGTTAGATTATTCACCTGGAGCAGTCTGCGTGGATTCAGCAGGTGATGCAGTCGATATCATAGCGGGTGATGGAGCTGAAGTGTCAGATTGACCTGGTGCGGTGTTAGGAACTGGAGATGATGTGTTTGGGGAAACTTCAATGAGTCCAGGTGCAGCAACAATTGGAACAATAGATGGAACAGGACCTTGTACAGGAGTGACTGAAGACATCAAAGTAGAGGAGGAGACCCCAGTGGTAGTATTAATAGTCTCAACTGGGCTTGAGATTGAACCTGGTAGAACCACTGACGCCTGACCAACAATCTGAGTTGAACCAGTAACTTGACTAGAAGCTAAAGAAGAAACGACAGACAGCGGGATGTTTGAACCAACAGCAGTTGTATGAGGTGCTTGCGCTTCAGTCTGAATGGCCGGGGAAGCAGGAGGAACAAAGACCTTAGGTGATTGGACAGACCCTGCATGCCCCTGTGGAGGCCTGTCTACAGTGCTTTGCTGAATGTCACCTGTGCCAGAAACAGATGATGATGCAGGGTTACTTTTTACTTGAGCAGTGGGAGATGGAGACACAGGGCTCTTTCGGATGGTGTTTATAGTAGCAGAACTTGAGCAGGGAGGTGGGGAGGCCAGAGGCGGCTGAAAGGGAGATGATGTTAAAGGGGTTGGCTGGGAAGGTGACTGCTGAACCAAGACAGTCGATTTCTGAGAGGAATTTGAGTCATTCACACTTTCTGTTTTGATGGTTGTGGGTTTATTTTGCTGAGGGGCCAAGAGAGTACCAACAGGTGCAGATGAGGGCATACTAGTGGTTATTTGTATCTGTCCAACAGCACTTCTAGTTGGCTGGGCACTGGTCATATTAGTTCCTGTGGCATGTGTGAAGCTTGGGGCAGCAGAAAGCTGAAAGTTTGCAGCAGAAACCTGGATAGACCCCACCATGGCGACTGACTGTGATACCACTGCTGTATTGGGTGGCACAGATGAACCTGGGACTTGGAAAACTGGGTTGATAAACACAGGGGCAGTGGTGATAAACTGAGGCCGAGGGCCAGGACTCTGTTGGCGGCTGTCCTGAGGTCTAGCATTCTTGTTAGGAATAGCCACCATGGTGGAGACCCTAGATGAGGGTGGTTGTGAAGTGGGGGCAGAAGTGATGGGGTTTGAGGTGACAAACACTGTAATTTGGTTGGGGGAAATGGTGGTTGAAGATGCAGGGATCTGAATAACTGAGTGGACACTTGTCACAGGTTTTGGGCTAGGGCTTGGCTTAACAGTTGAAGGATTCATTGCAGAACTAGAACTAGAAATGGCAGTAATAGCTGAGGCAGAACTGTTTTGACTGGAAGTGACTGCATTTGAGTTTAAAGTTGAAGGGGCATTAGTGTTGGCACCGACTGAAGTGCAAAGAGTAGAAGTTACATTTATATTTGGACTAGGATTGACACCGCTACAGGTGGGGTTTTGGTTAAGATTAACAGTAGTACTGGTGTTTAAATTATTGGTAGGGTGTGAACTGGAAAGTGGAATAGACTGCAAAGTGGGACTGTTAGCAGGCATTCGAGCAGCAGGTGTGGGTTTAGCTTCTGTTTCAGTTACAGTAGTAGTAGTGACACCAGACATTGATCGATCTGTAGTCTGGAAATTACTGTGAAGTGATCTGTCTGGATCTACAGCAGACTTTGGGCTGTCTTTTCCCATTACAACAGTATTACTCTGTGTGGGCCGAATTGGCATGTTTGAAACAGCTGCGTTATCCAGTAACTGATTGAGGGATGTTGGGGCTGTTCTGAGAGCTGGTGAGACCTCTGAATCCTGTATAGATACTGGGTGTGGTGGTTGCCTATCAACTGTGCCAGCCGGTATTTCCAAATCAGATTTAGGATGCTGAGGTGCAGGTAGACGAGGACTTGCCATCCTGGGGGCTGTTAACTCCCTCAAAGGCTGTCCCTGTGGATGAGATTGAGGTATTTGTCGCTGCTCTGCAGTAACAATTCCCTGATTTTCCCTGACTCCATCAGCAGAGTTACCATGAATCCCGTGGAGTGAACTCTGGGTCTGTTGCGTGTCTGTGCTTCCACTCAGTTGTGAAGGCAGAGATGCTGGACTCTGAGGTACTGAGGAAGGACTCAACATCATTGTTTGTCCTTGGGGGTTTACCAGCTGCTGCTGCTGTGGAGGGCAGGCGATAGTCATTTTTGCTCCCTTCTGTCTTCCTGGACTCGGAGTGGCCGATTTGCGACTAGAGGCTGGACTTGACCTTCGACTATTGCTAGGGCTTGCCCTCTTACTCTGACCTCCAGGCTGTTTTTCCTGTTTAGCACCTGAAGCCCCTACACCAGCACCAGAAGAGAAAGGCTGTTGACCATTGTTAGTGTTATTTCCACCTGTATTGCCATTGTTATTGTTGCCTGTTAGCGTAAGGCTTGGGGGGGCCTGTCCGATGGCTTTCAGGGTTGTTGGGTTCAGACCTTGTTGATCAAATCCCCTGTTAAGGTTTGGCTGTCTTGGAGGCAGAGGAATGTTAATTTTCGGGGGAAACAGCCCAGCAATAGAGGCATTTAGCCTCTCAGGTGAAAGATTGATTTCAGAGGGCTCAGTGCTGGGTGGACGATTAGTTGGGGTGAGGGGATGATGATATGGCCTGGGGCTAGCTCTGTTGGGGGTTTTAGGCCTCGAGCTCTGTGAAGTTGTGGGGACATTAGGAAAATGGAGACCGGGCATGTGGCTGCCTTGTTGAGGCTGAGTGGGTAACTGTTGCTGAGGGCTGGCTCCAGGGTGTTGGGGCATTTGTGCTGGAGATGGGCCTTGTTTCATCATGTGAGTATTAGAAGCTTGACTGGTCACAATCTGTTGGCTCCCATTTCCAGGTGACACCCCAGTTTCTGTACTACCAGGCCTTTCTTGCTTTGAGTGTGCACCCAGAGGGGCCTCCTCGGTTCCAGCTCCTTGGGGACCCTGCCCTACATCAGGATGAGACATTCTTCGTGCAGCCCCTGTAAGCTAGGAAAGGGAAAAGATAAAATAAGTTTTTAAGAATAAGAAAATTAAAATCCCAAGAAAATAAATGACAAGTTTATTCACAAGTTTAAATAAGAGCATCAAATATCCCTAAATGTTTTGTCTTTACCTGGGGGTTCACCATCAGGGGCATCCCTCTGGTTTTGTCAGGTGATGGTGGAACACCTCCATGTCCTTGAAGACTGATCATTACAGGCATATTGCTTTGCTGAGAGACAGGATGTCTTTGAACCTCTGTTGGGTTGCTTATACCCCGAGGAGGAAGCTGCCCTGGGGGAATGGGCATACGATTCTTTGTCTGCTCCTGCTGCATCTTAAGCATCATCATCATCTGCTGTTGTTGCTGCTGCAAGAATATTAAGTGGTGATCAACAGCAAGTATAAATAGAAGAAGTGTTTGCTGACATCAAATCCTGTTATTTGTGTACATAGGAAGAGTACCTGTTGTTGCAGGTGTGGTTGCTGAGATTGCTGTTGCTGCTGCAGCTGATGAGGGTGCATTTGGGGTGGGGGTTGGCCTTGACTTGAAGCAGGTGGCCCTGTCAGACCCTGCTGGCCCTGAGCATTCTGGAGACCCTGCATCTGCATCATCTGCTGCTGTTGCTGTATTTGTTGTTGTTGCAACTGTTGCTGCTGCTGTTGCAATTGTTGTTGTTGCATTTGATGTTGCATTTGCTGCTGATGCTGCATTTGTTGTTGCTGCAGTTGTTGCTGTTGCATGTGTTGCATTTGTTGTTGTTGCTGCTGTTGCTGCTGCTGTTGTTGTTGTTGCTGCTGCATAAATTGCATTGGTACCTGCTGAAGTACTCTCTGCTCTCCAGGCTGACCAGGAAAGCCTAGGCAACAACAAAAAACATATAAAAATATATACATTAAATGAATTTTGACAAAAATGAGGAGATAAAGACTAAAAACAATCACAAAAATAAATGTAACAATTTGATCATTTACCTGCAGGCCTGTTAGCAAAATCAGTGAGTTTCTGGCCGGTGCTTTCCAAGCCCAAACCTTGCTCTCCACCTAGATTTGGCAATTCAGAATCCTCCATGCCAGCAGCCACATCAAGACCACTAAGAAGAGAGAATACGTTTACAGATAACCAGATAAATTGGCTAATAGTATTAACACTGAAGCATTGACCACAGCTAAAATACAATGAACAAATAAAAATTGTTACCCAAGTCCCTCTACTTGCTGTTGTCCATCACCCTCTTTTGGTTTCTTTTTTCTTGCTGGTTTCTTCTTTTTAGGCTTGGCTGGGTTTCCTCCACCTGCGCCTTGTTTACCTCCAGGTCCAAACTGACTGGCTGAGATATCACTCTGTAGCAGATTGACCAGCAGTGGGCTCGTCAGTGTAACATCTTTGCTAACAGGAAAGCCACCTGGCTGTACACATGGTCCTCCAATTGGCATTTGACCTGGAAACTGGGAGTTGAAATTCATGCCATGGTTTGCAAAGTGTCCATTTCCCATCTGCATGTGCTGGGGACCTCCCATCATTCCTTGCTGCTGCTGTGCCTGCATATCAGGGACCATTTGCTGAACTCCTAAGTCTCCTGATCCACTGTTTGAATCTCCTATGACATGCGGGTGCTGTTGAGCTGCTTGTTGCTGCTGCTGCTGCAACATGACTTGTTGTTGTTGTTGTTTCTGCTGTTGCTGCTGCAACTGCTGCTGCTGCAGCTGTTGCTGGATAAGAGGATGGCCAGCAGGAAGTCTCATCTGCTGCCCATGCATACCCATTGCTTGATTAGGATTACCAGTAACTGGAACTTGCTGGGGCTGTTGTTGGTTCATCTGCTGGTGTTGTTGTTGCTGCTGTTGTAGTTGTTGCTGCTGCAACTGATGCTGTTGTAACTGTTGTTGCTGAAGTTGAGCCATTTGTTGTTGCTGTTGTGGCGTCATCTGCTGTGGCGTCATCTGCTGTGGACCAACCTGGCCCTGGAACTGAGCCATGTTACCTGGAACATTTGGTGAAGGACCACGCATCATCTGGCCAGGCATAACCCCTGGTGGAATCTTGCCTCCAAATGGCTGCTTGTTTCCCTGCATCTGGTTGGCCACCATTTGTTCCATCATTGAGCTTTGTTGTTGCTGCTGCTGCTGCTGCAGGAGCATGGCCTGGTGCCCTTGGCCTCCAACCATCTGACCCTGCCCATGCATCACCCCCTGGCCTGGCTGTGGCATCATCTGCTTAGGTGGGGTCATCCCTCCTCTCTGCCCTTGATTGATGGGCCTTGAAAGGACAGTCTGACCTCCACCCTGGCCTTGAACCATCTGGCTGGGGGAGGAGGACACAGGCTGGGCCTGATGCTGGAGGCCCATCATCTGGGTCTGAAGGCCAGGCTGCTGCTGGCCCATATTAGCTCCAGCTGTTGTACCAGGGGGTGGTCCTGCCATGCTACTTTGCACACCCATAACGTTGGGCTGAGGATGTGGTGGTCCCTGCATGGAGTTTGGTGTGGGTGCAGATGGCTGGGCCCCTGATGCAAAATAGAAAGTGGAAGATTAAGAAAATACTTTAAAATATCTTTCACAAAATCTGTGATTCAATGTCCCCACCAGTTATAAGAAATAAAATTTCAATATTAAAAGTAATTAAATTAAGTTTTAAAGTGTAAAATAAAACACATATTTCAGAGCTTCAAAGTTTCCACTTGATAGATTGAAGCAACTATGTATAATAATATCTTTCCAATTCTATCTTATTTTTCAAATAAATCAAAACTCATGGCTATTAAAAATCATGCTTTCTCGTTTTGGTAATATATTAAAAATAATGCTGTCATGCTTTAAAACATCTCAAATTCAAATCTACACAAATGCCAATTTTATTATGAACATTTCTCTACATGCAAATTTGCCTGTCTGAGGTTAGCTGCAGCAACTCGCCACAGACTCCCCTCAAACGCTTTGAGCTCTACTGCTAATTCAGTTATGTTAATATAAAAATGTGACTTTTTAGGGAAGACTTTATTATCCAGAAAAAAAAATCAAAACCACCCTCCAGTTCCAGCGAGATGATTCAATGTAATCAGTCTGAACCCATTTCTTCCCATCTCTTCTTCCATTGTGTTTTTTAATTCAAGAAAAATAGGAATCAAATTCACATGTCTCACTCAAACCAAACTGTGATATTTACTTCTAGCATATAAAATTATTTATTTTTACCAGAATATGTCTGATCTATGTGCAGTCTTCTTTAACGATGCCATATCATATAATCAAGTAAAATAAATGTGAAAAAAGATGATGTGACTGAAACAGGAAATCAAGAAAGGTCCTACTCTTTAGTCGTAATTCCATAATGTCCCAAAAATCCACCTTTAATCTATATTTACCTGACCGTATCACAAATGCAGGCATGACTGTCTGTATTACAGGATTGTCTATTTAACAGATGGTTGTGACTGTGTTACTGTCACAGTATATGTCCAGAAAAAAAAATCTTTAAAAATCTCACAACATTCATTGATGGGATCTAAGAAATGTTATGTCATGTTACATAGCCACAAATACACTGTAGTGCAATACCTTACCTGTGTGACTCATTGCCTGGTTGCTCTGTAACTGCTGAGGTGGTCCACCACCGGGTGTTCCTGGAGTGCTGGCACTCACCTGACCTTGAACAAAGTTTGGGGTTGGAAAGCCCATGGGCCGCTTTGCCATGCCTACAACCAGAGAGACTCGTGTTATTTTGGACATCATTGATTTATTTGATGACCATTTCACATTTCAGTCTAACTCAACAGTTACTTACCTGGGTGAATTGGAGTCCCAGGTTGTCCATGCTGGGGCATTCCCATAAATCCCTGCTGCATGTTACCCTGTTGGCTGAGGGCAGCTCTTCCTGGAGAACCAACACCCTGGGGAAATCCTTGTGGAGTAGTAGGCCTCTGAGCCATCATGGGAGGTGTCCCTGGTGAACCCTGCTGAAATGGAGATGATGATGATCCAGGGGACTTGGCAGTGAGATTGCCCTGCGGTCCAGAAGATGGTGGTAGAGGCGGTGGGGGTCTTGGTGGTCCTGGGACACCACCAGGGCCAACCTGTTGACCTTTAGGCTGGGGAGCAGCAAACTGACCCATCCCTGCCTGCTGCTGCAGCTGTCCTTGCCCCATGGCACTGAATACCTGCCCAGCCTGCTGGCTGCCAAATGGATACGGGGGTGGAGGATGATTGGGAGTCTGAACTGTAGCTAGAGAGGATGGGCGCTGAACCATCTGTGCTTGGAGTGGAGGTTTTCTCCAAGCAGGGCCTCCTTGGGGTGTCTGCGGCTGCAGAACACCAGAGGGCAACTGATTCCAACCAGGAGGTACAGCCATCTGGCCAGAGGGATTGAATGGAGGTCTCGGTCCAAGCTGAAGCTGAGCTTGCTGCTGAGCCTGCTGCTGTTGGTGATGCGGTTGTTGGAGCTGCTGCAGTGCAGCCTGGTTAAGAGCTCTCCCAGCCTGCATATGATGAGCAGGTTGAGGAGGCATGTGGCCTGAGCCGTGGGAAGCAGCCTGTTGTTGTTGAAGTTGCTGCTGTTGCTGCTGAATGGACATCCCTGACATCATTGGATCCATCAGATCTATGAGTAAAGAAGTTTTTCATTATTATTCTGTCTAAATTAACATTTTCCCAAATCTATTCATTTAAAAAATTCTTCTGTAAATAAATAAATCTATCCTAACCTTGTTGGGAAGATGGCCTCTGAACACGAGGATGAATCTGTCCGCTGCTTCCTGGCAAGATAGTCTGACCTACCATGCCAGGCCCAGGAGGAACCATCGACGGATTTGCCATTCTTATCCCTCCTTGTAGAAAAAAAATCATGAGTCAACAGTGATGCTATCAAATAACCAATGAAAAGAATAGACGACAATGATAATAAATAGCAGTGAATGCTAAAAAATACAAAAAATATTAATATATTTTTTTGGTCTTCATCAACAACTGAATCTGATATCAACTGTTAGCCAAAGCAATTCAGTGAACTAATACCTGGACCAGGTTGACCTGGAAAGCCACCATCCATTCTCATCTGACCAGGTGCACCAATTGGTCCATTAACTCTAACTTCTTGTCCTCTATTTGGTCCAACAGCCACATTAATGGCTCCCTCTCCTGAAGATCAAAAGAAAGAAATAATAGTCCATGTTATTGCAACAAAAAGTGTGCTAAAATCTTCCAGCAAAGTCCAGACGCGTAACAAAGTTAATGTGAGAACGACATTGTTACCTTCAATCTGCACAGAAAGAATTCCCAGTTCTCTGAGCTGCTGCTGATTATTCTGGGCTAAAAGTCTGAGTCGCTCCGCAGCATCCCGAGGAATGTTGAATGTAACGCGTACACTGTTCCATGGTTCTACACGCTGGGGCTGCAGTCTCTCAGAACCTAAAATGAGAATAATTATTGTATACTGCCAGCAGTAAACTTAAAACATGTACCATGCACCTTCCCTCAGCTTGTTTCAAACAAGACCAGTAACTCATATTTTTAGTCAGTTCTTCTAATTGAGAACATTCATATTCATATAAAATTCATAAATTTAATTTATGTTTAGTGCAAAGTCATAAACAAATAACTAAATGATAGTAGTTTTTAGGATAATTTACAATTATGTTAATCAGTGAGTACTCCAAAAAGTAATGTTCTATTAAGCTATCTTTGTGGTGAGATTCTCATCTAGAGAACAGGCTGCCTACATTGTGAACTGCAGCAGGTGTACTCCGTTCAACAGCATCAATGAACTGGCATTGTGTCAGAAATAACCAGTTCTACTGATACAGGTTCTTGTTGGTGATTTAAACAAGAACAAAATAAGGACAACAACACATATCAGTATGGACTGTGCAGTTGCCCTGCAGGATAAGTCTCACTGGAGAGAGCTGAATTGTAACAGGGGCTGACACATATTCCCAGACAGCCTACTGGTTGGGAAATGCAAAACCAGGCAACCAGGTGAAAGCTTTTTTTTTTTTAAGTTACAGTGATAAACACACATATTGGAAGCACAAAAGTATTAGCAGTATTGAGACACCATGTCATTTATAACTAGTCAGTCTAATTAAAAAGAGAAATCAAAAAATGCTTTTTGTGAGCAATAATAAAGGGGGATATTTTCATGGACCAATACAAAATAAGAGTTGTGCTCATGCAACAGCACTTTTAGCATAAAAATATTTACTAACCCATATCAAGCATGTTAGGTATGCCACTAAGGACAGTCTCAAGTTTTTGTGTGAAGTCCTCATCGTCTAAATTTCCACGGAAAGCAATGAAGACTGTAGAATCTTCCTCCTTCTCATCATTTACTTCAAACCCATCTTGAGCCATGACTTCATATTCCTTTGTTACACTATTTTTATGGCAGCTGTCAGCATCATCTCCTGCATCCTCTCCCACACCAGAGTCCCCATCCGATTCTTCATCTGGCTCCATGTACTCCATCTTCTGGACCATTTCAGGTAAGGTATGTCGGTGGGTCATCCTCCACTCGTGCTAGGAGTGGCGTCTGAACCGTTTTACGCTGCAATTACATATTATAACACACATATTATTACACCATCTCATAATAGCTACCTCAAAACTACAATAAAATCATGGATCATAACTGATGGATACAGAGCAGATACTCTATAATCGAGCTATACATTAAACACACTAAAATGAAACAGACTAAAACATAACATTATTTTTCGTAAAACTTAGTCAAATAAACAAATTACAGAAATAGGGTTAACACACCTGTGTATGACATCACTAAAGGTGATAATCCTTCTTTCAATGGATTACAAAGTTTGAGAGTGGTAAGATTAATTTAAAAAAGAATGTAGTGTGATATCTGCTAATGTAATTTACAGTAACAATTGTATAAATCCAGAGTCAAACACTGTGGTCAGCTTGTTTAAAATGATCGGCCCAAGCAGAACCACGGGCCTCCGCGCTAATGTAAGCTAACATACATAGAACAAAATCTGCTAAGGCAACAACCCCTATCCCACATTTATACAATACTATGCGTCTTCTGTGTCGTTATATGTTTAAACAAAGCTTAAACGAGAGATTTATTTGTTTGTGGCAGCACAGTGAAACAGGATAAAATAAACGCCAAAGCGGTTCCTGTTGGCTTCCATGAAAGCTCCCGTTAGCAAATGTTAGCTTTATTAGCCAGACAGCACAGCAGGTACTTAATCACGAATGCATTCTAGCACTGTCATATAGCTCTGCCGATCGTTTACTTTAACTTATTTCATGTTATTAGTGGGCAACGCATGAGAAAAGAAAAGGTCTTACCACATATAACCAACAGAAAATATGTTGAACCAGTCGACATCTGCTTGCTAAACTGGCTAACAAAACATGAATCCCATCAACAGTTCAGCAAGGCAAAAAGCAACTTCCGGTGATGGTTTTCAAAATAAAACTGATTTTAAAAGTATGTACAGCTCTGACTTCAAATGTAACTCCATTTAAATATTAATCACTTTATAACAATGCTTCTTGGTAAAACATTTTATACAGTTGGAAAGTCTATTAATTTCCATTTTTTTATTATGTAACATTTGTAGAGACAATACATTGGTATAATAAGCAGCAGAGTTGAGTATGCAGGTGGCATCCATGAAAAATTTGCCAAACCGTGTCCACCAATGTTAAACAGCTTTTTCTACTACAGACTCTTGTTCAGAGCTTATGGTACCCCACCTGTTGACAACCAAGTACTGGGTAGCAGCACACAGGACCTGCAACATTGGTCTGTTAGATTTAAGGCCGAAGGGGGAGAGAAACAGCATGCCGATGGCAGCAGCAAAATGTGAAAAGCTTTGGTGGAGGAGTGTAATAGTGTGAGCTGGCCTCTTCCTCACTGGAAATAACAAGGCCTGTCATCATTTTAGTAAAACTCAATGAGGAATATCAAGTCAAGATTCTACAACCAGTAGTAATCCCATTAATTTAACAGTCTGACTGAAACCAATTTTCTAAAATAACAAAACTCGCTTCCACAGAGAGGGTTTAATCAGAGGCTACCTCCAGACTTTTGGGAGAGGGCGGAATGGCCTGCCTGTAGTCCTCACCAAACACCTGCCAGAGTGGGCATAAAATAATCCTCACTCTGGCACACAACCACATTAGCTGAGTTATGAGAAACGCTGTATGGAGAATGGGATGCCATCCAACAGCAGCATGTGACCAAGCTGGTGACCAGCATGAAGAGGAGGTGCCAGGCTGTTGTAGCAGTGTATTTATGGTTCTTTCACTACAACAATTTGGTACTTTTGAAGTTGATTCCACAAATCTAAGATCTGAGCAGTAGGTCTTTCCATCATCTCTATTTTCAACATGATGAAGTACTCTGTAATGATCTTGGTTCTATGAGGGAGTGCTGTCAACCTTGATGATGGAATAGGCCCAGACTATAGTGTCTGGACTTAATAGCCAACCACTGTTGGCTGGAGTACAATTCAGTGCCAGTCACATTTTCTAACCGGTATGCACCTAGCAGCACTACTCTAAAAACAAGTGTGAATTTCAACAGAGGAATATTTCAGGGGTTTCAACACATTTTTGGTGGCACTAAGCACACTGTGTTGCTTCTTCCACAAGTTCACAATCCTTACGTTATTGTATATTTCATTGTAAAGCTGACTGATGTAAAATAAAACAGCAATTAGTAAAACTAAAGGATAGACATCATCAACCAACTATGAGTCAACAAACATGGACAATGACAAACATTCATCTTTGGATGTGTGTAAATATTTTATTTACTGGTTTTGTGTAGATATTTTTAAAATGAAAATCAAATATAAATATACAGTGGGATCAAACATCTAGTGTTGTGCAAACATATGCCTTTAGGCATGGTACTCTAAAGGTAAGCATCAACAGTCATATTGCACTGGTTCCTAAAAAAAGAAGATCAGGTAAAGAAGCTTTTTGATCAGTCGAAACTTTTGTGAATGCAAATATTTTCTAAGAAGCTGTTTCTATTAAATATAGAACATAATTAAACACATTAGCTGACAAAAATAAACATAACATTGATTTCTAAAATGTGCTGACTGAATGCAAAACAGCACAAATAATATATGCAGCCAACATGTTCATACAAAAATAAGACATTACATTCGATCCAGTTTGATATAATCCAGGTATTTTCATCCTAAAAAAATGTAACATGCTCTAAAAAAAGAAAAAATACACTTCATTCAAACAAAATCATTCAGCAACTTAAGTTCCCAAAACATATAGTTCCAGTTATTTAGAATGTGTATTTAGTTATGTTTAAATACACACTAAATGACACTTTTGAATAACTACGGTATATTGACACGTGAAGGCTTTCTCACTGTTTGGTCCAAATAACATGGTCCCAAGGAGTCACTGACTGAATGCAACACTTGCAGCTCCAGCAGTTTTACAAACATCTAATTATATTTACACAGCATGGAAACGGCAGAGGAGTAAATGTGTTCAGTTTAGGACAGCTGTGTTCAGGTAGCATGATGTAAGACTTATTTCCTGGTGTAAATATTTAAAGTGTGTTATTTATAGTAATGGGGAATTGCAGTGGAAGTTAAAAAACGGGTTCAGATACATTGCACACCGTACATATGTTAGAAATGACTTCCTGGTTTGAAATTCTTGTTTGTTTTTTGTTACAAACAATCATTATTGCAAAAAAACATTTAGTCCCCAATAATTCAACTCATAAGTCTTGACTTTATACTCACACAGCTATCATAAACATCCCCACCTCACAAGCGGCTGTAATGAGCTAAAACTTACAATAATGTAAAAATAACTTTTTTTTTTAACATCAACCAAGTAAAACCATGCCCAGAGTTAATTTCCCTTTGAAAAGAAACAGGAAAGCATGACATTAATTTAGGAATATGCCTTATTTTTCTGTGCCCTCCTTAGCAGCAGGCCTTGAGGCATTTTATGGATGGACACATTTTATACACTGACTGGAAGGTTTGTGACTGATGGTAGTGCATATTTGGCATGTAAAAAGATATAACTGATAAGTATTTAGTGTGAGAAAATCAATATCCTAAAATGATCTCAGAGCTCAAAGAAAGCTTCGTGCCCTTTTAGAACTTATTTTTCTTCCAAATAGCACTGAGGCTGTTAACAGTTACAGATGTTATGTACGCTTTAAGAATAGCTGCACTAAGGCATGTTAGACATAGTAAGGGCAGAAGCATCTGCACTACGAGGGTCCTTCACCCCAATGATCAGGTCGTTAGTTCTCCGTGTGCCTTCCACCAATGAAAGAATATCTATCCTCTCAATTTTGTGGCCTTTGTCTTGTAGCAGCTCCACGTCATCCTTTAAAAACTCAGCTTTAGAAGAGAGAGAAGAAGACAGAAAAAGAGAGGATGTGAACTGAGAAGAATTACTTGACAATGAAGACATCAAACTGAATACAATTTTCTTTCATTTTTGTCACCCGTCATTGAAATGTAACACTCGCTTCTAGTTCTCTAAGGAGGTGCAGTCATCATGGTATGTTTTTATAAAGATAAAAAAATTCAGGGATAAAAAAAACCCATTTTGAATAGAGGTTGATTTTGCTTTTCAGAGCTGCACCTACAGTGCAGATTGCTCGCCTGGCTGCAGAAGAATACTGTGTCAGTCAAAATACGCTACTGTCCTATAGTAACTGCACACCTGGCACCTGTGTTTATGTTTCCTGGCTTACAGCCCACACCATTTTGCATAATGTACACAAAGCCAAATGATGAAAGTGTAAGCATAGAGTCAAGGGTGCTAATATAGTTCTGCTTATCTGTGAGGTTACAAGAAACAGGAACTGGGTTTGGTCAGTCAGAGCTGGTGTAGGAAACATTTTAGTTCAGAACCTATTATACATGCTTAAAAACAAATGAAACACAAAATACTTAATGCTGGTTTGACCCAAATCTACATACCTGGAAAAGCACATTTTTTCTGACATGGTAAAACTCCATATTTTAGTTATTGCATTGCAGACATTAAATATAAAATGTCTCACTCCCACCATGGTTATTGTTGCCCCACAGTTTCCATCACAAACAACACATACTTCACAATAACTCATTAGCAGAGGAGGCAAGGACAATAGGCTTTTAGATCACTCTCAAAATTGAATTAAAACTAAGTTGGAACAAGAACCATTTATGTTCGGCCTAAACCCCGTAATATGGAAAAAGTAGGAAGAACTCACAGTCCACCAGAAGGGTGTTGGGCTGCAGCTGTGGGTGCAGTCTCCCGTATGCCAAACTGTCACTCATGTTTTTACGGGAAGACAGGACATTCATCAGTACCTGTGCAGGATCACAACATGATCTGTACTTTAATAAAACTGCAAGCATAAACCAACATTCAAAAAGACAACCGCAAAAAAAAATAACTGTATGGGACCAAAATAGTCACTGATGTAGGTGAGCAAATAAATAACCTGTGTGATGCCACTGAGAGCTCTCTCTCCATTAGAAGATCCAACAGCCACATAAGTGCCACATAACCCCACAGCTGGCCTCACTACCGTGGGCATCAGGAAGGACATGGGTCTCTTCCCAGGATGAAGGCCATTATGCTAGAGTAAGAAAAGAATACAAAGATGAGAACCATGGGATGTACAGAAAATTAGTATTAGTAAGAGATAACCTAAGAAGGTAAAAATGAAAGTAGCCATTACAGGGTTTGGGGATGAGCTCAGCGTTTTATTTGGCCAGGAGAAGTCCAGAATCTGGCTATTCAAAAGGATTCCTGAAGGAGTCACTATCCCACTGCCGAAGGGTTTGTTTAGAGAGCTAAACCACAAATAAACATTAACAAGTATTTAGATTTTCAATTATAGCAATCAACACATTATTTTCTTTTTGATACACAACTTTTAATTAATTTAAAACGTCAAATACCTCATGACTGACACGATGTGGTCATCTGGACCCATGACTGTGACCTGAGCAGCTGCTGCACCATCTTCCAAAGAAAATGATGTAGTATAATGGCTGACAGGGAACGCCTGAGAGTCATTGATCATCTGGCGGAGCAGGGAGGCCTGTGATTTACTAAGACATGAGAATACCATAACCAAAGTTCAATGGCACGATCTTATTAAACTGGGATGGTTTTATTAATTAAATATTGAATTATGTTAATGTCTACCTCAACATCTTGTCAACAATCTCTGAAACAGAAGAGTCAAACATCGGGTCTCCAAGCCCACTTGCCAGACCCAGTGCAATCTTCACAGCCTGATGGATAATGAAAAATTAACATGCGGACACAGACTGTGAAAGGAATGGTTCCTGTTTTAAATGAGGTTACATAAAGTATTATGAGCAGTCGGTATCTCGCTGTAGACTCTGGTCAAAGTGCTTTTCAGTTTGGAGAAGCAGAGACTAATTCTGACAGGGAAGCTTTGGAATCTGCTACTCACCATGTAAAACAACTCAAACTACATTTAGACTGCACCACATTTTTTAAATCACTGTTATCTATTTTATCCCTATTTTCTTAGCCAAAGAGCATTCAGATGTTTCTGCATCAATGCATCAACAGTAGTTAAGCAATATTTTCTACTACTGAATGAGAATTCTGCTGTTCTAATGTGCCAGGAAGCAGCTACGATGTGTAGAACTGCAAGGATTACTAACTTCCAGTGGAAAAGATGGACATATAAATTACTGCAAATGCTAAGCACAGCTGTGAATGGACTTAGGTTGTTAGCAACCAAAATTTTTCCAAGCATCAACATATTTTTCTGCTGCAAATGGATTCGGTAGCTTTGGGTGCAGGACTGCTCTACGGATAACTACAGGTACTTCCAAGACTGAGCCTGTATGCTCTTTCCAGGTTCTTTTTTAGGTATTACTCATACCATACAATGCTCAAGCATCTGTCAAACAAAACCAATACTGCAGTTTTACAGTTCAGAGGTTTCTCACTTCACACAGAGTCATTTGTCCATTGATACAACAGTGAAAATGGTGGAACACACATGCAGCTGCCACATATGAGGACCCACAGCACACAGATATAAATGGCTCATTTTAAGAGAATAAAAACATATTAGTTACTTTACTAAAATGATTAAATACTAAATAGAAACCAACTTTTTAATGATATGTGTTTTTTCAGTCACTAAGCTTTGATTTTCTTACATGCACACTTGCTTTAGATGGAGAAAATTAACTGTTTTTGGCACTAATAGCCCATCCTTCAGCCCCCTGTCAGAATTCCTCACCTCTGTAGATTACATACTGTAAATATTCTTTCAAGGATTATATAGCTGTAAAACAGTCACTGTACTACCTCTGCAATCCAGTGATAGGCACTGTTCCGGGGCAACTGGCTTGTAATGTTGTAACCCTCCAGGATATTAAGTGCAGCAATCAAAGCCACACCTGCATGTGGGGCTGGCGCAGCCATCACATGATGTCCTTTGGAAACAACAACAGGTCAAAATATTGAAGAATGAATTGTTTTTTGACATTTTCTTTGAAAAGTTTCTGTGTAAATCTGTAAGCTAATTTCTTTTCCACCAACAGAACTAAATTTATTGAAAGTTTACCACTGTAGGATATAACTACAATATAAACCAATCTATAAAAGTGATACAAAACGATCCAATAAATGGTAGGACGAACTTCATTAACCTGAGGATTAAAACAATGTAAGGAATGAAAATATTTAGGATTTAACATGACATTTATTGTCATTGTCGTTTTGTGGTGGGATGCAATATAAAATTGGATTTAGTTGTAAACAATAAACTTTTATCCACTGTTTCTCTGCTGATTAACTTATTACTGCCATCAGAACTGCTTTACCTTCCCACCAGTACAATGGCATTAAAGCTTCTTCTTCTATGAAACTAGCATATAAAAACCATGAGATATGATCTGTTTCCCCCTCTCCAGCACAGGCCAAGTCATGCTGATCTTACCCTGATACATGATCTCTGCTGGCTTTTGTATTACTGTGCTGTAGTTTCCTAAGTCTCCGTCTGTGAGCACACCACCTCTTGCTTGGATCTATTAATGACAAAGGTGCAAGAATCTTTTCAGCTTTTACAGTTTTTACATCTTAGAATTGTAATACAGTGAGTATTTCTTGTTTATTTTAGAGGTTTTATATGTAACAAACTGATAAACCCATTCCCAGATGAGGCTGGGTGGGGCTGACTTTGCAAGACAGTAAAAGGGTTATCCATTGTTTGTATTTAACATATTATAAGCTATGTACCATCAAAAGATCTTCTCAGTGCTCATGCTGGTTTGGCAAACAGAGCTAACCCAAACAGGTGTGGTTTAGTAACATATAGGTGTAATACTTTTCTGAACAGCAAACAGCATAATGACAGTTTTACTAAGTCACAATATGACATGTATAATGAATCACAAAACCTTTTAAAATAAACTTAGTATTTTATGGATCAAAGTGGTCAAAGCGGAGGCCATGCAGAATTCATGAGTACTTATTTAACCAGAAAGTTCTTCCTTACTGCAGCTGCCATCTCCCGTGCCACATTCCCAGTGTAGAACTCTGAGATCCTTTTAACTGCAACAGCATCCAAAATGGTTGCTAAATCAAGCCGCCGAGTAAACAGTCCAGGAAGGGGAGCCTGGCCATTAGGGAGGAACAAAACTCGAAATGCATCTGACATGTTTTGGTCCTTAACTTTAGAAAGGGCTTCAGCTGTGGAGAGACAAATGAGGGCTAAAGATTAGTATTACTTCAACTCATGTTGTTTGTGAGGAGGCAGATAGATAAAGCTGTTACTATCTGCAGAACAAGTGACATTAAAGACAGTAACACCCCCTGTAATTTCCAAGATAGTACTCTATATTTACCTAAGTCATGAGTCACATTAAATCCATTTCTGGCCACATCTGCTGCCATGGTAACCACATTTTTCCATGGCATCCTAATGAAATCAAAGATAATGTAAGTGGATCTCAGCTGAAAAACTAATCCATATTTTACAACAATTTCATTTAATGATCAACTAAGATTATTCATACAGCTATAACATGTGTCTTTTAACTAAAAAATATGATAATAACACAGCATGACAGCAATAACAGCCAAACAAGAAACATCAGTTCTTCCTGACACAAAGCTGGCTCTATATGTATGTATGTATGTATGTATTTATGTATATATGTATGTATATATGTATGTATTTATTTATGTATGTATCTGCAGAAAGGGGAAAAACAGTGCTATTAATGGTACATATATTAGAGAGTAGTACTGAATGAATGTTATGTACCTGCCATAAAGCTGATGTGCCTGATGCATCCCAGTAAGCATGCCTGGAACTCCCACAAGCAGGCCAACCTGAAATGCAAAACAAAAACAATATGCACATTAAACAATTATAAAACTCACAGGTAAAAGCTTTTCACGGGTAGAAGAAAATGGAAATTCCTTACATTTAGGTCGAGATTTTTTAGCAACATGTCTTTGTTGATCGCAGATGGAGCCGTCTCTCTGAAATCAATCACCCTGGTCTCATTCTTCCGGATGTCATGCACCAACATAACACCGCCTCTAAACATCAGTAGAGCACACAGTTTGCTTCTTTCTTCCCCACACATTTAAGCTTTTCAAATCACATCAGTGGTAATCCAGTTTACACAATGTTAGTGTTCTTACCCTCCTATACCAGAGGTGTGGGGATGGACAATTCCCAAACAGAGAGCTGCAGCAATGGCAGCATCAACACTGGAGCCCTGCTTCCCCAAAATGTCAAACCCAAGAGATGTGCACTGAGCAACATCGGTAACCACTGCTCCTTGGTTGAAGATCTTAAAAGAAAAACAAAAGAGAAAAACACCAAAAGCATAAAACAAACAATGAAAATGAAAGAACAAGCAGAAGAAAGATTTAGTATACTTTATATAGAATGATTTATTTAAAAAAAACAAGCATCTAGACCAACACAAAATCTTATGATTAAACATTAGAAAGAAATAATTGACTGCAACCAGGCGCTTACCTGTGGATCTCCAAAATAGATCTGCATGATGAGAGCTACAGTGACCCCTGTAGCAAACGTGAGACAGGCTGTGATGATGACTGTCAGTCCATCTCGTTGACAGGCGCAGTCCTCATTAAAGGGGTCTGTGTTGGTCTCCTGAAGCGATGCAATGTCATGGCCGGCCAAGTCAGAAGCTGAAGAAGGGAGACGCTGGAGGCGGGCGGACCTCAGAAACACATCTGGATCTGAGATGTGTGAACATAAGTGAGAAAAAAGCAGACCAACAATTCAAAAGGAGACTTTAATTTAGTTCATTCAGGGATAAACAGCTTATTAATACTGTATCACAAAATCATTCCACTTTTGGGGTAATGGACTGAAATCTATACACACTCTACAGCACAGTGAACATCTGCTATGGCTGACTGACCTGTATCCTGCTCACTTAGGACATTATCATCATCCTTGCGAGATTTCAGGGTGTTTTCCCCAGATACATCATCCTCTGGCAGTCTGGGGAAGCTGGTGATACTCATATAGTCCACTGGAGAGTAGGCACTCCCCAAAGTTGTCTCCGGATTTGCATCTTTGTCCACCACACCTGCACTCGGGATTCCTGATACAATTTCTGGGTTGTTCATGACTACTGTTAATAGTCACACACTTATCTAAATCAGTGCAATGTAGTAGGAGTTAGCCCAGGATGTCCATATTTCAAGGAATGTGTTTCTGAGAAGGCGAGCCACTTTATAGCTAATATTAACCAGGAGAAAAGGATGGAAAAAACCATGTAGCATCCCTTTATGGAATGTGGCGCTAGAGGATTTAACATCCCATTATATCACAATTCTCCTGCAGGGATTTAGTTTTCATGTGTGATAAAAGCATCCTTAATATCGCGTCAGAGATTGCATTTTAAAGAAAAATGATGAGCGATGTAGCTCCGATGATGGTGCTTTTTCTGCCACCTGCAGAAGATAAACAATGCAGATTAACTAGTTTCAGACAGGAATGCCCTTAAAGCCATTAGCTTATACCCGTAAAAGAAAGCACAACCTAAATAAATACAATTTTCGACATGCTGCTAGCTCGCATCCACCCAGGAGCAACATACAATTGTTTATTCTGTTAATATAATCAACAGCATTATTATTATTACCGGTTAAATCGAAGACGAAATCAGCCTCCGAGAAGCTACTTTGCGCCTCGTCTATTGCTTTGCTACGAGCAAACGAATCTGTTCATTTCGGCTTCCAATAGATTAAAACTGTGATAATGTGACTTACCGTCGTGGTGAAATACATGTAGTGAAATAGGAATGGTATTCGCTGCAGTGTTACATAATAAACGGTGCAGGCGATGAGAGGGGACCAGTCGCTCTGTCATTGGAGCTAATGAATCCCTCACGACAACGCAGAGCACAGAAGTTGGCTTCGTATTGCATCACAGGCTAACCGGTAGGACTGGTCAGATGAAATAAAAACCCATAATAAGCACAGATTTTACTGGGACCTCATAGTATATACTTAGCATATAGATAGAGTTAAATTACACATGAGCTAGTCAGTAACTTTTCAAGACCGTTTGAGAACCATTATTAAAAGTAAGATGTGGCCACTAAATTCTGTGAAAACAGTTTCAGGTCACACACCAATCTAATTATGAACTCCTCCTAAGAGTCAAGTTGCTCTCTGGCCCCTCAGAGAACAAAATGATGTGGATAAACAGGTCATAGCAGGTACACTGAAACCTGCTAAACTTACCACCAACTCCTCCCTCCCAGAAAGTTATTGTTTCTCATCCAGCTACACAAAAGCTGAGAAAGCTACAAACTTTATACATATATATAATATATATAGAGCTAATGAATCCCTATATAT
>JBAMHV010000014.1:9585189-9601186 GCA_037177535.1 Pseudomugil gertrudae
ATATTACACATTGTTTGGTCTACATGGAACATGGTAGATCATAAAATCTTGCTAGAAACCAACACAGACTGCTTCTGTGTTCATTAACTGTATACACTAACTTAAGACACTGTTGTGCATAACAATAACCCGCCCAGATTCAGGGCACAAACAATGTTTGCACTTTGTTGCCAAACCTGTCTGTCTACGCCACGTTGCTTAATTTTTTTACTTACTCCGTACTTAAACTTACTAATACTTTCATTTCTACCGATGAAATGTATTTAGTTGCTGAACACTTAGATCTTCTATAGGTCTAGTTTTCATTTAAGCCTTTTTTTTTGTTAGTAATCCTGCTTGTTTGATGAGGTTTAAAGAGAGGTGTCCCTCCCAAAACTTCCACACTGATTAAGAATAATTACTGACAGATTGCATCAGCTGCATTTGACTTGTCTCAAGTGTATGCTCCCAAATACAATATATCTGAGAAGTTATGTTACAGTCCTTTCTGGGAACTAATACTTTAGACAGGAAATTCTTCATATATTCTGTTCAAACTGAATATGTCTTTTCGAGACTCCTGGCCGATAAATGGATTATATAAAATTTACCAACTTTTGTTAAGATTCAGTCCTTCATAAATATATTGGTGAACTGCTGTTTCAATAAATGAGCATTATATAACCATCTGATTATAAATAAATAAAATACTATGTGAGTTATTCTGTCGCATAACAAGTGTGTATTCTTAGATGAGCACTTTTCTTATGCTTACTGCAGTCCCAGAGCAAATAATGACACAAGATTCAGGTCTTAACCTGAGTATTTATTGTTGGTGTTATTGTTATTTTTCAGCTGTTTTTCTTTTTTCTTTTTTTTTTTCTTTTGTTTTGTACCTGTGTTCTCTGAATGGATGCTGGAAAATCCATCCTTGGACTTTTTGCATAGGTCTTGCCTGTCAGTGGGCAATTGTCCACTTTGGGGATGGAAAAAAAATCCGTACATCACAAAAACCATGCAGAAATAGCAAAAGGCACAATCACCATAGATATCAGATACACCAAATTTTACACGTCCATATATTTCATCTTATAGGGGAGAGGGTGTACTAATTGAGATGTAACATGGGTGAAAACCCAAGAGGTTTTAAGCTGCCATAATTTCAGGGCACAACATAAAACATAGGTAACTCCCCGGACATTCAATGCCTTTTGCTTAAAACAACCTATTGTTGAACAATTCTTCTAATAACTATATTGGAAAATACAAGCATTTCAATTGTATTTTTTAATAATACATCTCATTTCTTTTCTTATATAAAAACTATTTGTCTCCTGCCTTCTTTTGTCCTCGTTCACATTCCTCACATCACATAGTGCACACTATAGGCGGCCAGTCCATTTCCACTATTTGGATAACATCCACTCTCAAAATGACATCTTTAACAAATCTAATACAACATAATGAAAATATGTTACACTTTAGATTGATGGTGTGAAAAAAGAGGGGAAAAAAATACAACAAAACAGGTTTTCAGCAGTAGAAGTACCTGGTGATTTTGCACACACACATCTACTTTTGAGCTTTCATTTTTTACCCTGTAATTACTTTTTACACCTTCCCACCACCACCCCCCACCCTCAACAGAAACAAAAGGTCTAACTCTGAGGCACAATCACTTTGATTAATAAGCTCTGGAAGAGTGTTGATGCTTAAACAGACACTACTACATGTTTTGTGTATGCACGCTAGATATATCACCTTAGATACACACCATTGCATTTGTGAGTACAACAGGATAAACCACAAACCATCTTTCAAACAAAAGACACAAGAATATTATTAGTTTTATCTTAAATTAACATTTTTTGAATAAAATATTTTCATTCATAGGTTCACTGGCAGAATGGACAAATGAATCGTGTATGATATAAATGAAAGTAATTAATCTCACTCATTCAAATGATTGAAACAGTCCAAACAAGAGAAAATCTGTGTATTGAACACACGAAAGTGATGCATTCTAACCATGTTGTTGTACTGTAACTTCACCGGCACTGATGCAGCAGTGTGCTAAATGGACCCTCTGGAGGGCAGTGTTGCCTATGGCACATCAACTCTGGGTTTACTGCTGTTTTTATGATGCACCTAATGGTCATGAGACTGAAGTTGGAGTAAAGTCACCATTTTTGGCCATTGAAACGCCCTCCTGGTTTGTAAATGAGCACAGAGGTGAGGCAGAGAGTGGACTCTCATCCGTCCATTCGGACACAACGTTGTGGACCTGAGAGGCTTTTGACATCTAACGGAGTATTATAAATTGTTATGGAATATTTACAGAAGAACTAAATGACCAACATGTTGCTTGTTTTTTTTTTTAACGGAGATTCTAGCATTTAACATGTCATTGCTCGTCACACACAATCAGGATCAAGACAAAAAGAAAGAACATCACAAAAGAAAAAGGAAAGAAGGAACAACAAGCTCACAGCACACTGGTAAAACTCACAAAATATATGACAGTGCAAACGTACATCCATGTCTCAAATAATTTACAAACATTAGTATACACATCAGCACCATTGTTTACTATTGTTGTTGAATACATATCAGTAAGCTAGAGCTTCAAAATGGTCTCTGTTAGTCAGATGTCATAAAGAGACAGTCATAGAGTAGATGCAATGCGTTGCATGTCCATGAGTAAGATGATAGTGGTTAAACGCACTGAATTTGGGTTTTTATGAGGCATTGAGGAGATACATTCTCCACTTTACCTAAACAATTGTTTCCTGTAAGATTTTCGATTAAATGATTAGTATCAGTAGCTCAGATGACTTTGGTGTTCACATGGATTACATAAAATCACAGCAAACATTACGGTTTAACTTGACAGGTGTCTGCAGGGCATGTGACAGACCACACTATGAATCATCTCCATTTTGCTTATAATAATTCACAGGGAGAGATTTGTTTGACTAAAGCAGCTAGATTTATTTAATCTGACTAGAAGTCCTGCTTATTTTTTTATTTGGTGGAACTTTGCAAAAAAGAGACTGGAAACAAAACTACATGACAAAATAAGAAGAAAACATCTTAACAAAACAAAAGAAAGAATTTCCATCACCAATTTTCAGTTACAGGCAAACCCAACATCCTCTCAGAGCCTTCCTGCTCAGGGGGCTACAACACTTTCCTGCCACCCATTTTCCTGTAAATACTATCCTGTCCCATTTCACACCATTTATTTTACTCTTTAATCTGTTTCGCACATTCTCTCACCATCTTCAACTTGCTTTTTTCCTTCACAATGCAGAAGAGGGAAATCTCACAGCAATTTTCCTCTCACTCTTGCCATCCCAAGACATTTTACCACCTCTTGTGAATAAAAACCATTCTGATTACATCTCCATTAATGTAAAGCCTTGAAGACCTTGCTGTAAATAAAGCTAAAGCTTAACCTGTCTCTTTTTTGCATGCTTTCCACCAGGAAACTCTCTAGTTGGAGTAAATTTAAATGACTTTGTAAGTTTCTCTTCAAATCTTGAGTTTAATTGGATGAAAAAATGTAAGAATAACATGACCAAAGACTAGCAAAAGGAAATTAAAACAAGTCAATGTTTTGTTTTTTCTTTTTTTTTTCTTTTTTTTGCATTATTACTTTCAATGTATAACATGAAAAACTATCATGTAACTTTTATTTTTGTGTTTTTTTTCTCCTATTTTTAATATAATGTAGTGAATAATAAGGAGGCTGTAATAAAGATCTACACTGATTCACTGAGAGCAAAAAAACGAGTCAAAAGCTACCAAATGGAGTCAATTTGTGTTGAAACAAAAGAACCTGGGGTTCTACTCGTGTCTAGCTGAAATGTAATATAATATGCAGAAATTAAAGCAAAAATATGCTGTTGGTGAGCGTATTTGACCGTGTGTGTTGAAATGACTATGCATACTAATGCCCTCAAAGTAAACAAAGCCCCCTGGTTGCTTGGGAGTTTAGTGGCAGAAGTTACGCTTGCTGGGCTGGTGAAGAAAGGTGTTTCTGGCATGCACTGCATGGCGAGGGACGTGATCCCTTGTGCGGTTTTGACGTTGGATGTGGTTGCGGCTCAGACAGCGTCGCTCCACACGAACTTTGCAACGCTGGACCCTGGCCACTTGGGTGATCTTGGCCAAAGCTCCGGCCTGGGCAGCCGCTCCATGACTCACCCTGGTGGGCATAGTGCTGCGTGCTGCAGGGACAGCAGGCTGTTCAGCCACTCGGCTGCAAATGTTGAGAAAAAAATGGTTAGATTCTTTACAAGTAAGGTGCAACAGGTGAAGTCTGAGTGCAGCATTCATAATTATATCTCACCTCACGCTACTCGCCATACTGGCAATGCTTTCTTCTCCCACCATAGACAAATTGATGTTGGAGATCATGGACAGGTTGCTCGGGGAAACATACACAGACATGCTGGGGTGCTCTATAAGCAGGTCTTCCATCGGGCTGGCCTCTGCTGTAGCTCCCTCTGCAGTGAAACAGGGGGGAGGGGTGACAAACCAGCTCTCATCCATGCAGCCTCTCTCTGAGCCTGACCTACTAGTACCCCCACGGCCCCCACACTCACTCCCAGACCCTGGGGACATTGACGGGGTGGAGGAGGGCGTGGACAGTCTGGCCCGTCTCGGCAGGCTCACGGATGCAGTGGCACCCATGTGTGATGGGCAAAAAAGGGGGTCTGATGGTGCTGCTCCAATCCGTGCCCGATTTTTATGTGACTTGCGACGCTTGTGAGAAAGTTGGGACATGGGGTCTACACACTCAGTCCTTGTGTGTGTAATTTGGTTATCTGACAGGTTATTGTCTGGGAATAATTGTGTCATCAGTGGAGGTCCTGTCTCATCCCCCACCTGCATCTTGCAGTTATATTCTTTTGAGTGCGTGGTAAGGATGAGATCAGGGAAGGGAAGACCAATAAAGACATATTTTAGATGAAAGGGGAAGATGCAAAAAATCATTTTGCAAATGTGGCAGATTTTTCAAGAATCCATGCATGAAGAGGGTCATTTTGAAGGGATCACATACGCACGCGCACACATACCAGTAAGGGGAATGTAAGGGTATTTTTAACAAATTGGAAGGGAAGAAAAAGGGGAAAACACAAAACATAAAGAGTCACATCATTAGTTGTGCTGACCCTCTGAAGTTGTGATTATGTCAGTGACATAATGTTTGCCTTGATTCAGCCGAGGGGAACGTTTACGTGTCTTTGTCATGATTGCATAAACAACGTGAAAGGAGATTAGTGTTCACATATGTGTTTGTGCTGCCACCATTTGACAGACAGCACGTTTGGCTATAGCACCAGTGTACCTAAACCACACCCAGACTGAATCTTCACTCCACTCCATCATCCCCATCCTTACTTCTACCACTTGAATGTTAGGCAGAATTATTGACATGCATGGGAAAATGCAGCTTTTTCATACAGAATAGTACACAAGTGAAATATTTTCCACAATGTTAAGTTAAAATGACAAATTGATCCTTCAAATCCAGTCTGCTCTTTGACTCACCAGGCAGGTTGACGAGCATCCATCCATCTTCATCAACCTCTGTCACACATGGATTGGGTCCCTTCAATTCAGCTGCTATCTCCTCTACTTCTCCAAACAGCAGGTTGCTAAGACGCTGAAACATTGCTGCTTGTACTGTTGTGTGTTGTTGCTGTGGTGCTTATAGTTGTGCACAAAGAAAATGCTATAGCTGCCCTTTGATTTCTCTGCCTTCAGTGTTTATTTAAGCTGTATTTTTTAAGTTTCTTGTTTCTACTTGAAGTCCCTTGCTTGTTCTTGGGTTTTACAAACAGAACTGAGTGGTCTTCTGTAGTGCAAATGTAAGGTTTCACTTGGTTTGGAACAAAGGCCTGTAGAGAGGACGAGAGAAAAAATAAGATGATTAGTTGTAATGAAAAGACACATATCTCACTGTCAATCTTCTAAAAAACACCTAAAAAACGGAAGTGAACTTGCTACAGCTAAGATAAGCGTGAATAAAGTGTGAGCAATGTCTGATGCAACAGCTTTCTTAGAACATATTACATCAGTTTAAAACTTTGTAACTGAGCTCAAACTTGTCTGTAATGAAAATGTGATATTATTAGCATGCAGTGGTGCTGAAAACAGAAGGGAAATCAGTCTTTATAGATGACTATTACAAATCTATTCTAATCTAATCTATTACGAAGAGCTTGGGTTACGCAATTTTATAAATAGATAAGCATGATGCAGATTAAAATGTGTAACAAGGGACATAACTTTGATATTGTGTGCTTTTTGTTTGTATTCCAAGTGACTCGTCTACATTTTAGTGGACTTTGAAAGCTTGCTCCCCTGTGATGAACCTGTCCAGGGTGCACACCACATCTTGCCCAATGGTTGTTCGGATAGGCTCCAGCTGCACTGAATCAGTGGTACAGATAAAGGATGGAGTGTAATTTTAGCAGCTTAGTCTTTTCAGCAAAAGTGGTCTCAAAAACTCAAAATGTGAGAATTCGGTTATGTGTAATTAGATTGTGACACCTACACTGTGAATTACACTGGTGTAGGAGCACACTGAACATGTCATAATAAATAAGACTATAGAGGGAAAGTAACTTGTGGATGAAAGAAATTAATCAGCAAGAGCTGGTTGACAAAGATAACTCTCCCTTCCCCCTTCAGATCCGGATAACCAATCAGCAAAGTCCCAGGACAGATGGAAAGGCCAGAGAGGAGGAAGAGGAGGAGGTGACAGGATACAATACAAAGAGACAGACTTTTGCAGCATTGAGCACAGTGACTGTGCACTTGCTAAAATGTAGAAATAACCAGAAACACTGTGGTAGCAGCTGAAGGAAAGTGCCTGACCTACATATGGACAAAATCATGTCATTTTAAATAGATATTTGATCAGTCATGAGAAACTAGACAGGCCTCTACAGGTTCCAAGACCGGGTTTCATGTACTTAAACTTTGTAACTGTATGAAAATGAATTACTTTAGAGATGATAGAGTCCAAATACAAAGTCTGTACCTTTGCAAATCACTGGCAAACTTTTAATATCTCAGATTTTTCAGCTAAATAGATGTCTTTCAGTGGACTAGTTTCAGGAATGGTTAACACTGAAATGGTCACCAATGTCAGTCCATGATCTGCTTGGTATACAGCCTAATTTACCCATGTTTCTCAAAGAGATATTACATCACTAAGTAAAATAGGACCAATAAATTACTGAAATAACTATAAATGAATCTACATGTAATGATTTAACGGTGTGTGGAAAAGGATTTCTATAGGATGCAAATATTTATAAAATATTTTTCTAGATGATGAAAGACCCATCCTAAATGTCATAAAATAGTTATTATGGATTTTTGCACAGTTAGTTTAAATACATTAATTACTTATTAATATTGGCATTAATGTATGTGTGTGATATTAAAAGAAGGTTTAAATGTAGATGTATGTATGTCGATTGGCAATGGGAACTGATTTAATGTGATCCACTCTTGACACTGTCTAAGGCATTCCTGAGCTCAGAGAAATTTAAGTCATGAGACCAAGACAAAAAAATTCAGCTATGCAACCTCTGTTTAGGGAGAAAGCTTTGGACCACACAACACACACAGACACACACTCTAAATGCTTTTCTGATTAACTGATTTGAAAGGTTTTTATTTGACTGATGTAAACAGAGCTATAACTGGAATGAGACAACATTTGAAAAAACTTATATGGATTATTATGCGACATCATATAAAATGAGGCAACTTTGCTCATAAAATAAACATTGCTTGATGTTAAGTATTTTTAATTGGACAGAAACCCTTACAAATATAGAGTTTATCTGAAAAGTAGTGATCTGGTAGTACAGATTATATTTGTATAACTACATCAGGTAATCTTGTTTGGTCATCTGCAGTCCCTTCTTTGCACATTCCCCCTCCAATGTTTGTCTTTGATTAAAAAAGGGCTTGAACTGCTGATGACTACACAATGAGTTTTGCTGTGATATCAGGACATGCTTTTGGGAATCCATCCAGATTTTCATTGTTATCTTCGCTTTCTTTTCTCTTTACTTTACCATCTTGATCATATACCCTTCCAGGTTTCTTTGTGTTTTACAATATCCTGCCCTTCATCTCCAGGTTGTTTCTCTGCATATTTTTCTTACTATTTGGATTTAAACGGACATTTCTGTCCTATATTGTACACTTATAACATTTGCTTACTGTATTTAAGAATACCTTTCTTTCAATTTAGATATATCTTTAAATATATGGATGAATCACACATACACACATACACACACACACACAGACACAATGCAGCAGAAGAAAAGCCTTATTTATCAAATGCTGTTTCAGAAACATAAAATAAGTCTTTTTTTTTTGCATTTTTATTTAAATATAACCCTATTAATAAAACAGGGTAATTAAAGATTATATAATATAAAATGTGGGCCGGGTTTTCTTTGGGTGGTGTTCTGTTTGAGGAGTAGGAGGAGACAAAGCAGGATGGGCGGGGTTCCGGGACTGTGACGTAACGTCACGGACGCTGACGGAGACGCTCGAGCCTATTTTTTTAACCGGAGGAGAAAAAAAGAAGAGATGTCTACACATCCAACACAGCGAATAGATAATACAGCCTACATGTAACCTACATAGTTGTTGTTTAAATGTAGCCTGTACGTATTTTCCTACGTTGCGCTCGCGCCACCGTTTAGCTAAAAACCACCCTTTTAGAAACAATCAAGCTGTCAACAGCGCTGTTTACATTTTAAACACACAGATATCATAAATGTACAAAAATCCTTTAACTCGACCTCAGCTTGTCGACACCCGGCAGATAGACGACTGTCTAAGTTATCCAGGTTAAACATGAATTATCCGTATAAGCCCTGAAGCTGAAGGGTCAAAGCAATGACAGTAGTGCTGAGCGACACGACACGAAAGACATTATATAAATATTCATATAGTAATATAATGATTAAGCTATACACGGTAACAGAACTCTCCTGAAAACAAACAACATCCGCAATCCATTCCACATCAGCATTTGGTGCAATTTGCACAACAACGACTGTTGGAAAATGCCGGCTGGTGTCATTTTTCGGAATATAGGACGTCGAATCCACCTACTTAAGCCTATTTTAGGCCTATTTGGACTGCGGTACTGCTTTCAGATCTGTTCGTGTCCTAATAATAGAACATCACTAGCCAGTAGCTAAAACAAAACAGCCTATGTAACCGGTCACTAGCAGACAAAGCTATCCTGCTACAGGTATATGTGCTTTAGGTTTGATCTAAGGTGATAAGGACAAACAAGAATGCAGGATGTTCGCTGACAAAGATGTAGTTTGATATGTCTGTGGAGAACAATTTGTCATGGAAAAGAAACGCAACGACAAAAACATTTAGAGACAAATAAAGAGCAACTCACCTGCCTTTGAAGTAGAATTCAAGTTGTAAACGAGATCTTACACACAGTAGAAACAACTCTTAAAGCATAGCTTTAGATAGCCTTTAGGTGAGGTAGTTAAAACACTATAATACAAAAATAAAAGGCTTTCTTCTTAGAAGAAGGGCTTCGTGTAAAAAATGTTACACTGATGTTTTCATATTATAACATTTGCAGCTTTGTTTTTCCTTCCTGTTCTCTGTTGCAGATTTTCTTGTGTTTATTGCTGCCTCCAGCTGATCCTCGGATCAGATCGTACAAAACAGCTGATTGTGAGATCACAACATTACCAGCTCCGCCTTTCAGCCCGCCCACCTCATACAAACCAACCAGTCAGAGGATTACACCCTGGCACTGGCCCGGTCCTAGGTAACAGGGTGGGGGCTGGGCAGGATGAGCTGTCAACCTGCACCCAGATGGAAATGGTGACTGATCCCCGACCAGCCTCCGCATTCAGCAGCTTTGCTGTATAAAGAGCTGTGCTTGGGGGTTGGTAAACTGACCCAGAGTCTGCTTACATATTTCCATCCACAGCCAAATGAAGAACTGTTGATAGCAGAGTGATTAAACTGCCAACATAATGCATGATTAAATTATTCAGCTTGAGAATAAGGAGCAGAAGCTGTTTCATGTCTTATATATAACAGCAAGCAAGGCAGGATCATGGACAGAACATATGCAATAAATACATTACTAATATTTCATATGCATGTTTTAATAGTTATGCATAACCATTAGATTGTGACATTTTAGTTAAATAATTTTCACTGAGTACTGAACATTGTGGCAACTAGATGTAACTCTGGGTTAAGTCATTTACTTTGCATCCTTCCTCTTATCACAGGGGTCATTTACAACAGCAAACACTAGTTTTAGATATTCAAATCACTCAGTGGAGATTTATGAAAGAGGACAAGTTCTCCTTGTCCAGTGATGTTGATGATGTCACTAAATTTTGAATGTTAATAACCCCCCCCCCCCTCTTCAACGACGTCAATTTCATTCTGCATTGATGGGGTGGACCTAAATTTGCCTCTAAACCTGTGCCAGCCAATCATATTTGTGCTATCTGAATGCACCATTTGAGCAGCCAATGAAACTTCTGGAGGTATTGTAAACCCCTGGTGGTCACTTCTGCTCCCTGCAGTTAGTACAGCTTTGAGAATGTCCACTGCTTTTCATTGTTGCAGATTATGCAAACTGGTGACTGCTCACATAACCAAGAAGGAGCTTTTGCACCGGGGTGCTTTTCAAAGGATAATTCTCTCTCTCTCTCTCTCTCTCTCTCTCTCTCTCTCTCTCTCTCTCTGTGTGTGTGTGTGTGTTTTTAGAAAATTCATAAAACATGCATAATTTGCAAGAGTGTTAACAGCTTGTTTGTATTGGCATCATATGTGCTGATGTCCACATATATACTATATGTGCACTTACATACTGCCAGGGTGTAGGCAGTTATACATTTTAGCAGAGTTACACTTTGCCCTTTATATCACACACTTTGTTTAAATTATTGCTCTTTACTGTACCAAGGGTCAGGTTTTTTTCCCCTTGTCAACCAAAACTGTGTTCAACAGGCATTATGATCAATCTAAGAGTTATACACCTTGAATAAAATGTCTGGTTTAATTATTGACCCATATATGCTTATATAAAATGCATTCTGTGCTTGATCCAGAGACCTTTTGAATGTAAGTCCATCTGATTTATTAAATAGACCTTAATATTTTATGATAACATTGGAATGCCATTTATTTAAGACAAAATGAATGTATGTGTAAATGACAGGGAATTTCACATCTCATTATGCCTACTTTTCTAATATAGACTTTGACATTGTTATTATCCATACTTGTAGGCTTCGATAGTAAAAGTGAGCTTTCTAAAGTCTGGATGATAAGGTTTGGGCTTATACAGTTACCAGGTGCTAGGCAACTCAGTACACATGTTCACCCTACAGTGATGGTGACACTCAAAACTCAATGACAAACTGAACACAAACATTTGGAAAGAACACTTTGTTCAGTTGTGTGTCTGTTAATGTTTGTGCTATCAAGCTGATCAGGAGAAGCAACTGGTCCAGTGGAACATGTGTCGTGTTGTTGCACTGTGTGTGTAGCAATTACAAATCCAGCAAATACAGAAATACCTGAGGGGGCCTGAGTATCTTGAAAAAAGACCCGGATACAGTAAAAAGGATTTTTTTTGGGCCACGCCCACATTTCTTATGTTCTGACTTTACAAGATTGCCACCGTTTCCCAAGCTGGTTGGAGAACTACTGTAGGTAAAGGGTTAAGCAGCATCTCTCTTTTCTTTGTGTTCACAGTTGTAGATTTGACATGCAGCTTTTGTTCAACCTGTCCTTGCTGTGGCTGTGGCAGTGTATAGGTATAGGCAAGTGGAAAATTCAGAGGTCTCATTTGTTACCTGTTAATCTTTATTTTAGACAGAACAGAGAGAAATAAATGTTACTGATGGGACATTGTTACTTTCCTGTGTTTGGAAAGAATATGTTATTTTTTGTAGAGATAGCTTTGACACGGGTAGCTCTGGAGGGCACAGTCTAGCCATGGAATTATTCTGGAACCTCTTCATGAGGATCCAGCATCTGTCATGTAACTCAACATGTATGTTTCTAGGCCTGCTTTCTTTTACATTCACAGTGTCGCCGAAATCAGGAACATCCTGTCTCAATGCAATGCACAACAAGTAGTGTGTCTGTTTGTAGCTTCAAGATTTAGCTGTTCCAACAATTACCTGAAAAACCTCCAGGAAATTCAGAAAGCAAGAATTCGTATATAAGAATGTGAAAGATTATATTTATGTTGCTTCCTTCATTGACTGGTTTTAATTAAGAATTTTCTCCTCAATAATACATTAAAATTCTTAAATAACAAGTTGTATAATATCTTAGAGATCTCATAGTTCCACATTTTACCAAGTGTATTTTGCTTTCAGACTGCAGATGTAGTTTCCTGTTTGCAGAAGTAGAATGAAAGGTAGTAGTATCTGCTATAGCTAGTAGTTATCTGTCCCTCTCTTGTACTATATCCAGCTCCAAGTATGGGTTCAGGGGGCAGACACCTTCTCTACTTTTAAGATTAGGCCCAAAACGTTTCCTTTTTGAGAATGCTTATTGTTAGGGTTAGCTTGTGTGACCCCGAGCCATTCTTTTAGTGATACTGCAAAAGGTCTTGCTCCTTTAACCCCCAACTGGTTGAGGCAGATGGCTCCTCTTCTTGAATCTCTAGAGGTGTTTTTCTGCTTTGTCTCCGCTCTATGTGGATGCTCAGATCAGAGCATTAAATACAAGTTAAGATGTCATCCAATCTTTTGGTTTCTTTATCCAGAAACCTTTTTTTAATGTATTGACACACTATGAAAAATTTAAGAGTAAAATCAACTAAATTAAACTGAATTATAAAGGATTTAACTGGACTGCACTGAATTTGTTCACTTTTTCTTTAAAGTGTGTTGAGATCATTTTTATTGCAACCTGGTATTATATTAAAAAAGTTAACTTAAGGATGTTTTTTTTCACAAATATAAAGAATGAAATCTACATTCCCCAAAGATGATGCTCAGAATTCAGGTAAATCACTATAAGTGAACTAACAACCAGCATTTAAAGTTCCAACTGCTTTCTAAGGGTGTGTTTTTGTGCATCCTTTTTCTACCAGGCCTCTCTTCCCATGCATTGCTGGCTGTTTGGTAGTGATAAGACAGCAACCTCTGAAGATATGAGGTGCATCTGTGTTGGAGCTACTTCATGCTACCATTTAAAAAAAGGAAAACATGCCTTACTGGGAACGGGCTGTCTATTTAAAGGAAGGGATTCTTGGGGAAATTTATTTGTATCCTTTATTTTTTTTGTAAAAAGCCACAGTGCATGAAAGGGTCTTTAAACTTTTCTTCTTTGCATATGCAGGAGTGGCATGTCAAATGAGAACAAAACAAAGAAAAATTAAAATCTACATTCAGAAATATTTAAAACTCTAAACCCAAATCAGAGGCGTTTCCTTTGTCACAGTCCCTTGATAGGAATTCCCATGTCTCAAATTGCATGCAGCTTGTCTATGTATGTAACACAGTTCCCACATAACTCCCACCATCACGTAACACCCCTCTAGTATTCCTTATTACTCAGCAAAGCAATGATGATGCCTGTCTGTCACCATAACCCACACAACAGTAACGCTGAGATCAGTCTGTGTCACTCTATTCTCCCTCTGCAGGTCCATTTCTTCAGCTTTGCTAATATGCTCATGCCATAGTCGCATCCCATCAGTCTGTCCCTACAAGGCCAAAGCAAACAGGGTCTAGAAGCTGTGTCCTTGGCATGGGAGCATGCACTGATAAACACAGCTCAAGTGAGGACAGTCTGTACCTCCAGAGGAAATTATATACCCTCATTCGTGCTCTACTGGAAGATATTAGGTGATCTTAACAAGAGGAGGTACTTTGGATTCCCTGAAGAATTACAGTACATTGGATGAGCAGAAATAAATCAAAGTAGTGTCTTACAGTTTTCTGCAGTTTTTTATTCCTATCTGTTTTGTTATTTGCTTTAGTTGGAGTGGGAGGAGGAGTCCCTTGCTCGGACAGATGTGTACACTGAAAGCAAAACATGACCTGTAGGCTAAAAATAGCATTAAGATGGAATTTGATCAAAACTGAGCCACTTATTCAACTTTTTCTTTTCAATTTTCCATTATCTTCTCCATTCATACTGGCACCAGTTTAGTTTGGTTAAAAATCATGGAACGATTTTACCTATTTGCATGCATATCGTGTACTAATACTACTAATACTAATCATTAAAAACGACAAACGGGCATAATGTGGAAATCAAGTAAATCGCAATATGATATTACATAAGACATAATAAAAAAACATAAATAACACGCACCGGTCAGATATTTATGTTTAAAAGCACGTGTACGCAGGAGAATGACAGGTTGGGGATGTAGCTCAGTGGTAGAGCGCATGCTTTGCATGTATGAGGCCCCGGGTTCAATCCCCGGCATCTCCAAGTGTTTTCTTTTTGTCATTAACATAGCTTGCCATTTAAATTAATAGAAATTACATCTGTTACAATGTTAATTTAATTTTTACGAAGGCCACTGTTAAAGTTAATGTTCTAGTAATTGTTTAGGAAAGAACCGAGACAAACCGGTGATTCTTATTTGTCAATGTCACTATGTTTGATTCTCAGCAATGATATACAAAATTTACGAAGCCAGATAAAATTACAACGGTAAATTGAGACGTATGAGACTGATGAAACAACTGCACTACCAGTATTGACTTAAGCATTATATAAGTATGCTAATTTAACCCTTGTCCTCTGTTCTGGTTGTGCCCTTTCTGCTCGCACTGCAGTCTCACTTCCGCATTCGTAGCTTTGAGCAGGATTCCCTTTCACAGGCTCATTTATTTCATTTATTTGTATTTGAAAACTGATTTTGCAGGAAAAATAAAACCTCTTAAAGAGTTATAAGATATAAGAAACAAAACATCACAGATATAAATACACAGCACAGATAACACAGTATTCCACCTATATCAGCCTCTAAGAAGGAATTTTGCCATTAAGAATCACTATTGCAACCTCACAGAAATATATCCAGGCAGGGTACACCCTGAACAGGTTGCCAGTCCATTGCAGGATTAACAGAGAGAGACAGACAACCACTCACACTCACATTCATTCCTATGGAGAACTTAGAATAACCATTTAACCCACGCTAACAGGAGGGAAAACATGCAAACTTCACACAGAAAGGTCACTGTTTGGACCGTCCAACGCCCAGCCGAGGCTCAAACTAGAAACCTTCTCGAGGCCACAGCGCTGACTGCCCCACTGTGCAGCCCTGCAGTAAAATAAAGATAATAAAATGTTTGGTGATGGATTTCAACAGAAGTAATAAGATGATGGACACAAAACCTGATGATAACAAAAGCTTTGGAATCAGGCAAAAATGTCTCACACACACACACCCACACACACAAAACCAAATAAAAGCCAGCACCAGAACAAATAAGGCTGATGTGGATTAATGTCATCTGCTTTTGGTTACTAAGTTTAGACCCATTTCCCAGCAGGACATGCTAATATTAGTTTTTTTTCTTTCTTTTTATCCCCCAGATGCAAAAACAAAACAAACAAACAAGAAACATAAAAACCTATTTCCAATATGTGAAAATTGTGCCTTTTAACAACAATCTTATTATAATTGTCACATAGATTATTCAAATCTTGGCGGTAACACATGCAAACAAAGGGAGAACAAATGATTTTTATCTATACGTTAGCTACTTTTCAGAACACATGCATGCATTTCTGTGCAGAGTGTTTTCTAATCTTTATTTTAGGGGACTAAACGACTCGAAATTCAGCAATGTCAATGCTTAGCAAAGGTTTTAAGGAAGAAGAACAACAAAATAAATCCTATCATATCCTATCTATCTATCTATCTATCTATCTATCTATCTATCTATCTATCTATCTATCTATCTATCTATCTATCTATCTA
>JBAMHV010000014.1:9608426-9626729 GCA_037177535.1 Pseudomugil gertrudae
TATATAGTATCCTCATGTTGTCTACAACTCAAGATTTTACTCTTATAGTCATATTTTCCTTCTGAAAAAAGTTGAATTATTTTGGGTTTCTGATTTAATTCTGAGAGAAGTATTATGAAATGTAATGTTCGTTTTCACAGGCCTAGTCGTACTACTACTAGGCCTACTACTAGTCATTTTCATCTGCAGCCTCTTGGAGGCTGTTGTGAAATGAGGGGTTCAGGAACTATTTTTCAGGGATCAGCTCAAAGTAACTTTTAAATAGACTCAAATAGAGAATTACATTCTTTGTCATTAAAACATGTTCACCTTTTACCCCTTTACTCTTTTCTTCATGTGCTCCTTGATGATCTGATTAAGCTGTTCCAGCTACATGTACCTGTGACAGTGAGGTCTGGCTCAAACCTCTCCACCTGGATGATGCTGAAAACAAGAAACTGCCGCAGCATTTCCCACCACACCATCATGCAGCCAAAACAAAGTTTGCAGACAAGTAAAGACAATACACCAACAAATCTTTCACCAGGAGGTATTTAAAATGGTAAGTTACTAAAGGTTACTGTCGCTGTGTGATTTTTATCAAAGTATGTTTACTTATAATGTAGCTGTTGAATAAAAATGATAAAAGAAAATCCACAACCACCGGTTAAATAAAAAATAGAGTGAGGACACAAAATAGAAATGATTATGAGTATGCAGATAAATTACAGTAAATATTTATATGAATTCAATACAGATGCTGATGTACTTATTTGTATTGATTCTCTGTAAATTTGTTTTTTAGCGTTTGGGAGTTGACTTGGTCACCTTGTCTTCTCTCATGCGCTCAGGTTGTCCAGATTCGTCCTATTCCATTGTTTTCTGAGGTAAAACATAGTAATTTTATTACATTTTAACTGGTTATTCAATCTGGTTAATTGACATTTAGACCAGCGACTATTTGCATTTGGAATATTCTGCTTTAGTTGATAAAATAAACGACACTCAGCATTGTTTCAGCTCTGCTAAAAAAAACCTTTTGGTGTCATTTACTGTGGTTAACATGAACCTTTGCTTTATCTCACATACTAGCGAACTCTTTCATCACAGCAAGCTTGAACACACCAAAACATGTGTGTTTGTGAAAATGGAAGGGCTTGTAGGGAGAATCTGCTCAAACTACAGAGCATGTCCATATGATTGTCTTTGCATTCCTCTGGGATAATCTTATCTTCCTCCTGGTAGACCGGTGGACCTCTGAACTGTAATTCAACACTCACACACACCTCAGTCTGCATGTGAAAACAAGTAAACATCCATACAGGAATGAAAATCTTTGGAAAAAAATGTTTACATCATAAATAAACCCTGAATCTTTTAAGCTGTTTTTTAATTTGAGGTTGAACACCTCAGGTAAGACAAAGGAGAGGTGAAAAAAGGCAGTGGTAACTTAGCATTTTTAGGCTACTAATCCCCAGCTTTCCTTTCTTTCTGATCAGCCCTTTGGGAGATCTGCTATAACCTTTGAATCATCACAAAGAGGACTTGAATACTTGGTGTTGTTGGGCTTCAGAGCTGGGTTGAATAACAACCTGCATAAACAGTACATGTAAATGCATCCAAGTGGCCATTACCTGCCATGTGAATAGAGTGAATAATAACAATACACCTGGATGATCAAAGACAATCAGTGACTTTTTAAAATGTAAAACATCGTCACACTTGAGTAAAAACATGTGAACCACCAATTCTCATGGTTTGAGGGGAAGCTGCTGTTTACTATGGTGCAAAAATCATCTGTTGTAATATGATATCATATATTTTATGATTGTGAAATTTAGACTCAAGATAAAGATGTAATATTAAGAAATAAACACTAAACATTCAATTTTCTTAGAAGCTGAATCTTTAGATTATTACCACATCTGTTGGTTTTTTATTTGTCATGGACTGCAGAACTATGGTCTGCACCATGAACACAAAGGTGCTTATGGTGTGCTGTGATGCTAAATTTGTCTTCCCATTCTTGTCCCTGTCTTTGACAGGAACGGAAATGTAGAGAAAACATGAGTGAGACCCAATAAAATAAAACTTTTCATAGCTACAATTTACCACTAACCTACATCTTATCTATCAAATATTGCATGAGGATGCTTTCTGATATACAAGCACATGTGGATGGATCGTTTCCAATCTTAGAGAATGAGCACAAATTATTATTGATTTAATTATCCCATGACATACTATAATCTTAACAATAAGAATAATTGTATTTCAGGTGAATTTAGGAGTATTTTATCTAAACAAAACACAACAAACAAGTTAAACTGCCAATAATGGTAATAATATTTATTTATATTTATGTTTATTCCAGCGCAGATTAACCATTGAAGAAATTCAAATGCTGTCCAAATCAATCTAATACACCTTAAATTCCCAAACAAACTTTGAGTATTCATATTTACCCAGACTAAATAAAGCAAACAAGACACAAGACTTAAAGGCCAAAGTGAAAAGTTTAGACTTCTTACTGAAGTAAGTACAGGACCTGTTGTGAGAGCTGCAACGTCAGCTATTCGGCTGCTCTTGAAGAAATTCAGACTCCAACCAAAAGAATATGTTGCCTCATCAATGCTGAACACGGTGAGGTTTCAGTGGCTGTGTCCATTAGGACGGACTGATCATGATGTCTAACCCCACACTGTGAAGAGGTGCTGCATCAATTCTTCCAATGAGGCCTGGAAATCAGAAACATTCAGGTTTGTATGGGAAAGAAGTTTTCTTTCTTACTTGAATTAAATTTGTTCGTATTTCCTGAATGAATGCCAGTATTTGCTCCTTTAAACAATCAATTGATAAAAGGCTGTTATGTCAGGTTTGGCCCTGAAGAGGCTCAGACTCGCAGGTTTTACATCATTATCTGCTTCAACACAACTGATTAGAATGAATGAGTCACAGAGGAGAATATGATTAGCTGTTAGATCCATTTAATGTATTTTAGGTGTGTTAAAGCAGGGAAATATCTAAAACCTGCTGCGCTGGAGAACCAAACTTGGTTACCTCATTCTCAGGAATAAACTAAACCGTGCTGTACTGAAATATATGTTTGTGCACGTCAACTTTTTTCCCTTCTCTCTGTGTGTCTTCGGTTATTTTTAGCTGGCGGTTAATGCCATTTCACAGATTTTTTCTTGGTATTCAGTTTTATTTATTTATTTATAACTAAAATCCTATATAGAGAAAGAATAGAGCCAACTGTATGACGTGCTACAATAATTTAATCCTGGCTGGTTATCAATGTCACCAGTTGTTGCACAGCATCTCCCAGTGGCAGCATACTGAGGTGTTTTCTCTGTGAGAACAACCTGGGGCCAGAACAGATAACATCTGGTCCTTGCAGAACAGTCTTCATGTCCTCACACGGGGTCACTCCAACCTTATTTGTCTGCAGCCTGCCCTACATACTGTTCCCCTGAAGAGCCACAGCAGTAATATGTGATCAGCTGTTTTCACTCCTACAGACAACATGGAGACAGAGAAGTTAGGTGGAAGCTATGATCATTGCTGAATTTAATCTGTGAATATTAAAAGCACACACACACAGATAGCATACACCTTTCTTCTCATCCTGAACAGCAGAGGCAGATTACTTTCACGTGTCTTTGCTATTTGCTTTTTGTTTTTACTGCTGTCCTGCCCTCGTGACCCTTAGTCTACGTGGCGTCAGGGCCAACAAGCTCTCTAACGATGTGTGAACTTTTGGGCATTCCGCGACAATGGCGCCTTTTAGACAGGTGCATACACCCCCCCATCACCCCCCATCACCCCAAAGAGCTGATGGGGCTCTTTACAATGCAAAACTCTGCAGACTGAGACAGGGGCTGGCACCTGACGTTCACACGTGTGTGCGTCAACATAATCAGTTTAGTAAGTAAAACGTAGGTATTTTAATTAAGAATAGTCCGAGATTCATTGCTGCTCTTTAAAAAATCTAATTATCCCAGTAAAAAGGAAATGGGATTAAAATAAAGTTAGTGGTGGCCTAAGTTGCACCTTAACGCCATGCGTCACGTGACGCTCATTTCCTGCGTTTCGCGTCACCTTCAGGCTTTTAAATCATCATATTGTTCCTGTCGGCTCTTTTATTTTGACCTCATTTCACGCTGCGAGCATGTTGGAGAACAGGGCTACTTTCATTCAGGCTTCTTCCCTGCAGAGAGAGAGATGCATTCAGAACAAGTGACAAAAACCCACTTCTTCTTTACATCAGGGTGTGTTAAAGCCAGACTGCAGACATCACAGACCCGTTTGTAAGGAGAGGAAAAAACTAAATGCACAATGCGAGATATTTGTGTGACTATAAAACCTCATTTAAACTTTCTGAGATTTTTAGGCTATAAATAAAAGTGTTTAGACATTTTATATCACGCAGCAGAGGACGCCTGTCTTATTTATCTTATTTAGACACTTTTTAATGATCATTGTTTCATAGTTGGGCCAATTTTAGTCAATAAGAATATTAAAATCTGTTTAATGTGAAAGATAGTTTTTTATTTACCCACTTGGTTGAAGAAAGAGTGACATAAGAGCCATGAAATGCACAATTAGATGTGCACTTTGTGGCACATTTGGCACCTGTGGTGTGTGAGAGGGGATGGTGGAGGCGCGCGCGGGGTGTGTCTTTGGGCGGAGATGTGCCCACCCACCCCGCTGCGTCTCCCCGCTATAAGGACACAACTTTAACGGGATTGTTCAATAACCAAGGTAGCGCGTTTCTTTCACACTGTCTGGTTTATCTGATTGCAGCCTGCGGTTGTCTCCAGACGCGTTTGGATCAGAGCTTTTCTGCTTGTGTGTGTGTTATTGTGTGTGTTTTTATTAGCGGGAGAAGCTTGAATTCATCATGCCGAGATCATTTCTTGTCAAGAAATATTTTTCCAATAAGAAACCACAGTACAGGGAAAGCCTTGAGAGCCAAACTGGTAAGTTTGTATTTTTATTTGAGTTATTTTGTTTTACTACAAAGGGAACCAGTCGGGATTTCATCATCAGAATACCTGCAGAGATGATGTTGCTTCCTTATAAACACAACAAAAGTCAGAAAGTTTATGTCCAGGCGTGTGATTGAAGACTGTAACATGATGCCAAGAATGAAAACAAGTTTAGTTCTTTATTAGATTATCTTGTTCATTGGACTGAAAAGCCATCTGACTTAATTTCCTCTGCATTTCCAGCCTTTGTCCCTGAAAGCTTTCCACGGGCTGAACTTCCAACACAGAACAACAGCTCTGCACTAACATGCCACCCCACCGCCCCATTCTTTGACACACTGCCTGCACCGCTTTCCCCCGTCACCCCAGTGTCTCTGCCACCTTCACCACTGGGCCCGCTGGACCTCAGCAGCTCTCCTTCAAGCAGCAGTGGTGATGAAGAGGATGATGGAGGGCGCACGTCTGATCCCCCCAGCCCGGATGTAATCCAGCACATCTACCATTGTCTGCACTGCAGTAAGCGCTATACAAACCTCTCCGCTCTCTCCCATCATCAACTGTCCCACCATCAGATTCCTCCTCACGTCCCACCTCAGCAGACAACCTCCCTGCCCACGGAGGTTTCTGCCCGTCCAGCCTTCACCTGTAAACACTGCCCCAAGGAGTACACCAGCTTAGGAGCCCTCAAGATGCACATACGTTCACACACTTTGCCATGTGTGTGCCCCACCTGTGGCAAGGCTTTCTCCAGGCCATGGCTCCTCAGGGGACACATTCGCACACACACAGGTAAATCATAACAGTCTTATGTCAGCGTATTGATTTCTACATGTTAATATGTTTGCACCTTGTGCTCATTGATATTCACTGATGTAATAACCAATGTTATTGCTTAGCAGGACACAATCTAATCTCAGCCTCACAGTTGGTTTGCATGGAAAAAGCCTCCAACTTGGGGTGTTTCTATTCTTTTGTTGCTTATCAGTAGATCATTTGAAAAACAATGAGCAGAAGACAAACATTTTGGGCTCTTTATATGTTAATTGGTTTGTTGACCTCTTTTTCTCTCTCTCTCTCAACAAGGTGAACGGCCCTTTGCTTGTCAGCACTGTAACCGGGCCTTTGCTGATCGTTCCAACCTGCGAGCCCACCTGCAGACTCACTCCGAGGTGAAGAAGTATCAATGTGGCTCATGTTCACGGACTTTCAGTCGCATGTCCCTGCTTCACAAACATACCACCTCAGCATGCTGTACTGCCACATAGACTCGCATTCCCCGGACTCCTGCTTGGGATCCAGCTGCTTGTTCGTTCTATTCCCTCTGATAGGAGCAGACTTTTGGGAGATGATGACTAAATTAGCAGCTCTGCTTTTCTGAAGTAACCTTTTTAAGTGCCTTAACTTGTTAATTCAGTTTGATTTAAAAAAAAAATGGTCACACTGCTCTTTTTAGCTTCTTCCTGTTCAACTGCATGTGTGTGATTTGATGGCAGCTGGACATGCAGCTAATTCCCAGGAAACTCCCGTTGGTGCCGGCCGGTCCGGGACTCTGGCCACTTTGCAGCTGCTTGGGTGTGTATATGCGGGGATGTCATTCCTCACTATACTATACATACATGATGTGTGGGTGTTGAGACAGCTGTCTGTGCATGGTGCACCGTGGAGGCAGGGTGCTGAGAGACGTGCTAGCTGCGACCTCGATGACAGGTGACACACACACTTCTGCTCTGGTTGCCCCTCTTCACGACGCAGACACTCGTGTGTTCTAGGACATAAAACGTCCACTTGAGCTTGACCAAAGAACACAAATTGCCTTCAATGATATTTGTCTTTTTTAGAGTCTAATTTACATTTGGACATGTTTTTTTTGTAAAAGTTTGCATCTGCTGTTTTTATGAATTTGTTGAACATGCTTTCCAGATCATGTACTGTATTTTCCTGCCATTTGTAAATAAAAGCATTGTTTAAAAAAAGAGCTTGTTTTTATGTCCTTTCAATGTCTTTCATCAGGCATTGTATTGGCGTACAAAGTTCATTAGGACTAGCATGACAGTTATTGAATGGGAAGATAGAGCTGTGCACTGTTGTATGGGTTGATGTGTGTGTTAGGGTGAGTGGGGATAGGTTTGTATGATGTTGAATGATAAGGGGAACACCTGCACGCACCTGCCAGGGTGTCGGGACACATGGATAATACACACAGAAGAGGAGAGGGAGGGAGGAAATGCAGGATGATTCCAGGTGGGGGTAACAGACAGGAAACCAAAAAGAGGAGGAAGATGCTGACCAAATGTTTTGCAGAGGAAAGCGGGTGTGAAATTGGTTTGAAACAAGTGTGGGAATCCCACTGACCCACTTCCTGCTGTAGGAGTGGCTCCAGATTGAAGGAGGAAACAAGGCTTAAGACTAACAAATGACAGCCTGGGTGTATGCAATGATTACATGCAGGGAAGTTACACAATTGAGGCTGAACATGTAGGGTGCACATGTTAGAAATGTGTCCCAGAAATATGTTCCCACTGCCCCCCTGACCCACACTGATGCCAGCATGTCATAGTGAGGCAAAGAGTTGCCACCATTGGTTCTGTGTTGAGAGCTGTGTGCATGCACGTGTGTGTAAGGGGGGTTTGAGGAGGCACTCAAAAGGCTTGAGATCAGATTGCATGACTTAGCTTGCCTAATGTAAACAGCACCCCACAGGGTACACACATGCAAACACAGGTCTACTGAATAAAGAAGCTGACTTATATCGGGGGTGATTTTTCATTTGTCTACCTACTTCTCGAGGCTCTATATTGAAATGAGAGACGAGAGTCATTTTAGCTGCTGCACACACAGGCAATGCGCCATGAGGCCTGAACTCCCCTTAAACACCATCAGTGACACATTTGGTGGGTACAAAGATATGAAGCATGTCAAAAATATGTTCTGCAGGTAAATAATATCCATTTCCCCCCCTTGGGATATTTAAGCTCTGCATTTACAAGTTTGCCGCTAAACAGTACAATTTCTAAGATGCCTTGGCCATTTTGAAATTCAACTCTGAAAACTAGCTGAGGGGACATTTTTCTGGTTTACAGTGTGTAGGAGGCAGTCTATCACTCCATAGCTGTGAGGCAATGAGATCACTGGGCCTGTCATCTTTCTTTTTTCAATGTGTGTTGGTATCATATTGGTCCCTTCAAAGTATCTTAATGTTCACAGCGTCACGCATGCACCCCCTGACTAATTTGACATTCCTGAGCCATTAGTGACAGACATACAATACCACCATCTAACAGAGAGGGGGCTGTTTTTGTCTGCTGTCCTTGCAGTTTACTTGTGAATTAAAGTAATAATCAATGCAAGCCGAACCCTCGCTCTGCTACTCCAGTGCCAGTGCATATGTTTGTGTAATGTTTAGGACACAGGAAGCTTCCTGTTGTGATTGTACAAACACAACCGGTCCAAACAGGCACTGGTACAAAGCTCTGGGTGCAGCTCTGATTTTTTTGTGTATACATTAGTGTACGAGTGTATTTGAGGGTTAAGGGTTGCTTTCTCTCTGGTGGGGTTCACTGTGGTCCAAACTGAGGAGGGGAGAGTGTGTTGCTGAAATCAAAACAGTCAGGGATTGCAGATGATTCACTGGAGGATCAGATTCAAGCCAGGAGGTTTAAGTCATTGGGTTAAAGTTTCAAACCCTCTTACAAACTGCAGAGCTCTTACACAATTGCCCAAAGCCTCAGTGACAACATCCTCCAGTAAGACTGTCTTAGTGGAACCTCCTCCAGATTTGTCCTTTAAAAAATGAGAAAAAATAAGTTTGAGTGAATCTCGCTCCCACTGCCTTCCAGTAGGAATATTGGAACGTTTATATGGATAAACATTGTGGATTGAGGTTTGGTGGAGAGGGTAAACTGGGCATAATGGGAAGAAGAATGAAGTAGGAGAGAAGAAACTGGACATTGGAGGAAGAAGTAGGTGGATGTCTACAGAAGAATGAATGTTCCTGTTTGCAGGCCATTAATCAAATCAGTAGGGAGTTAAATTTACTGAGGAATGCCACATGTTGCAATGCAGACTTGATCAATGACGTGTGCTGTGAGGGCAGGGAGATATGCTCACTGTAGATGTTTCACAAACAGACAATCAATGTGTAAAACATATGCACATCTTCCTTATCAAGGCACTGTGTCAAGAAAAAGGAGATAATTGTTTGTTAAAAACAGGAGCTTGCAGGCCTGCTGACTGCTCCCTTTGCAGAATTCTTTATCATCAGAACCTTTAGGAATGTGCATCACTATGTGGCACAAAGTGCTCAGCTCTCTGCACAAATAAACCTGTTATACCCAAAGACAGGATATGGGCTCCAGGAGGGGGTACATGCCATTTCCTGCCCACCTCCGCTGTCCCCTTCAGTAGTGTGTATGTGTGTGTCATTGTGAGTGTGTTATATGGGGTGGTGCTTTCCTTCTAAACACGGAGCCTCTGTCACACAGGGTCAGAGGGTAGAGGATGAAGCATGACGGGATGGGAGGGTAAACAAATGAGATACTTTGTCTGTAGCAGATGTTTTTAACTTTGTTGATCTCCCAACTTTTTCTCCCAACTTTGGGATCTTATACTGTTAACTGGACAACAGAAAGGAGGAGAAAAGAGGAAGTCTGTTTGCTTTTTGTATAACAAGTGATTTTATCAAAAAGAAAAAAAATCAAACATGAGAGTTTAATCATAAGATTAAGCAGGTGAGTGTTGACATTAACTCCTCCAATAAATAATATGCAGGAACATGCTTAAATAAAAATGCAACCTAAGCTTAAAAGAGAGTTAGATACTTTTGAATATCTTCATTTGGATATTACTCTAATTTTTGGTATCAAGTAGGTGTTGCTGAAAATAACTTAGAAAAAGTGTACATGCAAAGAAAAATCACTGACTCTCTCGACCCCCTACTTTACGATATCACACACTGAAAATAAAAATGGACAAGATGACAAACATGCATTTGCTAGTCATATAAAAGTGAGGAGTTCATTGCTCTAAATGGCTTTGTGGCTCTCTCTCTTTTCCTGCCGTTATTCACAGTTTAAAATGGCCAGTTAATCCAATAAACAACGATTCAAGGTAAAGAATATTTAACTTTATCCTGAATACCCAGAAAAGCGGCGTTACCCTCTGTTAGTCTGAAATGGATCTTATATGTTGTGATTGTATTATCCCCATGTACGTGTTGGGTTTAAATGATTTGTGCATCATGTCTCGTTTTGTTCTGTTACATGGTGAACTGGTTTGAAGACGTAGATTCACAGGTGATCTGTGTCAGAGTGAGCTAGGTGTTCATCAGCACACATCTTTGTTGCTGCAGCACCCTACCATCTATTACAATGATAGTTTATGGAACTAATATTATACAATGCAAATGAAAAGGAAGACAACTTGTTTTCCTGTAGGGAAACATTCAGGAAAGTTATTTTATAAGCATAAGTTCTGTCATCATTCTTTGCATCAGCTGTTTGGTGTGAGGTGAGAAAATGTTATAAAAACCTGTTTAACTCCAGAAGTTATCTTCAGCAGTAATTTCTTCAGGCTTCTGCAGCATCTTCACATACTTTCATTACTACTGATTGTCACAATTGTCGCCACCCAAACATGATTGTAAAGGGATCGCTCAGAAAGGAACCTACATAACTTTTATCTCAGTGCTGATCAGATAGATTAGTGCGTTCTTGTATACATTATTGAGAAGAATCGCCAGAGAAAACATTATATTTCAGGTATGAACCAACTAGGAATAAATCACAAACAAAGCTGGGCAGTGGCCAGCATGTCACGACAAGAGAGTACAAACAGAAAGTGAAGGATGGAGAAGACATTCAGTTTCTCATACCTTATTTAAAAGGACTGGAGTGTAATAGTGAATAATAGTGAAATGAGAACATGAGAGGAGAGTCTGCACATTATTGACCACTCGATGAGTACAGTTGGCAACAGCTTGGGAAAAGTCCTTTATTCACTCCTCTTTTCTCTCACCTCATGTTGTGTCATTCTTTCTACCCCCAGATTTTTTTTAACCACAGGTATTCAGGTATTTACCTCCAGGGTGCTGCTGGTACTGCCGAGAAGTGCAAGGTGCACTTTTGTCCTCTTGTCTGGGCCTGTGTGGGCCCAGGGGGAGCAGCAACCGAAGGACCAGGACAGTCCTATTGTCCTGAAGCATTCCACTCAAGCTACGGTAAGGAGTGAGGAGGAGTTGCAGAGCGGGTGGGTGGGGGGTGGTGGGGGCAGCCTTTGAGTGGGGATCTAGAGTTTAGTCATAAGAGCACAGATTGCCTCCCCTCTCCTCCCACCGTCTTGTCCCATCCTATCCTGTCCCTTGAAGAGCTACAGGGCAAGTAAATGCACCTGCCTGAAATCCACACCCTGGGGCCAGACACCCCCCCCCCCCCCCCCTCATCTCCACGCTTTTACAGAAACACTGCATGTGCAACGCACACTGGTATCCACTTACACTCCCAGCACAAGATATACAGTTGTGTTGCATACTTGAGGAAACTTGTTGCCATAATGCAATTATTTATTTTTAAAATAGATTATTCAAAAAAGTATTGAAAAGCATTTGAACCTATACATTTATTGTCAGCTACAATTAAATATAAGCTTGTGTAAATGGATTTGTTCTAACATGTTCATCTGTGCTGGAAGCAACATTAGATGCTTGTGGTACTCAGACAGCATTTTTAAACTGCTGCCTTAATAAATATACTGTTGTCTTGTGAAAATATTAGAGGCAGAAAGACACATTTTGTGGTCTCAATTTGTGAATTTGTCTGAGTTTGTTTTATTTAATTGTATGATAAAAAGAAAGGCATTAAATGATGCAGATGAAACTAAATTGATGCCAGGATGTGTGAGAAATCTTTCCTCCTTATTGGTTCCAAAACAAAAGCTGCTTTCTTCATATTATTTAAACACGTGCTTTAATATCTTGAAAACCACACTTGGGAATAATTTTTCTTTGTGTTTATCAGAGTTTCACTAGTTGTTGAGACTCACCTCAGCATTTTGTTCTCGCTGAGGTCTGAACTGACTGGACGATTCCTTGATTCTTCTTTTTTTGAGCCATTCTTCTGCATGACCCAGTTTTGGGCAAGCTGTAGTTCTCAGACAGGTGACTGAGAAGAGTTAACTCTAGAATACCTAAGTATACAAAGGAAATCAAGATCAACTCAGTGACTGCTGGGTATCCAGGTTTGTTAGATGCAAAAAGCCCATAAGGAACTCTCCACGACTATGTCTGACAACTGCGCTGATATGTGGTGTTTGCTGAGTGCAAGATGGTGAATTGTGTAAAAGTTTTCTGTAGCACACGTTCATTTATCCATTTTTAAAATGTAATTTCTGAACCTTTGAATATGTTATCACTTTATAAATGATATAATTGATGTATGTGTACACTTGGGGATTAAGCATGAAGAAAGTACAACCCCTAAACAATTCAAATACCACTTATTTCTTCTGACAAAACTGATATCAATCACACACCGCAAAGTTTTCTATTTCTTTGTAATCTTTCATCCTGTAAAATGTTCTTTTTTCATGGTAATTATCACAAAGTCAGTTTATGCTCCCTCTATTCTCTCACATTGTAAAAACCAGAGCAAATCTGTTGTCTTTGACATACGTAGAATCACGATTGCCTTGTTTTGGCTTCCAGTGCATGAGAAGGTGTACGGTCTAATGTTGCATGGGAGAACACATGGCCAGGCTGATGTGCAAGAGTGCGTGTGTAACTGGACCCTCTTGTGCAACCGGGGACAGGTGTGTCACCACCTGACCACACCCCCAGGCCACACGGCACCTCCTGTCCTTAACACCTGTCCCCTGTCTGTGAAAAAACCTCTGCACCTCTCTTCTTTTTTTCACTCTAACAGACAGGCTGAAGTTTGTGTGGGAGGAGTGCAGGTTGCTGGGCTGTGACTGTGTGTGTGTGTGTGTGTGTGTGTGTGCTGGGGCAATTGGGGTGGGGGTTACCAGTTTGTCTTGAGAAGCGATGCAGCTGTCCCTCTGAAACTAGAACTCCATTGAAGGATCCAGCTCTGCCCGTGCAGTGACATTGCTGCAAGCTGTCGAAAAGCTGCTCCAGACCTTTATGTCTCTGGAAACAACAGATGGGAGTGTATCAAAACATATCTTCAGCAAACAGCAAAAACATTTTGTTTCAAAGGTTAGATGATCCCTTCCATAAAAAACAAACAAACAGGATTTCATTCACTTAAATGCAACAAAGTGATGCACTGTCATCACTGCAATGTCATCCACACATCACAAAATACATCCTGTGATAAATGATAAATTTAACTATCATCAAGTCTAATTCTTTTCCTTTAAATAATTTATCATCCAAAATAGTTACTGCAGTTAAAATTGAGATAATTTAAAACTCTTCACCTGAGGTAAGCTGCTACCCTTACATTCTATTCTACTCATTTATATGCATTAAAACTGTTATATTGTGTCTTTCACTGACTTAAAGACTTGTTTTGATTTAAAACCCTCCAAGTTAACCTGTGGAAAGTTTTTATTTGCAATCAACAACACATGCTTATATTTTGTTGGACCACCTTTGGCTTTGAGTGTGTCAGCCTTTGCTGCAGCATTGTTTTGATAAGCTTCTGCAATGTCACGATATTTATTTCCATCCTGTGCTGGCTTAATGTTTCACCAAGAGCTTGTCCAAGAGGAGAGTCTGACCACTGCTCAAACCAATACATTGCTTTGATTCTCGTTGGCGTTCGAGTCTGGACTCTGTGGTGGCCAAACCATGTGTGAAAGTTATGTGTCATGTAACCTGAACCATACCTGTACCATAACCATACCTGATTAATCCTGGCATTGTCATCTTGGAATATGTCCATGCCATTAGGGAAGAAAAAAAATCAATTGATGTAATAACCTGGTCATTCAGGTAAGTCACCTGACCTCATTCTTTGGACACATGATGCCCAACTGATACGTGACCAACTGCAGCAACTCCATATCATAGTACTGCCCCCACAGGTTTGTATAGTTAGCACTAAGTATGATTGGATGCATCATCTCATCTGCCCCTCCTACACAGATGCATCCATCGCTCTGGAACAGGTTGAATCTGGACTCAACCGATCACATGATCTGCTTCACAGCTGTTCTGTCCAAATTCTCTGAGTTCCCTTCACATTGTGTGTGTGTGTGTGTGTGTGTAAATGTTCTTACTGTCACTATTAAACATAGCACTGAGTTTTTCTTCTCACCAAACATTCAGGTGATCACCTAGCACAATCCAACCTCCTGGAAGATGATGGCTCCTCACTGACCTTTCAGTTTTTGATGCATTGGAAAATTCTTGACCCAATTTGTAGCAGTTTTTGCCACTTCCAACATCTTCCCCATGACTATGCAATGTGTCTTTCTATAAATATTTTTCAATTCAATTCAGCCTTATTTCAGACTCAATGTCCATATAAAAATACCATAACAGACACGTAAAATCCAAACATGAAATTCACACATTAAAAACAACAAATAAAAACAATACATAAAAACAACACATAAGACCAACAATTATATTCTTAAAAGAGAGCTATACCAAGGTTTCCACATATTGGACCGGTATCGTATTGCACTGAATGATATGTTTGAAAAATACTTATTCAGCCTGCAAATAAAGCTGTACAAATAGTTTTTAAAGAAATTAATTTTCCTTTAATATATAAGTGTGTGTGTTTATCTATGTGCAAGAGAGAGTCAGAGAGAAAGGGAGGGAGAGGTCAAAGCAGCCTGAAGGCCATTGTAAATTCCTTGCTGGCTAAACCAAAGACATTCTTCTCTACTGTTTTTCTTTCTAATCTCTATGCTCAGATTACCAGCTAGAGGGTCTGAACAAATGAGAGGAAAACACGGAGGCCTGCATGTGCCAAAACATGTGCCAAACAAACGTAAGTCACATTTACATTCTAATGACAAACTCTAAGTCACATCACTGCACGTGCTCCTACACAGCCACAGAGGATATCAGATCCATCTGACACATTTCTACAGAATAAAGCTGAATTTGTCAAAAACAAAATAAAATCTCACCAACATACTGAAATAATTACCCAAGATCTTGTGTTTTTGAAACCCAAAGAAAACATCACCCCTGTGGAGGATGCTGAAAGGATTCCCATATGACAGCCCCCCTGGTGCCACCCCAAAAAAACACACAAATGCTGCATTTAGAACTAGAAAATTCCCTTAAAACCTTTCCAGGTGTGCTAAAAACCCACTTAAAACAGAAGAATGCTACTTCCAGGATTATCTGTGATTACATATTGAACACAAATGTATTAGAAATATTATTTTTAATACTAAACTCTATTTGCTACAACAGAGCCCCCCAAAATACCACATTAGACTATAAAGGCTTTAGAACTCAGCAAATGGTCTTTTTTTATCCTTTTGAAAGTATAATATAATATGTAAACCTTATAACTTGAGAACCTTAATGTTTTTTTTTTTTCAACTTTAGGGGTAAAAAAATATTACATATTGACAATAACAATAGCTTGATGCAATAATAAAGGATTGACATTTTATTCTGGTTTAAATAAACTTGAGTAACTTGTCATACAATGGTAGGTTCATGTGCACCACACAACAAACAACAGTTGTCTTATTATGTTTAACTATATGTTGGTCAATTCAAGTAAGCTTTTTAAAACGTTTTGTGGTTTGTAAGTGTTGGGTTTCATACAATCTCTGAGTCAAAAAGAGTCAGCAGAGAATTTAACTGAGAAAGCTTTATTCTTAATGTGTTTATGTCAACTTGATGTCATTTTCATTGCTTATTTATTGAAAAAATGTTTAACATTTTCCCTCATCTCTTGGTTTTATGAGCTTTTTATCACACATAGGAAGAGTCTGAACAACATTGTTGAACAAAGTTTGCTCAACCAGCCTCATCACATTACAACTGTATGTTCTTTTGTAGATGTGTAGATCTTTTGTCTGTTAAATGTAAACCATTGTATGCAAATGTGGATGAACAGGGACATTTTATTGAATTATAAAGCTATTTCATTCATTTTCCACCCCGCTTCATCCAATTCAGGGTCACAAGTAGCTGGAGCCTATCTCAGCAATCATTGGACAGGTCGCAAGTCCATCACGGGGTTATTATTATACAACTACGATGTATTTCCTCCAACTTCTTGAATAGTATTAAAAAAATCACAAAGGTATTTATCAGAGTGGTGACTGTCATACTGTTTACTCCTACTGATGAGCTAATCAGTGTATCTTAAAGTGTATCTTAAAGTGTGTTTTGTGGCAACTCAATGCATGTAAGTTTGAGCTAGGCCTCAAATTCTGACTGAATGTCATTGATTTTTCAATCACAAATTGATGTGGAAATCCAGATTGGTATGAAAGTTTTCAGTAGACATGATGCTTGTCTGTTGAGCCATGATAGTAAAGTAAACTTTCTTTCTCTCTCCCCATACACACAAACACACACACATGCATACACACTGACACATGTGCACACACAGATCCCTAGCAGCTGGGTAAATCTTGACCCCCTATTGTGGGACCAGACAGGGGGTTTGGGGCTTACTGCTGGCCCAGTAAAGTGTGCCACCAGGGGGCAGAGACCATCAAACCCCTCATGAATCAAATCACAAGAGATTTAGGGTCACTTTAGTTTCTATTTCAAGAAATCTCCATCATTCAGCTCTGAGCAGATGACAAGATGTAAAGTTACAGGATGTTTTCCAAGTAGTTTTTCCTCTAAGCATAACCTTTTAACTTACATAACAGAAGCTTATTCACAGACTAACAAACTATGTTCTGCTTCCTCTCCTTGTGTGGGTTTGGGAGCAAAACATAAATATACAAGTTAAGTAAATCCAACCGACTTGGCTGAGCTGCTCTGATGAGCCAGCATGAGTCCTCACACATCAGCAGGTGTGAAGAGAAGAAAAACTAATAGAAAAAGCATACACGATGAAAGGAAAGAGAACTTAAGCACCTGTTTCAGCCTTCCTTACAGGCTGAGACTTGCTCTGTCTTGCCCGAAACAACACATTCACATCTCAGTGCCTGCTGAGCTATGTGAAGGAGTGCGGGGGTCAGTTGTTGGAGGTTAGTTATACTCAGAAATGGGAAAATAACTGAGAAAGACCAGCACTTTATGTGAGAAATTATTGATGAATAATTATTGAATTATTGCAGAACATGTACAGTTGGGTCATCTAATCCAAATAACACAGTGGGACAACAGGGAGGCACACCAGTGCTTTGGAGGGTTATGCCACCTTAAATCTTACTGTGCAACACATATATTACTAGCATGTATTCAGAGCTCACAGGAGGCTCATTAACCTCCCGGTTGGGGGCATCAAAGTGGCTGGATCACTGCAGACTCACCCACCGATCCTACTATGGGGGTCTGGAGCCGCAGCGTCTCACCCCCTAATGAGAGGCCATGACATGCACACATCCACACACAGTTTGACCCCTCAGAACCAGCTGGAAAAGAGAGTCTGACATGCCTGTCCCTATACCCTCCTTCCCCACCTCCCTTTCATCGGCACCTCCTCCATTCCTCTCCCAAACTCCACACATTCCAGCTACAGTGTTGGATCTCACAGTGGACACTGGCCTTCCTATGTAGAGAACGATGTAGGGATACATTTAAAAACACACTAAAGACAGTTCAAGGCAGTGAAATGTCACCACTGAGCTCTCTACCAACATTAAAAAATGGTTTGATTTCAACAACAGCAACTTTGTATGCCCTATCCAGGATTCAACAAGATAGTGACTGCATTCATTGTGTAGATCTTTGAATCTACAGTGTGTTTAGGGGTCAGAATGTGGTAGCTGAAGACAAGCAGTGAGTTGAAATTGCCATGACTTGCACCTTAACATGGTTTCCCCCTTAGTTCTTGTGAGGAATCAACAAACGTAGAAAAAAACAACACAAATTGATCAATCAGCACAACTGACTGCAAACAAACTGAGCAGCATATGGAAGTGGAGTGGATGTCTTTACATACACTCTATAGTCAGGGCAGGAAAAGGCAAGGGAGGGAAAGGGGCTTTGGATTAGCTTTCTACCAGAGAGGCAAGTGCACCACCAGCAGCAGAAGGGTGAAGGAGGGGTGCAGGGTCAAAGGAAGAGGCACCTTACAACAGCTGGTCTCAATTATCCATGGAGGCACTGCTGAGTGTACAGGAGCATGTGTGTATGTGTGTGTGTGTGTGTTGTGTGTTGGGAGATGAGAGGGGAAGTTCTGAGACCACTGGCGCCAGGAGGGGCACAACAGGTCAG
>JBAMHV010000014.1:9677108-9693427 GCA_037177535.1 Pseudomugil gertrudae
TTCATGTTTTTTAATTGCATTACAGGAAATAAAGAACTTTTTCACAATATTCTAATTTTCTGAGACAGTCCTGTACATGGTTTTAATGCATTGTGGAAATGTTTCCATCTGCAGGTGGCATTGTTCCACAACACATGTTGCCTTATGAGCTTGAGCTAGAAGGGAATGTAACACGAGAGAGACTCATCCTTTATGTGTCTGAGATGGACAAAAGACCCTCCATACCTCAATATTGGCATCTGCTACCACAGGTATTTACTACACCTTCAATCTATCATACTCTTATTGCCTGGTTTGCAGTTCTGAGCTTCCACATTTACTCACTGAAAGCTGCATTGATTGCTGATCTGTTGTTCTCAGGGATCTGGACTAAAGGAGCTCCTGACAGACTGTTGGGACCGTGACTCTGATGCTCGGCTTACAGCCCAATGTGTTGTAGAAAGATTGGTAGCTCTTCAGTCTTTGTACTGACCATGATTATTTGTTTTCCTTTTCTTATAAGCATAATATTATATTTGTACCATATAAACCTTTTGCTACTATGCTACAACTATAATCAAACTATGTTGAAAATATGTAAGCTTTTTGTGTTTTAGTACTTTTAGTGTTATTGACTTTTAGAGACTTTCAGAGAGAAAGTTTCAGAGAGTTTTGAAAAATCTCATTTTTTATTTTTTTATTACTTTGCTTCTCAGGTTATCATGATCATATCATGATAATATTTAAGATAAACATTTAATTTGTTAGTGAGATGTGTTTTTGTCACATGTAGAAGAATTTCATTTTGTTCATTTTTAAAACAAAGATTATAAAAATAGTTTGAGTCAGTTTTTCTGTGATTATTTGTGAGCATTTGTCTGCAAACCCATGGAGGCTATTCAAGCTCACATGGGCTGCATGGTGGAGTAGAACATAATAATAATAATAATAATAATAATAATAATAATAATAATAATAATAATATTGAGAAAGATATACCCTGGAAATCCAATAGAGCATCTAAACTCCCCTTTTTGGATTCAAGATGTCACCATTCCCTCACATCCTCACCAGCTCAAGGTTGTAACCTATTCAACTTCCAGGAAAATAAAACAAAATAAATAATCTTTTAACTCATTTGGTGGAATAGAAAGGTCTGCTTTGATGAGAAAAGATTGTTTTTTATCAAGACTATCCAACTTAAATATTAAAAAAGAAAAGGAGTCTATACCAACATCAAGAAGAAACTAATAGACAATGGGCCGCACATCCAAACTGCGTTCTTTAACACTAATCCCATCTTTTATGAAAGCACAGAGGACCTTAAGGCCTCAAACTCTTAAGGTTGGACCTGATGTGCTTTGCTGCCACCATGTGGCTCTTTTCTAGAGTGGAAATGTTGAGTCAAATCCTTCTTGCCCTTATAAAGGGTGTGTGCACATCTGGTCCTCGACATCCACCCTGCAACTTATAGATGCGTCCCTTCTCCTGCACACCTGAATCAGGTAAAAAATTACTATCTGCAGATACCTCGTAACGAGTCAATCATTTGATCAGGTGTGTTAGAGAAAGGTTGCATATAAAACGTGCAGGAGGGTAGATCTCGAGCCCTGAACTTGGGCACCCCACCGTGAAACAACTACACCAGAGTATCTTTTGTATTGGCCTTTCAGTAAAGCAATGCCAACCACAAATCCTGTTGTATCACTATAATCTGGAGGAATATAAAAGAGAATGACCTGGTAAACAAATGTCCAGAGATGCTGCCAGCTCAGAACAAAATTCCTGTGGAAACAAAGAAGAAATAAGCAGTTTTTAAAAAGTGCACTTGCAATATTTATTATTAATAATAATTCATCTAACAGTCAAACTAGTTTTCTTGTTTTGAGGCAAACGTTATAAACTGAACAGTTTATTAAACATATACTAGGCTACATCCAAATGGGAGACAGTCACACCTGAACTCAGCAAAAACGCTGAATGATGCATGAAAAGCCATTTAGGACAAAATGTGCAGAAGCCAACATTTTCAAGTTTGGTTTATTTGAGCAGAATTTTGCAAAACAAATGATGATAAAGTACATCAGCTTTATAGTCCAAAAAAAAAAAAAATAAAATAATGATAAACACAAAACACAAAATTTGCCCAAAGGGAGTAGACTGAAGCAAAATGCTTATGGATGTCTACCCCTTGCAACATCATGGTGCTCCACATTTTAAAGGGAATTAAGTGGTAATTTGTACTTTATTTGGCCAATAGAATTAAAATAAAACTAATAAAACAATGTTTCCCCCCAGTCTCTCCTTCCTACTATAATCATGAAAGTCCTATTTTTTTGGAAGACTTTTGCTGAGCTCACCACAAAGGATCAATAAACGCATTTGGTGGAAGTCTGATCAGGAGGTTCGGACATTCCAAACATGCCTTCTTTCCCCTCTTGTGCTTCTCATTCGGCTGAGTGTGAGCTATCTCAGAAAAGCCTAAAACAATCCTAAGTGAGCGTTACGTGCCTGGATGCTGAGAGCTAAACTCCGCCTAACCAACCATGTGGCCTCATCTCTCCTGTTGCTGTGTTTTGGAAAGAGAGAGAAAGTAGCTGCTCGGATGGGTCTCCTCCTCATCGAGGTCATTCCAGTGCTGCAATGGACGTTTTATATGGCTGATTTGTAGATCGTCTGCAGCAGCTTTTTGCTCGGAAATCGAGGAAATTTGGGGACCGTCTCCAGGTACCGGTGCTGACAGGATGGGCCGGCGCGAGGCAGACAGCAAAGGCGCAATGAATCCCAGTCAGCTCGGGTGTCTGCAGGACGCGGCATGTAGCAGCCACCATGGCGGTGAGCAGCTGCAGAGGATGGACGGACACCAGACTGCAGACCAGAGGCAGAAAAACGCAGACATGGGGGCGATGGGTCGGGAAGTACCAGAAGAAGTGAAGAAGCACCAGCACAAACACAACTTGAAACACCGTTATGAGGTGATGGAGACTCTGGGAAGAGGAACTTACGGGAAAGTGAAGAAAGCTGTGGAGCGAGTCAGTCTGAGAACGGTGAGTCCTGTACTGGTCTTTTCTTTAAACCAGTTTCATAAGAAATATTCCCTTTTGACGCAACATAAAACCAGTTTCAAACACTGAATTCCTAAAACATTATCCTCTACTTAGGTTTTATTGTGTTATGTTGCTTTTTCTTGAAATGTCAGGAGCTTATTACATAAAATATTGATTTGGAGATAAAAATATCCTCTTGGATGGTATGAGCCCCCCGCCTCTCTCTCTCTCTCTCTCTGTGTGTGTGTGTGTGTGTGTGTGTTTGTGATCCTGAACCCATTCCTTGCTTCCTGGGCTGCCAGGCTGAGATTCCTTTGGTCTGACTCACTCAGCACTTAAAGAAAAGAATAAATTCATGACAATAGTTCTCCTTCACCAGCAGCCTGACCCCTTTTAGTGAAACCCAGGGAGACATAGCAACAAACACAGGCATGTTCAAGAGTCAAAAGTACATATTCCTATTACACATACACTTTGAATGTCTGGGTTAAAGACAGTGTGGTGGCAGATTAGTTTTAATAATCGTGGGTTTATGTGTACAGTCGAACCCTAATCCTCCCTCTGGTGTGATCTGAACATTTAGACAGAGTCCCCATCAGCATCAATGATCTTATAAACATATGGCAAAATGGATAATCTTCCTAAAAATCAGATTGTGGGAGTGAGACTTTCATAGTTCTTATACCTATTAATTACAATACAAAACAGACAATGAGTGTAAAAGTCCAGGTAAAATCACTGATAAAAAAAAGAGAGAAAGTTAAGAATAAAGTGGTTATGTGCAAGGTGAGGGGGTTTGGTAGGACAAGGGGAAAAAGCTGAATTCCTTGAGCCATTAGTCAGCACATACCAAGAATTCTTTGCAACAAAATGGACATTATTTTTGGAAACAAGACTCAGGGGGCTGTTGTCTGAGGTTTGGGAGAAGGAAGAGGAGGGATAGAGTTTTAGATAAAAGGGAAGAGGAGGAAACAGGACTGGTTTTAAAGAGATTAAAGAGGTGACATGAAATTGTCCTGGAAAAATCTGAGTTGCTGTTTTTAGTTCAACATAAATAATGCACAAGATGAAATGCAAAGACAGGATGATAAATGCAGGGTCCTGCCAATGTTCTGCTTCATTCTTCTATAAAGCTGAACCATACTGATAAAATAAGTGCCTCATAGTATGTGAGGTTACTACAGAAATCACTGCCTTCTTTGCAGGTATTTGGTTCAGACAGTTGTTCGTGGTTGAGCAATACAGCATTGATAAAAATGCATTTAAAACAAGTTAAATCTCTTTTTGTTTTGTTCGAAAAGTTTTCAAAGGATATTATTTACAAATTGTTCTAAGGGAATATACTAATTGCTCATACATAGTGTGCTTTTGTTTTTTCCTTAACTAAAGTGCCATGACAGTAGTCATACTGCTCGACTTTATTATGTAGCACATTCACCGTAATAATGTCCAGAAAAAAGATCTTCATCAAAGGTGAAGAAGATAAGCTAAACATTTGTTGTAGTAACACTTTATAGCTAATTATTTCTTAGGACACAAGAGCAAACAGTTTATTTTAGACTATGGAGCTATACCAGTGTGTTTGCAACCTGGCCCATTGTGTCAAATCAGAGCAACTGTATAATAATTTGCTCTAATGAAAACACAACATAACATAAAGAATGAACATAATCTTACTAATTCGTGGTGGAATATTTCTTTGCGGATTACATGAACCCCTGCAAATTCCAGGAAGTTTTTGATCCATATAACCCAATAGCACTCTACAAACTAACATTTATTTTTCTCTTTTATAATTTGATATAGCTAGAGTACTAATCTGGTGTTTCCACTTTCCTTGTCAAGCGATAGCTATCAAAAGCGAACCTAATTCTGCCTGTAATCAACGCAGAAGACAGACGAAACTATGCATCCGTGAGTGTATGCCAAGTATAAATGGGCCTTAATTGATGCTTAAGTAACTTTTTTTGGCATCTTTTGGAATGCACAAGCATGTATTTGTATATGTGTACATGTGCCTATAAGAAAAAAGTGTACATGAGGTCATAAACCTTCTCATGACCTCACCTTGGAATAGCTTAGCTTCCTGAAGATAAGTGCACATGAGAAACTGTTGATGACAACACACATCTTATTCTCCAGAAATGTTGCAGTGACTATGAACAGGAGGAAAAAGAGGAGAATAATAATGTTCTGCTTTGTTTGACTGGTCATCTCTCAGTACATACTGTACAGCTGTGTTGTAAATTAAAAAATTGGCCTGTAGGCTCTTTTCCACAAATCCTCTGGTAATACTAAAGCATATCTGATTACGTTTGCACTACTTCTGCTCATTGCTGCTCATATTTCAACAAGCAACAACATATTTCACACGTAAAACATTATTTGGATGAACAATAAGGCATTGTTTGTGTAGGGATACTTTAGATATTTGCACACACCAGGGTGAGATCATATAAGTGCAGACACAGCCAGACTTCCTCTACCCACATGTGCCCTTTTAAAACAATGCCCTGAAGGGTGAATAATGCCCAGAATGGGTCTTTATTCTTTCTGCTCTGCTTCTCATGCACTAATGGTTAAATTTGGGACTGAATTTCCCTTTAGAGTGATGACAAAATACAAAGTTTTTACCCCAAATCTGCATACTTACTGCATACCTAATCCATTCCTTTAATCTGTCCTGTTACATTCCTTATGCATTATCCCTCCTCTTCCCTGCAGCTAATCCTTGGAAGAAGAGTTTGTTCAGTTTGTTTATTAATCTGATGATTTACACAAAAACTACCTGGTCAAATTTTCCATTAAATCAGTTCAGAGAAATAAAGAACCAATCGCATTGCATTGACCTCACTTAAAACTGTAAGTGTGTTGATTTTTTTGGTGTTATTCCAGCTTTATATCCTCTTTCCCTCCTCACATTGCTTCAGCTAGATCAGATAATCGCTGTTTAGCTGATAACTACAGAATATATTTGATACAAACCAGCACAGAGCTACTGCTCGGGGTCTAAAGGAGATTAGCCTACAGTGTCTGGTGATGTTGGGAAATGTACTCAGAAGGCTGCTATGTAATTATAGAAAAGACACAAACTTTAAAAAAAAAATGTACTCAATAACTTCTCCGTGAGCTGAATAAGGTCAGACCAGCCCCAGAAGTTTACTGGTGTTCTCGTGCTGTGTTGCATAACCACTGCAGTAGACAGAGCGTGTGAACTGTGTCTCTCAGTGTCTTGTAGAAGTTTTTCCAGCAGCTGAGAACGATGCAGCTATGACCTTTTAGGAAAACTCAGTCCAGTCCTTAAGGGGCTGAAAAGATTGTACAGCAAAATGATCAGTTCTGTGTTTGGATTTCCACCTCACAAATAAGTTGTGCATTGAGCCGATGTGCTACATTGTTAGGTCTCTCTTTATTCATTGTGCATTTAAGTCCAAAATGTTTTAGATTAATAGATATCGGTTTACCCTCATCTTGCACAGTGCCATTTCTGAGACTGTTTCTCTATTCAGTGAGGTTTAAGGACTCAAGGGTGGATGTGTGTTTTGGTTAGTGCCTGTGTTTGTGAGGGGGGGTGTGTATTCAGGGGTCAGGGGTTACACTGGGGTACAGTGAGTGCCTGGGATTAAAGGAAGCAGTGTTAACACTGCAGCTGTCAACCTTCTGTCTCTGAGCTTGCTTGCATCACAGGAGACCAGCTTTAAAAGCTTCATAATCACCTCTAATACCCAGAGATTTCATTTGCATACAAGTCTGTAACTGTAATATCTTAGTTTAAATATATAGTTGATGCAATATTTAACCTATTTATCAAATTGAATTATTTTTCCTTGTATCTGGTTGTGGGACAAACGTATATTAGAAAATGTATCGGCTGTTGAATCTGTGTGTGTTGAACAAAACTTTACAAAGTATTAGCACATCACAGCTCTCATCATGCCCTAATTCCCTTTTCTAGCTGTGCAAGATGAGCTGCCTCAAAGGAAATCAACAGTTGTTTATTGTTAATTATCTGTGTTTAATCACAAAATTGTTCAACCTGTGTGAATTGACATAATGAGCCTTATAATCTGTTCATGCTCAACTGCATGCTTCTAGGTGGCAATCAAGTCTATCCGCAAGGAGCGCATCACTGATGACCTGGACAGAATTCACATCCAGAGAGAGATTGAGATCACCTCTTCACTCCGGCACCCTAATATCATACGCTTCCATGAGGGTAAGACTGCAAAACCAAAAACTACCAGGAACAAGTTTGAAATAATGAATTATTCTGCAGTCTAATATGCAGAATAATGTTTTAGAAGCAGAGTAAAGGGATGTATACTGCATTCATATGAAGGCATATCACAGGTGTTTAACAGTGCTCGGGAATCGAGAACAACAATGTTAATGGCTACTAATTTTATCTGATGAGTAATTACTTAATTCGTTAAAGTGTTGCTTATGTATCTAAAGCTTGATGTGGGTCCATAAACCAGGATATGTTCCCTACTGTGTAAAACAGTTTTTTTTTTTTTGGCCAACTCTTAAAACTGCCCAAATAGTTAATGTAGCACCTAATCTGTAGCAGAAAACAGTTCCCAACAAGTTTTTTCTTTGTGGAAATGAATGAGAATAAATACATTTAAAGTGGGTGTTTTATAATCATTTTCCAAGTTTAACCCACTTAATACTATCTGAGTTTATTTTTAAGGCTGTTTTTTGTTTCTAAATAAATTTATGATCTACAATTTTCTTCTTTATTATCAAGAGTTAATATTTGGTTAATATTTGCTCACGCTAATGGCACAAGTAATAGTGTGAGCAACTTCTGTTTTGGTTTAGGATTAAACAGAGATTTGGGAAAAGCTGATTTTTACAGCTTAAATAAGTAGAAAACCAACACAGCCATCAAAATACACCAAAAAACTAATCTCAAACCATCCTCCAAATGCTTTTTACATTCTCTAATGTTAACAATCAACATAACATGCCTTAATGTTGTTTCTTTAGTGCAGAATTGACGCATTCACTAACATAAACATGTCTGGATAAGGCTGGGCTGTGAATGTTCCCTTTGTGCTGTGTTGACAGTGTTCGAGAGCCGGGATAAGATCGTGATAGTGATGGAGTATGCCAGCAGAGGAGAGCTGTACGATTACATACAGGAGAGGAGACAGCTGCCAGAGACGGAAGCCAGAAGCATCTTCAGAAGAATCACATCTGCTGTCCACTACTGCCACAAGGTTGCTCACACATGCCACAGGAGTTCAAGCCAAATTGGGGCAGCACATGCATGCACGTGCTGAAAATTCAATTTGGAATAAGCAAATACTGTACTGCTAAATCCACTAAATCCTAATCATAGTGCTGCTGAAAAACTTGACTTCAGTTTTCTGATCTTTCTGGGTTAAGAGCGCATTAAACTGTTCCTCACAGCCACACACTGACATATTTAGCTTCTTCTAAATGACTGTAAACCCTGGCAAAGAAGCTCATTAGTCTTTGTTTCTTAATAGCTGTTTTGTACATAAAATAAAACCCTGTTCCAGCAAACAGGAATTATCATGAAAATACATAAATCCTATTAATATACGGTAGCTATGAAGAGCGGTGCCTGGCTGTCAGCTGTCAGCTTGATGTGATAGAGAAGTTTTGTTTGTTTGGATTCTTAGTGAATCCCAGAGACTGAACTCAGATTATCATTCATCTCCTGCTGCTTTGTAGTGTGCAGGCATGAGGGGTTTTATGCTCCTATTGCCCTTGAATGTTGTCCCAAAATAGACCTGAATCTTCTGGTATGAATGAATTATTGAATGTGACTCTGAGTTATGCAAGGCACACAGAGAGCCCTTCAACGCTTCAAAAGAAGAAATAAAGTGATCAAATATTGTCCAAATCCTATCATGGTCATTTAAAAGAAAATTAAACACATATTTATTTTATCTCTTTGTGTCCGTTTCTTGAACTTCCTACTGCCAAGGCTCATTCTTTACACCAATGCGCACTAAGAAGGATGTAATTAATGAAAGAAGCTCTTTGAGGCCGCCACGTATAAAGCTTTTCTGGCTCTCATAACTTCCTAGGTGGCCACATGTATCTATTGGAGCTTTGTCTCTCCTGAAGAATTACTACCCACTCAGTCTCAGTGAATAAAACTTGATCCTGTTGGATGTTCCTGTTGGATGTTAAGTGTTCTCTAGCTCTCTTACATCAAGCTCTACAGCTGCCTCTCATTGAAACCCAGGTGCTTAAAGCAACACTATAAAACTTTCTGACCTTAAAATACCACGCTTCTGACCTGTTTCGATTGGATGCTGACATTTCTTATCCATACTTTTAGAGCTATTGTTGTTGTGCAGTTAGCTTTTTCTTGTATTTTACAGCCCAGGGCGTCAAGTGACAGCACCGTGTCATATGCCATAAACTTGATATTAACACACTGGTCGTTTTGAGCATGCAATGTGGCCGATTTTATTTAAAAAACTAAATAAAATTATTGTTAGAAGGAGGGAAAAGGAAGTGAGAAAGCAAAGTCAATATCACATCGACTTTTACTGTCTGGGGAGAGCTCAAAAAAGAGACAGGAAACAAGACAGCTGCTGGATTGGCCTGTGTTACAGGGTTACTTTGTGTTACTTTAATACCATAAGAGGATCAAATTTTCAGATTAATTAAGTCAAATAAAGCCTTCCTTCTGTCTGATAACTTATCTAGCTTGTCCAAGCACACAACCTCATGTTTTGTTTTCACTTGTTTTAGAATGGAGTGGTGCATCGAGACCTCAAACTGGAAAACATCCTATTAGATCAAGATTTCAACGTAAAGGTAAGACTGATAAGCCCTCTCATAAGACTATTTGCATATTCTGGAAAGATTAACAGGGTTTCCTTTTTACACAAGTTTCCCTGTTCTTAAAGCATGACTGAGAAGTAAACATATTGATGGGCTCTTATTCAACAATATAACCCAATGGCTGATTATTATGAGGAAGCAGTTGTTAACCACTGCTGAAAAAAACAAGCACTGGAATACTTTCACATTTCTAAAATAAATGTTACTTGCACATTCAGATCCTACACGCCAGCATTTTCCACTTTTTTTCCACATTTTAATATTATTCAAACTATGCACAATGAACCTGAGCAAACACAATGCAAGGTCTTATAAAGTAACCTAGGGGATTTTTTTTGCCCTGTGTGGATAATACTGTCCTTAAATGGGAGCTGTGCACGGCCAAAGGGGAATGCAGGGAATTCTGAAGGGGGATCTTAGCATTGGTGCCAGACACAAAGTTATATATATGCTTCATGTGACCATCAAAACAAAACACTGTGTGTTGACCAGTCAGCAGCTTCTCATTCTTTGCCTACCTTGTCACCACAGAGTCACCACACTGCTTGTTTACATTATCTGCCACAGGAAATGATCAAGTTTTTGTGTAATGCATTCTGTGTTATGTCTGAACATCTAATCTTGACAGGAACAGTGGGACATGTTATGTAAAATCATGAGGTATTTGCATTACATAGCTCAGCTATGAATATTCTTAGCATAACCTATGTGGGGAGAAACACTACTGAAAATAGGTTTTACATGTACAGATAAAGAAGCTTAAGTTAAAATGAAAATGTAACTTTTGGTCTATCTATCGTAACAGAAAGGATGTAAGTGCTGCACACATACAACAACCACTTTACATGAAGTTAGCATCATGAAATAAATGTTAAGTGGCTTGTGTTCTTACTGTCATGCATTAGAGGTCTCTGATTTTGTTGCACCGTGGAAATAAAGCTGTCATACTGAATGTTTTTAACACCAGAGGTTCTGATAGTGAGCTAGTGTGCATGTTAATATCTTTAGATAAAGACGAGGCACAGTACGCCTGTGCATGTCTCCTCGCAAACTCGAGTGAGTGATTGTTCCGTTACGTGAGCTCGAGCCGCCTGATCATTTTGGCCCCTCTTTGCTTTCTCACACGCACACTGGCAAAAGCTCAGTATACCTATTTTTGGCTCCTGTAAGAGAAATAGCTCTGGGTTGTGCTTTCTCCACATGACTGCAGGTTTGCAGAAGAAACGCACTGAAAAGGAATCCAGATTGCATGTAAGAGTGGGTGAATGTGAGGTCTATCATTACCTGATTTGTCTGTTATGTCATGTATTTAATCAGCCTTTGTTGGACACATGATAGGTGTTCTTTTATGTGTTTATTATCTCAGACTTAAAGGGACTGTTTTCAGTTTATACATACACGTGATTCACACTGGAATTGACTTCCCAAAAAAGACTGCGTGTACTTTGCAGTAGAAGGAAGGCATACAATGTAAACTGTGTTAATTTGTATGCTCTCTTTCTGTGCAGCTGGCTGACTTTGGCCTTTCAAATAATTTCCAGAAGGGTACGCTGCTGCAGACCTATTGTGGAAGTCCACTCTACGCTGCCCCAGAGATAGTGAAGGGGCTTCCATACCAGGGGCCAGAGGTAAGCTGGAACCCAGGCTTGAAATCTGTGTTTAGCTATTGTAAATTTCAGGTTGCTTTATCTCATTTTTTGTATTTAAAAGAAAATTAAAACCCTTGTTTGTTGTTTGTTTGTTCATGTTATTTTATTTGACACAGGGGGCTTCTTACTATCCCACAGGTTATACAACAGCTTTCTAGCTTTAAAGAAACTAGAGTTAGAAATTAAATATATTCAGCAATACATTTAGGTTTATATGATCCTCCTAGAAACCAATAAACCTTGTGTTTTCTTTGCTATAGAACATGTATTTTATATAAAAGAAATGCTGCCACACTCTTAAAGAGTGAGTCTAACATGTCTACACATGCACATTTTAAACCTTGGTTGGTGTGTATTTTTCTTACACATTTGCAAAACTGGAGCATTTTCATTTGGTTGCATTTGTAACCTTAGCCACTATGAAATTACAATTCCACTCAGTGGTATTGTAATTTCATAGTAATTCTTCATATTGCATATTTATATCAATCTGGTGAAATATGACGTTGAATAAATACTTTAATGCTAAGCACCATTTTACAACTCACCAATAAAACTGTTTGTTTTTGGGGAGAATTATAAAACTATTAGTTAATGAACAAGTTGATACAAATGCCTTACAGTTTAAAGGATGCTTTAGGCCTCAAAGCAAATTCTATTTACACACACAGGGCTATCTTTAAAAAAGATTGTGTTTTATTTATTATTTAAATAATGCCATGCGGCTACTAATTAACTAAGATTACACAACTTCCTAAGATCACATCATCTGGTTTGTCTGAAAAGTCAACTTTATTAGTTCTCAAATATAACACGAAACTAAAGTAGACTGAATATTTGGTGGTCAACTTGCGGTTTAGCTAATGAAGTAGAAACTACATAAAATGATAAACTACTATACAAGGCTGCCAGTAATAAAATGTCAAATGAATAAATTACTAAAAGAAGTCATGAAAATGTAACGATAATTATGCTTGTGTTTAATTAGGTTGACTGCTGGGCTCTGGGGGTGCTGCTGTATGCACTGGTGTACAGCAGCATGCCATTTGATGGTGCCAGTCATGCTAAGCTTACAGAGCAGATCATCCAAGGCCGATATCGCAGGCCCAACCCCCCCTCAGGTAAATTCTTGCAATGTCAAAGTAATTTTCAGCGTTCGTTTCCATCACGTCATTACTTGGAGTGTTAACAATGTTTGTCAGTTTCTCTGCTTTAGTAACTGCTGACTTTGTTCCTTCCAGATGCTTGTGCTCTCATTGACTGGTTGTTAACAGTGCGTGTGGACGAGAGGGCCACAATAGAAGATGTGGCCAATCACTGGTGGGTAAACTGGAGCTACGAAGAGAGTGTGTGTGACTGTCCTTCATCTCCACACCACGAATGCCCTTCCCCTCTTCTGGCTCGCTACATTGATTGGCAGAATCGGGTCACTCCTGCTGGCAAGTCGACCGGCAACCCGGGATGCCTGCATTCAGACTCCTCCTGTCCTTCTCAACTCACTGCAAACTCTTTTTACTTCAGCTTTCCTCTAAAGAACGACTGTGGAGGAGGAAGAGTACGTGGAGGCATTTCAAGCCTCAGGAAGTCACGCAAAGAGAATACAATTCCCCAGACTGCACTGGGAGCTTGTAGTGTTTGTCCAACAGCTGCATCTTCTGCAGCGATTTCCTCCACTGCCACCAGTGAAAGAAGGAAACCCAAGGGCATCCTTAAACACCAGAGGAGCTTAGATTCTGTCTTTCACAGCCCCGCTAAGGAGAACTCTTCTTCTGAACTATGTACCGCCGTTCCCCAGTCTTATCGGGGACACACACTCCCACATCCTGATGTCTTTTCCACAAGCCTAACACCTCCTTCCATGTTCAGGCAACCTTCATCCAAAATGCCCAAGAAAGGGATATTAAAGAACCTGTACATGGGGGAGTCGAGCTATACTTCATCCTCTGAAAGAAAAGCCTCAAAAGTAGGAATTAAAGAAGATGATGCAGGGTTGTCAGATTCCCACAAGCAGCATATTTATCGTCCAGCTGCAGATGATAGTCCCACCATGTGTACAGAAGCCGTAAGGAGACGGAAAGGTATTCTAAAACGTAACGGAAAGTTCTCTCACAGCCTGGATCTTCCTGACAACCCTACTCTGACTCCCCCTCCCATCCCTGCAATGCTCCCCGAGGCCCTGCAGCAGTTCTTACATGCCCCTGTGGACACTGAGGGGTGCCATAGCCGTCCTTCTAGTGTGGTGAGTGAGGACAGCCTCTTCTCCTCTGATTCGTTTGATCTGTTGGATCTCACCACCCAGTCACGTCGCAGGATTTTCTCCCAGGATATGCAGCACAGCACTTGCAGCTCTGAAGAGCACTTGGAGCCCCAGGAAACTGAAACGGACAGGGTCAGAAGTAAGAAGGGCATCAGGAAATGCTAGTATGGTGAATATGGTTGACAAAAAAATCTAGGGAGAGAAAAAACTTTGGTTTGTACGTGATAATCAATGCCTATCATCTGGTAAAGACTGAACTCTGCATGCATCTCAAGTTCACTGAACATTCAGAGTAAAGCACCATTTCTTGACCTTTGTTTGCATTGATTTATAAAATAAACTGTGGCTTTGGACTGCTTAACTGTTTTCTGGATGTTACCCAATACAAGGGTAGTTAGAGGCACCTGAGTGAGTGAGTGCCAATATGACAGAGAATTCTACACCCTCCAACTTCACCTAAACAATAAACCTTCTTATTTAGATTTAGCATATTTCTGCCCTAAAAAGCCAAAATTATCTGTCTCAGTGCTGTGATATGCTAAAATGACATCTTTTGAAACATGAATTAATGCATCATTGAATAAAAGGACTGGTGTGTTTTTTCCAGGCATGAAACCAGACACATTTAACTGGGAAAGATAGCAGAAAATGTCAACACGGAGTGTGTAGTAACAACAACAAAATTAAATAGAAACCAGCTTGAAAAAAAGGAATGACTATTTTGTAAGTAGAATAAATATGGCAGGAGTTTAATTTTAAAATGAAGTACCATATTTGTGTGTATTATTTAATAGTAGTTTGATGCTTTAAAAGCAGACTATGTTGTTGATAATAGTGCATTAACATGGTTTATTGATGTGGGTGTGCTTAGTGTTAACTGTTCTGTCAATGATTTTATGGAAACTATTTAAATCTGATGTGTTTGGCTTGAAAGTCTCCAAATGTTTTTGCTGCAGTAGAAATTCAGCTAAACTAAACCTCAGTAATAGTTTGTGGCAGCACTTACTGCATGAGCCTTATTTAGACATCAATAAATGATTTAAAGCACACTATCATGTAGTTAAAGGACACTTTGCTCTGCAATGAAAACATCGTGTTGCAACAGTTTTTTGTTTTCCTCTTTCTGCAGAGTCCTTAATATTAATAGGTTCTCACAACGGTGACCACAGTAGTATAAATAAGCTCAAATGTGTCCAACTACAGCAAAGAAAGTTATAAGCTATTAAATTAAACTATGAACAGGAGAGAAGTGTTATCTTTTTCACAAGATGCTAAGTATATTTATTCCTCACAGTGTTGTACAGTGTGCACCGACACACACTGTGTGAATTGCATTATAATAGTCCTTCTCATCATAAGACACCTGTGCTGCTGTTTTACAGATATGTGCACAGTAGAGGTTTGCTGTTTTGTGAGAAAATAAATGTTAATGTTTAACAGTTTCTTACTTTTTAAAGATGGTAATAAATTATATGAATCTGAATGTGTTCTGGCTGTTTTATTGCTGAGTGAACAGAAAAAATATGATCACTTTGGGGTCTGTCATTCAAGGCATTGGGGCTTTAGCCTATTCATTTTAGCTACGTTTTACTCTCTTTATACACTGAACTGTATACACCTTACAGATTGTTTCCATTTAGGTTCATGCAAAGGTTGTTTTTGTTTTTTTAGGAGCTTGTGAACCTAAGCAAATGGAATAAAAATCACATAATGAAAGCTGAGAAATGCCATTGACTTACAGATCTTAAATGGACCCAATGGCCAAAGATTAGAGATGTTGAAATATTCCAAATATCTGCAGTAATTGCTAATGCAAACCAACCAAGGAAGGAGTTAATGATAAAAACGTCTCGTTGGCCAACAGGCTCTTTGTTGTGTTGTCTCACGTGTGGATGAATACCAATGAATGGACAAAGCGGACAGATTGTGTTCATTGAAGGCTGCTTACTTGGGCTCTGGCAGTTAGAAAACAGTGGCATTAGAGCACAGAAGTCCTTTATTGCCTTCCTGCTTTGGCCACAAGTTTATAAATTTGTTTATTAGAGCATGCACAAAGCAGTACTGCAAGTTGTCACACCATTGTTAAATATCATTGTTAAGTCCTCTCTTGAAAAATCACAAATGGAAGAATTCAGACATATTTTCAGCTCATGTGTTAAAACAATATTAAATTAGAGTCTTGTCATGGTGGGACTGCTCAGTGCACTATGATGAGTTTAACTGAAAGAAGCATATGAGACTGAGGAGCAGGTTAATTATAAGTATTGGTTAAGAAATTATTTTATTTAGTTTATTATGCATATATATCTACTTGGTTTGTATTTATATTTCCTGATATACATCTAAACATACTGGTTGTTGTTATGTTATTATTCTGGGCTGCACAATGGTTAGTTGGTTAGCAGCACTGTGGCCTCACAGCAGGAATGTTGCTGGTTTGAGCGGTGGGGGGGGGGGGGGGGGTCCCCACAGTGAACTTTCTTTTTTGGGGTTTACCTTTTTCCCAAGCTGGAAAAAGTTCTTGTGGGGAAAGGGTTTTTTCCTCCCATTCGC
>JBAMHV010000014.1:9707203-9718757 GCA_037177535.1 Pseudomugil gertrudae
TATATACACATGCAAAGACAATCCAGTGTCATAGCATGCTAACAGGACTTTAGTAAAGCACAGGAAAACAAGCAGTTATCATACCAGAGTTGTCCAAAAGCTTTCCAAGGGCAAGATGTAGAAGCTTCTGATTAGATTACTTTATTGTCTGAAGCCAAGTGGCAGGTGGTTTATTTTTCTGTGCTGGTAGATCTGTCGTGTGTTCTGTGCTGCTTGCTGCTAATACAAGCAGCGGGTTGTTGCTGCTGTCGAGTCAAATAAGTTTAAAATAGACCAGCAAGTTCCAGTGGAGCCGTTGGTCTGTTCAGGTTTCTGAAGCACACAGTTCTTACATTCAATCTATTAACACCTCATTTTAATTTGAGATGTACTATTTGGTCTACATTTGTTTTAATTGATCAAAAAGCATGAAGAATTAAAAGCACAATTATAACATATAGGGTTGATGTGTGTTAGCATTAAATAAATATATCTAATCTATAAATGTTACAGTCAAATAAGCTTGTATATCAGTGCACAGTCTTATGATTAATCATCGTGGGTTTTAATTTTAATTTTGTTCTTATTTTATGCTATGTAAATAATCTGCTCCTATGTGTATGTTTACATATCAGGGCATATAAGATGGTATGTACTATATTTATAGATATACTGTATTTATATTTCTTGATTGTGATGCTGCTACAAATCATTTTCCCTACGGGAATAAATAAAGTAAATCCTAATCCTAATCCTTCTGGCTTAAAGAATCAGTTTTGCAATGATTAAGATTGCTGAGAGTTTCTTCAGATTTGTCCACTTAAAAAGAATAATTATAAAAGAGAAGTAAAGACTGAGTATTCATAAAAGACTGACTTTCCATGAATGAACACATGAAACATGAATCAGTTTTGCATTGAGTGTAAGGAGTCTACAACTGACAGCACTTCAGACTAAAGGTCGGTCAGTGTTTCCCTGAGTTAAAGTGGCAATCGCATCGCAACAGGAGCCATCATGTACACATTAAATAAAAAACAGTCAAAGAGTTGCAGAGAAAACACAACTGAAGGAACCTATAAAGAGTGAAAAGGACAACTAAGAGCAACAGAGAATCTCTTCTTTTCCTTCTGGTGCCATAAAATATATGTTGTGACTGCAAACAACACTGAAAATGACTGATTAACGATAGAGTGCATGAGTTGATTTGGCCTCCACAACCAATCTGTATAATATGGTTGGAAAAGTCCATTTCACAAACAATTCTGCAAAACTGAGAGACCTAAAATGAAAAGAAAGCTATTGTTAAGATTATGTAATATCCTCTTTCATTTGATACGGCTGCTTAAAACATCTATGTTTACTACTGTTTTATGCTGTTATTTTATGTGAATTTTATTGTCTCAGTATAACAAGGCTTGTTGTGCCATGGACAAAAAGCTTAATATTCTCCGGTCAGGAGAAAGCCAGTGGGTTTCACACTCATGTTGTTAGACAGCAAAAGTATCATATTTGTATTAATAGCATCTGATTTAGATTTTAAAGCCAGCTGGCAAACAGGAACAACCCGCTGTTTTTAGCCACTCCATCTGTCTTGTAAGGTTTAATTTTATCATCCTTCCATAAATTTGCCTTCTGTAAGAATATTTTCTGAGATAACTGAGAATAATAATCTATCTTTTGTAAAAGACAGTTATTATAATATTACTATGCAGATAATTCCCCTCAACAGTCATGATAGAAATATTATGTGCCCCAGGGATACAAATAATAAAGGAGAAATTTAAATGAATACTTTGCTTTATAAAAATTAAAACGATACAATTTGTTATCACAAAACAAGCTTTTACTCCAGAAAGATTTTTAAAGGTGTCTGAAGCCTCTTTACTATACAAATGTCTTAAGTAAGAACATGAAAGAACGTAACAATACAGAAAATGCCTTGAACATTGTGTCAAAACATTTGGCAAGTCAGTTCACCTTCACGTGTAATCCTTTGATTTTTGTCTCATGCTCACACGTGAATATGGCAGGAAGTATGTCCATGTCTTGGTCAGGTTACTAGGAAAAACTTGAATTTTCATTGTGTTTTATCAGGTCTATCAAGAATACTATATTACTCAATCACAGGAGCAAAGTTTATTAGGCAGTTTATTGGTGGTGCAGATTAATCAATGACACATGTTTAGTATGCATGTACAGGAACTGGTGTCCACAACTAAAATGTACTCACTTGTATCAGTAGAACTGCTGTTAATGAGCCAGCTATGAGACTTCCTCTTCATCGGGACCTTTGACCTCAGTTTACATGTATAAATGTGTACAGACAGTGCCAGGTCAAAGGTCTTAGTTGTATTTTAGTTCATGCACAATCTCTTACGATTTGGCTAAATTTGGCGCCTGACAGCTTTGGCAGTCCCTAATTTTCTTGCAAATCTTTAATAAGCATGAAAAAGCTGTCCATTGTAGGTTTGTCCCATTCATACTGACATTCAGTAGCTGGATGGAGAGTATCGGTTTTAAGTGAGTTTCAAACCTACAAGAGATGCTCTTGCTGCATACTGCACCACCCAGAACTTCTCCTTCACACATGCAAATAGAAGCAGAAACACACAGTTGAATATAAATCTGATAGATTGTATCAGAAAGAGTCATTTTGGTAAAGTCCTTGCTCTGCTGTAAACATTTCCAGTCCCAGCAAAGGAACTTTGGATCTCATTCATAAGAATGAATCAAGATGTGTTTGATTACTCGTGCTTTCTTGGCAGATCGAGAGTCTAATCAGGGTTCCTGACCTAATCTGTTTTATAATAATAGAAGCTGCTGTGTCTCTGAAAATGCTAAATAAATATGGTTGTATTATTCTGTACCCTTGTATAACTTCACTTCTCATTTTAAATCATTTCTATTGTTCAAGTTGAATGGTTTGGGTTGTAGGTGTGTGTGCTAATTAATCAGCATCTTTTTTTCTTTGTCAACATAATATCAAATTGTAATAAACCTAATTTCATTTATATTAAAAATAACTTTTTTATTGAGATAAAGGTGAAGAACAAACAAAACCCCCTCACCTCACCAACCAGCTCTAAAACAAAAGCAAATGAGTCCTAAATGGTTATTATTTAACACATGCCACAAATGACACGTCACCTCCTCATTCTAGCTTATCTCATTATTTGCTCTGTGATAAGAGCTGATGAAAGCACAAAGGAGAACGGCAGTGTCATAAATCCTGAGGATGAGCAAGCATGGAGATGAGTGGACCCGAAGCAGGCAGAATGCAGATGATGTAGATTGATGAGATTTATTATAAGTAACATAAACCACTGACTAAAGAAACCAGATTAACACAACTAATGAACGATGGGGGAGGAAACAGAAACCAGGAATATATACATACACACACAGACAGAACTAACACAGGTGAACTGAATGAACTAAATGAAACCAGGTGAAACCAATAAACGGGAACACAAGAAAGCTAAACTAAACATGACAGACCAAACGGGAAATAAACTAAAATAAAACAGGAAAAACTAAAACACAAACCAAACTATGACAGGCAGCATCCTACGGTCTGAATACTCAGAGTTAATGACACGTAAGATAACAAGGAGTTTAGTTTGGACTGTGCTTTCTCAACTCAGTTATTCTTGTTTTTTCTGTGCATAATGAGCATACATAGGTTACTTTCATTTTCATCAACACCTGTGTGGCGCAAGAGCTGCTTTCTCTTTAACTGATGTACTCTAATAAATATTTTGAGAACAGAGAAAATTCGGTACAACAAAAGTCTTCTTTGTAATAATGAAGAAACAAAATCTGTATTTGCTATTAACATGATTTGCTCGAAACCGTCAGACATCAGAACACAACACGAGCTCATCGGGGAAAATTCCCTATAAACAGGATGCGCCTGTCCAAAACTTTTGGACCTTGCAGCAAACATGCTTTGATCCTCGTATATTAGTTATCCTTTCAACTGTGCTTGGTCATCACAATGTTCCTGTTTTTAACAGCACTTAATATGTGTGCTGCAGGAGACAAGGTTAATGTGTGGAGGAATGCTTCCTGCAACATTCATCCATTGCTGTTAGTTATTTTTCCCACAGCTGTTCATTTGCAAGTGAGTTATTCCTTTGTTGACATGCATACTTGAGGCAGAGATTTGTTTTAGTGGAGCATAATATAACAGTCCACCACATGCAAACACTAAAAATGAAGTCTTGTCATTTTATGTCATGTCCCAAAAAGACTGGGATGAAGCATGAACTGTTTTATTGTCAAATTAATTTAATGATTTATTTATTTTACTAGAAGAAGACTCCAAACAGACCAAATAAGAAGGAAAGAGCACCAAACTCCCAACCGCTGTAAATTCACACGTCTATACTCAGATTCATGTATATACACATGAAAAGCAAATGGATTAAACAGCTATTGCTGCTCAGCAGACAGCTGAAACCTTAAAACACATTCTGTATTTGCATTATTTTCACAAACGATTTATTCATCTTTTACTATGAACTGTTTGGAGGTTAAACATTATTTTCACGCTACATTCAAACTTTTTGGTTCTTAGCAGTTACAAGACTAAACAAAAGTTTATTGCAGTTTACAGGGGGATTTGCTCTCTTAGTGGTGGTTTAGATTATTCAATTAGTGTTAAATAAAAATTAGTGAGTATGTGGGCTGTATTTCATGCTCTGAATAAGATGAACAACCTTACAACTCCACTGATACAACTCCATGGGCATTCTGGCCTTTGCCAGTAACAATATCTGTCAAAATAAAACTTCTTAAACTTCTGAGCACAACGTGAAACCAATCAAAACCATAAAGAGCATCTATTGTGCAGCATGTGTGAAACATGTGTTACTGATTTGCTTAGCTACATCGGAACAAAGATTGATGCTGAGGATATTGGAAAATCAAATGGCAACTGGAGTGATTTTTCTAATGAAAACTCGTCTATTATAGTTTTATTTATTTACCAAACAAATTGAAATATTTTTTCTTCATATAAACAGTCAAGTGTTGTCATTTTGTTGTTTTTTGGATTTGCAAAACCCTGTTTTTCTTGAATTTTATGGCATGCCTAACCTCAGTCAATAGGAAAGCTGTTTTGACAAAGACCCTATTAAACGTTAATAGTTCAACATGAATTTCACAAAGATTATTTCAAGAAGTTGTGTGACTGATGAGTTGGTGTTATATGCTACATAGTCCAAAGTGAAATAACTGTTTATATGCTAAGCTGTGATGCTTTGCATACAAAGCATTAGGTTTTTATCTCTTCTTTAAGAATCCACATATAGTAAAGGTTTTTTCTGTGTGTGTGTGTGTGTGTGTGTGTGTGTGTGTGCAAGTGACCGTGTTTTAATTAGTCTATATTTAACCTCTTATCTTGTTTCTGAGTTTTCATTACAGTGGCAGGAAACCAATCGAGGCACAATCTCTATTTATTTATAGAGATTGTGCCTCGATTGGTTTCCTGATTTCAGAAAAAAAGAAGTTGCAAAGTTTTTTTATCACGTTAATTATTTTTTATTTCAGTGGCGAAATTAAGAGGAATGATTTAGTTTGTGAGCAAATTAAAAAAGCAATCATCACAGTGTTTTTAAAAAAGCCAAAAATTCAAGAGAGGCATTAAAACAAGGTAATGGCTCTAAATTCATTGTGAAAATGGAAGTGCACTACTGAAAGCAATTTTGATGATGTTAGCTGCATTTTTGGCAGGGGCCAACCTGAAGGTTGATTTTTTAATCCTAAATCAATCTGTTGTTGCATCACTGGGAATGAGAATTCTCCCTCCTTGTCTCCAGTATGTGTAAATATCTTGAAAGGTGCTTTGGAAATGTATCCATAAGTAATAATTATCACCAGAAATCAGAAGACTATTAAAAGCTTTTGTTTTTGAAGTAATTCAGCAAAGCACATGACTCATTGCTTATTTTTAAAGCCTCTGCCTTTTGGCATACTGAGACTTCAGAGTAAAATTCTTTCATTTGTTTTTTCCCAATTTACACATCTCCTTTCACAGTTACAAGAAGACCAAACATATGTTTAGATACATATGTTTAGTAAAAAAAAAGTTTAGAAAATACAAACTACATATTTCCAGTAGCAAAAGAGGTCTGTGCTTTCTTACAGACAACGGTGATATTATTGCTTGCCCTAAGAAAGGATGTTAAGAAGCCATAAAGATACGATTTTTCCATCAGAGTGGAACAAATAAAAAACCCACAGTGGTTGCACTTTCTCAAAGAAACTGTGCAAATGAAATAGACCAAACCATTATCATATTTATAGCTTCATATAAATATAGTTCTGTCTCCCCAGCTTCTGTTAAATGACAACTCAGAGTTGTTATCTCTCAACATTGTTACTGTGTACTGAGTTACAGTGATTTCCAACAGAAACATTGCTTTTACCGTTGCTGGATGAATAATCATCATCCCCAGGAGGTCAATCCCCTCCCTTTATGTTGCTGTGCTTTCTGGAAATCACTGTTTACTCTCCTCACAAACATTGAATAGATCCCCCTCACCCACCCCCACCCTCAAATACTAATTGCGTCACATCGAAGATTCACATGTCTATCATCTAGTGGTGGAAAGTGGTAACATGCTTAAATCTCTGGTGACACAGCCTGGTGCTTGTTGCAATTTTATGACTTTGGCCCCCAGAGGGTTAATCATATAATCATATAAGCCAACACACTTGCATGCACATACAAACGTGTTACCATAGGTGTGTGCATGCAGATCAGAGATGTGTGGAGTGCAGTGTGTCTTATAAGGACAGACAGTCACTCCCACATTTCAAAAAGAAACAAGGACAGGCATCCAGAACAGAACTATGCTGTGGTGTCACCTCTAACTATCTCTTCTACTCAAAAGGACCTTGAGCAAACAGCAGGAGCCTAAACAGACAGCAGCTGTCCAGATATTTGCTAAATTTGTTAAAACAAAGACATGAAGAAGACAGACTTTTCATCTGGAAAGTATGTTGTGCAGAGGGAGACTCTTGATGAGATACGTTTGGATGAAGTGGCACAAAAAGGGACATGGTCCACCAAACCAACTCTGAATGAACGTGTGAGAGAGTCGCTGAGGTAAAAGCAGAGATGAGAGGATGCAGTAGATGAAGGCAAATGAGAAAATACTGACAAAGAGGCCAGTTTTGGGGAGGCTGTAGTTCAGGAGGTAAGAGCAGTCGTCTGCCAACCTGAAAGTTGGTGGTTCGATTCTAGTCTCCTTCTGTCTACATGCTGAAGTGTCCTTGGGCAAGACACTGAACCCCATGTCGCAAATGCTGTGTCTGCTGCTAAATGACTGTAGAATAGAATAGTTTTCAGATGTCAGTACTTTGTATTAGTTTTAACAGTATGTGCTAATCTGTATGTGTTTAGTTGTCAAACTTCTCACTCAACCTGTTAAAAATGACCTAAAAGTAAATCAGATATCAGAGCTGCATTATAGGTTTTATCAGAACGACCTCACAAATAAAAGACTGAACTTTTTTTTTAAACTTGCAAAAAATGGAAAAAAAAAACTATGCATTTTTGTACAAGATGCAATTTTCTACACTACCAGCCCAATAATTATACACACAATTCCTTTTAAATCTGATGAAAAAATGTGTCCAAACCTATGGTACTGTAGAAATGTGCATTTAATCTTTTCTGAGAAAAAATCCTACAAGTATTTGTTCATATTAATATTTGTTCAGTAATAAAAGTGAGCAGTGGTGTATGAATATATGGGTGCTATTTTGGTCCTGCAGCTTTACAAGGTCAGCTGATAAAGGCAGCTGCAGATGGTAGCATTCACAAGTCTCGTTTGTTTCCTTATACAGAAAAACATGTTGTATTACTAAGCGAATGATGAGAATGATAGTTTGTGTACAGCATTATATTATTTGTGCAAAAATAAAAAGACTCATGATAAAGCCTTGCAGCCTGATTGCTTTTTTATTTCTGCAATGACCACTACAGGTGCTCTGTACCCAGGCTGAAGCAAACCCTTTACAGTTGGATTCCCATTCTCGAATGGTTGCCTCGTTACTCTTTCAGAGAATATGCCTTATGTGACCTGATATCTGGCTGCAATGTGGGCATCATGCATCTGCCACAGGGTTTGTATCTATTGATATATTCACCAAACGTTTTGCAGGGCTTATCCACACAAAATAAAAACCTAACAGAGGTTTTATTTAAAGGTAAAAGTCAGCATTTAGGCAGACTGGATGCAAATTTTGAAAAAAAATAGCATTAATAAAGTCCCTGAATCATTGCTAGATGTCAGAGTGACATAAATCCTTTAATCTCACCCTCAATTAGAAGAAGAATACTTTTGATAAAACACAGGCTGTCCTACTTATTTTGTTTCATCAGGTATGGCGTATGCACTTCTAGCTTCCTTGCCTCCAGTGTTTGGCCTGTATACCTCTCTGTACCCGGCGTTGATCTACACCATCTTTGGCACTTCCAGGCATGTCTCTTTAGGTGAGTGGAAACATGTGAGGAACCAGTGGGCAATAACTTCATTCAGCTTTGTGTCTTTGTACCTGGAAGTGTGTGTACATGTGTCTATGCTCTGTGTGTCCAGGCACATTTTCTGTATTGAGCATCATGGTTGGGAGTGTGACAGAAAGACTGGCACCAGACAGTGACTTTCTAAGAAATGTGACTAATGGGACAGGAAGTATAGACATCAACAAAAGAAATGCATACAGAGTACAAATAGCTTGCTCTCTCACAGTGTTGGCAGGAATCATTCAGGTGTTTCTTTAAGTTTTTTTTCTGCTAAAAACTTAATTTATCTCCTTGTATGATGACCTTTTTTCCAACTTTAAAATAAGTAATTCTTTATTTTTCTATCTACAGCTTCTTTTAGGCATAGTGAAGTTTGGTTTTGTGGTCACCTACCTCTCTGAGCCGCTCGTTCGGGGCTACACGACAGCATCAGCATGTCATGCGTGCATCTCTCAACTAAAGTACCTGTTTGGAGTCTCACCAGATCGCTTCTCTGGTCCTGTCTCTCTCATTTATGTGAGTATGTCATGCCTTATTAGAGAGAAATGCCGGTAATCATTTTGTTTTATGTCAAAGGGTGTGAGACTAAAACTTTATATCAAGGTGTGGATAATAATTAAATAAATATGAGGTCTTTGTTTGTTCCTACATGTATCAGCCCCACATGATTTGGGGCATAAAATGATGACAAATTGCTAAGAAACTGCATGAGTCAAATATGTCTAGCTGAGCCCAGTACGGTTAAATGGGTAACTTGTGAAGCAGAAGGAAGCTGGATCACTGGATCCAGGCAGGTTTTGTAAAGATGCTTTTAAATGAGCTCATTGGCTGCCAGACACTGTTATTACAGATCTTTATAGCAGCCAGTGAGTTGTTCCTGTAACCTGCACCATATTCTGATAAGTTTTATTTCTCGGAAAAAAAACTTGCAAAGGAATTTTTTGCAAGTTGGACACATGCAGACATGACCTTTGTTTAGCAGATTTCTTTATCACAAAGTACTTTTCTGCTTAACTAATCAGCACAGGCTTCCTTTAAATGAGATATGGGATGCTTTGGTTGCTGCTTGAGGGAACGTTAATCATAACTTCCTCAAGAAACTGACAAACTTCACTCATGAAAGACTGACCCTTGTCACTACAAAGAGAACTTTTTTCTTTTTTTTATGTGTCTTGTCCAGCATCAAAGCAGTCAGAATGATTGTCTGGCTGCTGTATTGTGCTGAGCTAATTTTGCTCTTCCAAGAGGATCATCCCCTCTGGTGTATAAAGAGATCCTCTTGGTAATCAGAAATATATCAGAAATTCTTAATTTATTTTGGACTATTATGTGTTCCATATGATTTATGTATTTAGCTGGACCGACCGGAAAAGAAGAAAGGATAGAAAGACAGAAGATAGTAAAAAGAAAAAAAAACACAGAAACACAAAGAGAAGAGAGAGACACCACAAAGGAAACACTGCAATCTGATCAAACACCACTCCATTCGCCACACCTGCACACAAAACAAAATAAATCTTTCCCGGGCCCCCACAGGGGGTTAAAGATCTACAAGTGCTACATACGCCATAAATGAACAAGCAAAACATGTTGAACCTGGATAAACCTAAAGAACATCTCAGTGACTGTGATCATGCTGAGCGTACGGGGTGAAAAGTGCTCAGAGAGAGGTGATCATGCCAAGTCGACACCCTTCCTCCAAAGTCAGAGGCAGGCCAGGGCCACACGAGACCAGGGCAACCAGCAGCCATCCCCTAGCAGGGACCCCAGCATCCGCCCAGGGGGCGGCAAATGGAAGGTCCCAGCTGGAGCCCCCCGCAGTCAGGGGGAACAGGCCCCAGCGGGTCCAGGCCAGGAATTGCTGACCCCTTGGGGCAGAGTGCCGGCCCAGGGCCCCGAGCGCCGGAACGCGAACCCCCCACCACCACTGGCAGAGCAGCCGACCAGTGCCCACGAGGAGCCAGAGCACCCAGACCTCCACATCGCGGAGGCCAGCCCATACCCCAGTGCACCAGACGTCCACTCCATGGATCAACCCCACACACACACCCACACACCCAATCATCCACACAAACTCCACTACTCCTCCCCCACACACACCATACAGATATACAATGCATCCATACACACCCCACCACCCTTTTCTAGACATCCCCATGCACCTCCCCATCCCCCCAGACACATATGTGTACACACACACCCTATCATCCCCACACCCCCTACTGCCCCTCTCCCTACATACACCCCACCACCCTTTTTCCCCCTTCCCATAGACCCTCCGTCTATTATAGACCCTAACCGTATATTTGTGTTAAATGTACCTTAAAAAAATCCCCAGAGTAGTTTTATTTTTCAAACATGCATTTTGTAGCTTTATATCTGTGAAAAGAAGTGTTTGGCTCGAGCAAAGGAAACACCTGACTCCTCTGCGTGACGTTATACGGAGGTGACTCACCCTCCCCAACTTGAAAATTTTAACAGTAGGCTCTTACTGTGAAGGCGGAAGGTAAGTGATGCGGTAGTGACGTAATTCCGACGGGAAGAATAACTCAAGGCGCGCGCTCAAACTTTTTGGATGCTATTTGTACATTTACAAACGCTAATGTTGTAAATATACTATAAAAATACTAATGAAAGTTTAAGTCTGTTTGCAAGGTACACCCTGGAGCAAAACGAGGAAGATTTGGCCAGCCTGGCGGATTATATTGACCGGTGCTACGAAAATATCGTCATGGTTAAGCCTAAAGCCTCTGCTTCTTCTGACGCAAAGTGACCATGCTCCGAGGTTTCCCCCGGAGCCATTTCGCCAGTAAAGGAAGACTCAACGGATATTTTGATCTCCATTGAGAAGCGATTAAGCAGCATGGACGCCCGCCTGAGTCTGGTTGAACTGCTGCATCGGGGGTTTAAATCTATTCGGGAGGCTCTTGAATTTAGTCGGCATCAAGTTCAGACGCTAGCGACAGAAAACGCCAGCCTCAGAGAATCGGTGAAATCCCTCACGGAGGGATTGACCCACCTCTCTGAGGAAAACAAGCG